>JAVSCE010013590.1:0-553023 GCA_032199065.1 Smutsia gigantea | reverse complement strand
AAACAGGAACAGGAGCAGGAGGAGGGGCAGGAGGCGGAGGAGTAAAAGCAGGAGGAGCCAGAGGAGCCGGAGGAGGAGGAGCATGAGGATGAGCAGGAGGAGGAGGAGGAGGAGCCAGAGGAGCAGGATGTGAAACAGGAGCAGGGGTAGTAGGAAGAGCAGTAGGAGGAGGAGGAGGAGCAGGATGAGCAGGAGGAGGAGCAAGAGCAGAGGAGGAACAGGAGGAGCAGAGGGAGGAGGAGCAGAAGCAGTAAGAGGAGCAGGAGGAGCAGGAGCAGTAGGAGCATGAGGAGGAAGAGGCCGGTTTCAGGTATAGGTCTTTCACTTCCTTTGTTAGGTTTATTCCTAGGTATTTTATTCATTTTGATGAAAATGTGAATGGAATTGTTTTCCTGCTTTTTCCTTCTGTTAGCTCATCATTAGTGTATAGGAAAGCAACAGATTTCTGTGTATTGATTTTGTATCCCACAACTTTGCTGAATTCAGATATTAGTTCTAGTAGTTTTGAAATGGAGTCTTTAGGGTTTTTAATGTACAATATCATGTCATCTGCAAATATTGACAGTTTGACTTCTTCTTTACCAATCTGGATGCCTTGTATGTCTTTGTTTTGTCTGTTTGCCATGGCTAGGACCCCCAGTACTATGTTGAATGACAGTGGTGAGAGTGGGAATCCCTATCTTGTTCCCAATATTAGATGAAAAGCTTTCAGCTTCTTGCTGTTAAGTATGATGTTAGCTGTGGGTTTGTCATATATGGCCTTTATTATGTTGAGGTACTTGCCCTCTATACTCATTTTGTTGAGAGTTTTTATTATGAGTGAATGTTGAATTTTGTCAAATGCTTTTTCAGCATCTATGGAGATGATCATGTGGTTTTTGTTCTTCTTTTTGTTGATATGGTGGATGATGTTGATGGATTTTCGAATGTTGTACCATCCTTGCATCCCTGGGATGAATCCCATTTGATCATATTGTATGATCCTCTTGATGTATTTTTGAATTCAGTTTGCTAATATTTTGTTGAGTATTTTTGCATCTATGTTGATCGGAGATATTGGTCTGTAATTTTCTTTTTCGGTTGGGTCTTTGCCTGGTTTTGGTATTAGAGTGATGCGGGCTTCATAGAATGAGTTTGGAAGTATTCCCTCCTCTTCTATTTTTTGGAAAACTTTAAGGATAATGGGTATTATTTCTTTTCTATATGTCTGATAAGGTTCAGCGGTGAATACATCTGGCCCGGGGGTTTTGTTCTTGGGTAGTTTTCTGATTACCGATTCAATTTCGTTGCTCGCAATTGGTCTGTTTAGGTTTTCTGTTTCTTCCTTGGTCAGTTTTGGAAGGTTGTAGTTTTCTAAGAAGTTGTCCATTTCTTCTAGTTTTTCCAGCTTGTTAGCATATAGATTTTCAGAGTATTCTCTAATAATTCTTCGTATTTCTGTTGGCTCTATCATTATTTTTCCTTTCTCATTTCTGTTTCTGTTTATGTATGCAGATTCTCTTTTTCTCTTAATAAGTCTGGCTAGGGGTTTATCTATTTTGTTTATTTTTTCAAAGAACCAGCTCTTGGTTTCATTGATTTTTTTCTATTGTTTTATTCTTCTCAATTTTATTTATTTCTTCTCTAATTTTTATTATGTCCCTCCTTCTGGTGACTTTGGGCCTCATTTATTCTTCTTTTTCCAATTTCAATTATTGTGTCTTTAGACTATTCATTTGGGAGTCTTCTTCCTTCTTTAAGTAGGTTTGGATTGCAATATACTTTCCTCTTAGACCTGCCTTTGCTGTGTCCCACAGAAGTTGAGGCTTTGTGTTTTTGTGTTCATTTGTCTCTATATATTATTTGATGTCCGGTTTAATTTGGTCATTGATCCATTGATTATTTACGAGCATGTTGTTGAGCCTCCATGTATTTGTGAGCGTTTTTGTTTTCTTTGCACAATTTATTTCTAGTTTTATACCTTTGTGATCTGAGAAGTTGGATGGTAGAATTTCAATATTTTTGAATTTACTGAGGTTCTTTTTGTGGCTTAGTATGTCGTCTATTCTATAAATTTTCCATGTGCACTTGAGAAGAATGTGTATCCTGCTGCTTTTGGGTGTAGAGTTCTGTAGATGTCTTTTAGGTCCATCTGTTCTAGCATGTTGTTCAGTGCCTCTGTGTCTTTACTTATTTTCTGTCTGGTTGATATGTCCTTTGGAGTGAGTGGTGTGTTGAAGTCTCCTAAAATGAATGCATTGCTTTCTATTTCCTCCTTTAATTCTGTTAGTATTTGTTTCACATATGTCGGCGCTCCTGTGTTGGGTGCATATATATTTATAATGGTTATATCCTCTTCTTGGACTGACCCCTTTATCATTATGTAATGTTCTTCTTTATCTCTTGCTACTTTCTTTGTTTTGAAGTCTATTTTGTCTGATACAAGTACTGCAACACCTGCTTTTTTCTCTTTGTTGTTTGCATGAAATATCTTTTTCCATCCCTTCACTTTTAGTCTGTGTATATCTTTGGGTTTGAGGTAAGTCTCTTGTAAGCAGCATATAGGTGGGTCTTGCTTTTTTATCCATTCTATTACTCTGTGTCTTTTGATTGGTGCATTCAGTCCATTTACACTTAGGGTGATTATCGATACATATGTACTTATTGCCATTTCCAGCTTTAGATTTGTGGTTACCAAAGGTTCAAGTGTAGCTTCTTTACTATCTAACAGTCTAACTTAACTCTCTTGTTAAGCTATTATATACACTGTCTAATGATTCTTTATTTCTCTCCCTTCTTATTTTTCCTCCTCCATTCTTTATATATTAGGTGTTTTATTCTGTACTCTTTTACGTTCCTTTGACTCTTTTTGTGGATAGTTGATTTTATTTTTTGACTTTAGTTATTATTTGGATGGTCTGTTTTCTTTACTATGAATTTATTTTGTCTGGTGACATCTTTTTAGCCTTAGGAGTGCTTCCATCTAGAGCCTTCCCTTTAAGATATCCTGTAGAGGTGGTTTGTGGGAGGCAAATTCCCTCAACTTTCCCCTGTCTGGGAATTGTTTAACCCCTACCTCAAATTTAAATGATAATCATGCTGGACACAATATTCTTGACTGAAGGCCATTCTGTTTCATTGCATTAAATATATCATGCCATTCTCTTCTGGCCTGTAAGTTTTCTGTTGGGAAATCTGATGATAGCCTGATGGGTTTTCCTTTGTAGGTGATCTTTTTTCTCTCTCTGGCTGCTGCCTTTAATACTCTGTCCTTGTCTTTGATCTTTGCCGTTTTAGTTATTATATGTCTTGGTGTTGTCGTCCTTGGGTTCCTTGTGTTGGGACATCTGTGGGCTTCCATGGTCTGAGAAACTATTTCCTTTCTCAGCTTGGGGAAGTTCTACTCCAGAATGTCTTCAAAGACAGTTTCTATCCCTTTTTCTCTTTCTTCTTCTTCTGGTACTCCTATAATGCAAATATTGTTCCGTTTGGATTGGTCACACAGTTCTCTTAATATTATTTCATTCCTAGAGATCATTATGTCTCTCTCTGCTTCAGCTTCTCTGTACTCCTGTTCTCTGATTTCTATTCCACTGATAGTCTCTTGCACCTTGTCCAGTCTGCTCTTCAGCCTGTCAATTGATTGTTTCATTTTTGTAATATGTCTCCTGACTTCCTCCCGTAGCTCTTGCATATTTCTGTGTAGGTACATCAGTATGGTTATGACTTTTATTCTGAATTATTTTTCAGGGAGATTGTTTAAATCTATACCACCTGGCTCTCTCTCTGGGGTTGTCTGGGTGAGTCTTGACTGGACCACATTCTCTGTCTTTTCATGGTGATAGAAATGGTCACAGGCAGGTGCCACATGCGTCAGCTGGGAGAACAACATCCCTTCCTGCTTGTTGTTCTCCTTGTCCTTCTCCACAGCCGGTGCCAGTTACCTGCACACTGTGAGGCCATGTCTGGGATAGTCCCCTAAACTGCCGTGGATGGGGCCGCCCTCAGGCTAGCCTAGAGCACTGTGGGGGTTTGCAGCCATGCTGGGTGCATTCTGCACCCCTTGTTGCCTTTCGGCCCTTGCTCTGGCTTCTGCAGCCCTTCTCGGGTAGCTGCATGCCCTGTGGGAGGAGATTATGTGCGGCCCTTCCCTGTTAGCTCTATGCCTGCCAGGAGGAGATTCTGTGTGGTTGTTTTGGGCAGGGCTGCTCTCCCGCTGTTCTTCAGCTCTGGCGGATCTGCCGCAGGCCGGCCAGGGGGAATGAACGGCATGCTGCTTATCCCCATGAGTAGCTTTGGGGCTGTTTTACCCGGCAGCTGGTTAGGGGGCCCGAAGTTCCTCAAGATTCCGAGTCTGCTGGTTTGAGTGCGCTGGGACCATTTTGTTCCACTGTTGGGCCCTTGTCTCTTTAAGGCTTTTAAGAAAGTGCCTGCTTTTCTTTTGTCCCAGGGGAGCCGGCTTTGAGGACCCGCTTGCAGTCTCCATCTCGGATCCTGCCCTTCTGCTTCTCTAATCTCCAGTATACCATGTGAAGTGTGTCTGTGCTCCTGATGCAGATCAGCAGAACTGGTTATTAAGCAGTCCTGTGCTCCCACTCCCTCCCCACTCTGATTCTTTTCCTTCCGCTGGTGAGCTGGGGTGGTGGAGTGCTCAGGTCCCGCCGGGTTGTGGCTTTGTATTTTACCCTCTTCGTGAGGTGCTGAGTTCTCACAGATGTAGCTGTAGCCTGGCTGTTGTACTGTATCTTCTGGTCTCTCTTTTAGGAATAGTTGTACTTGTTGCATTTTCACAAATATATATGTTTTGGGGAGGAGATTTCCACCACCCTGCTCATGCCGCCATCTTCCCGGAACTACAGTTTGATTTTAATACTAATCTTAAGGAAGTGAGATAATTCAAACAGTCCTACATCAATGAGGCATTATCGATATCAAGGCAGTCCCTGCCTATTGTTAAAAACAAGACAACAGGCCCCAAATGGAGTCACCTATGCTAAGCTCCACATCACCAAACTGAGACTTCACTTACTTAGTTTCATCCCTCTCATAAATAGAATCTTGAACGAGTCAATCAGGACATGACTGACCAGCCCTAGTTAGTGATCTGCATGATAGGCCCCTGCCCTCCCCTTAAGGAAAGTAACTTTGAAATAACCACTTTTTTTGCCTAATTTAACTTCTTTGTTCCTGCTCCCTTTCGTCTGTAAATCTTCTGTTTTGTACAGCATCTCAGAGATCCTTTCTATCTGGAATCCTGATGTTGCCCCCAATTTTTGAATTGTTGAATAATGCCAGTAAGATCCCTAAAAATTTACTCAGTTGAATTCTGGCATTTTACACCATCACCTGTGAATTAGGTAGTAACTTTCAACAGCAGCGAATCCAGAAATCTGTGCTTATAGGACAATAAAAATATTTATTTTTCCATGTTTGTTAGCCTACTGAAAATAACTTACTTTTGAGGGTCTCAAATAAGTTTTCTTCATTGACCACTTTAATGTAAGGGTGTTAACAGACAATTTAACTGGAATAAGCTCCAAGAACCCTGGGTAAGAAAGATTACTTATAAGGAAAATAACATCTTTGTAAACTACATCTGGGAATGATCGCATTGATGCTAATACTAATCTTTAAAAAATAGTCAAATATTCTAAATATCTACCCAAATATGTATCTCATTAATATAGCTATAAAATCTGGAAGCTCCAGATATTATAGATTATTTGAGAGTATCCCCTCTTCAAATAAGAAACCAATATTAGCTCTTTTTGCCTATGACAAATGACCTGTGTTTATTGACCAAAGAGGTTTTATATATAATTATATCTTTTTTTTCCCAAATTTACATCATATTAAAAAACAGATTCAATTAAGATTATTTCCACATGTCTTTCAGATAAATTAAAAAGTATTTAGGGAAAGAATTAGAATAAATGTTGGCATTTTTTTTCATTAGTTAATTCTATGGACATTGATATTTGTCTCTAGATACAATCTACTAATTATATACATAAATAATATCAAATAATGGATAAATACTAATTTTAATCTATTACTTTATAATTGTTTTTTTCTCTATATCTTTTTGTTTTAGGGATTCAGACTTTCCTTAAATCTCAGTTGATACTCATTTTTCTTTACTTATTTTATATATGCCATCTAAAAGAATGCTGAAAATAATTTCCAGAAGGTATTGGAGGTATTACATAAAGTCTCCGTTTTTATGGATATAACTGGGTAACTCTAATATAATAATAATGATAATAATGTATGGTACAGTTTCAATTAGTGTTTTGACTTTAAACTCCTGAAAGATAAGTGAATAACCCCAAATGATCTATATGCCAAACAATATGTTCAGTGATTTTATAGTGCATGTTCCCATTTTTGATCTAGCTTTGCTACTTATGAGACATGAGGTCTTAAGTTTTCAATTATCTTTGAATCTTGGTTAGATACTCAAAGTTAGAATGAGTATAATAATACCTAATGTCATAGGTAGTAGGAAGAATTAGGAAGTACCAGCAAAGTATGTGAACCTCAATTACATACTGAGTGTCTAAAATATTAAATCCCTTCTGACATCTATTAGTATATATATAGCATCTCCAGTCATATGACAAATCTGGTAAGAGCATGGATTATCTCTTATTCCATGCACAAAAGCTTTAGTAACACTTGGTTTTATTAATAGCCTCAGTCTTATACTCAAAGCTCCATATAATCTTGCTATTATTTAAGCAGGAAAAATCTTATGTATAAGTTTAGAACACAGGCAAATTAATATTAATACAGATATTTTTAGGAGCTACCATATCGGCCCTGTTTCAAACAACTCTTCTCTGAATGTATATACCAGAATTCTAAATCCCAAGATAAGGTGAATACACTGGGTTAGGATATATTCTCTAAAAAGTTGTCAGAAATCATGTATTTTTTTTAATCTGGGAAATAAAATAGATGAATCTATTAATCCATACATTTGCCATGATAAATCCATAATACTCTGGTGCTGTGACTATAACAGTAGATAAAATACATAAAATCCCAGTCGTGTGATGCAAGCATAAAGAAAATACCCTCTTTAATATATATCAGGCTGCATTAAGCTATGAACAATATAAAGCAGGGGGAAAAAATGCAAAATGTGACCAAGGTTGTTCAGACTTTTTTGATAAGGTAAAATTTAAACAAAGGTCAAAGGAAAGTAATGGAGGAAGTCATACGGATCTTGGAGAAGAATAGTCTACACATAGACGCAGTAAGGTTCTTAAAAACTGGAACAAGGATATTCTTAAGGCACAAAAATTAAGTTAGGAAGGAGCAGGTGGAGGGTTTTAAGTAGGGAAGTGGCAAGATCAGATTGGTATTTTATATATATACATAATAAATCATTACCAACTATAGTGTAATGTTATTATTTCAAATTTTTATTTGTGGAACAGTTGACAGCCTGTCTTGCACAGAGCACTATGCCTGTGTACTGGGCTTCCCCGTCCTCACAGAGTTTACCTATTAGAAATGGATATGGGGGAGTGGCATGGAGGTGCAGATAAAAGCTGATTCTGATTCATGGTGGACATTCTAAGACAGGATATGCAGACAATACTTGAGAATTACAGAAGAGTAACCCCAGTCAAATATGGAATGTCAGTTTAGGCTTTGGTATATGTCTTAACATAAGAAGAGAAGTGAAGCAAGTGAATCGAGGACAGTTGGAGGCATTTAGATATGGATATGGACATGGGATGAAGATGATACGTATATGTTATTAAAAGCAGCTTAATGTTATTGTACTGTACAGTGTAAGACACTGATTTACAAAATATTCTACATTATATATATATATGACCAAGAAGACTGAGATTTATCCAGTAAAAAGGGAAGCCATTAAGGTATTTAGATAATTACTTAAAATTACATTTGATATGTCACTCTGACTTGGGTGAGAAAAGCAAATGTGAGAAGGAAAGGAGGCAACAGTTACTATGTTTTAGTTATGCAAGAATTGGGATCTGAAAGAGCAAGAATAATGATGGAGGAAATGGATTGACAGTAACAGTACATGGAAAGTAAAATCAAGGAAACTGATGATTAATCATAGGAGGAGATAAAGGAAAAAAACAAGAAGCCAAGAAAGACTTCTAGGTCCTAGGTTGTGTTAACAGATCAAACACAGTGCTGTTGGCAGAATAAGGAAATACAGAAGAAATAGGCCCTGGGAGGAAGAATATTTGTTCAATTTTGACATTTTTGAAGCTTCTGTGCATTGCCAATGTTTATACAGCAAGCAAACAGTTTGATCAATTAATCCTAGACTGCAAAGAGAGGTCTAGAAGGACAAATAAATTTGGAAAAAAGAGGCATACAGTCGGTAGTTGAAATAATGGGAGTTAATGAAATCACCCAAAGGCAGTATGTAGAGAAAGAAAAGCAGTGTTCAAGGAACCAGATTTTAGGAGGAATAGATATCCTTGAGAGACAGAGACAGACAGAGACATAAGGAACTTTCAAAAATGGAAAGAAAGATGACAAGTTTTCTCCATTAGGAAAGCTGCAGTAATGGAAAATTTCAAGGAAGAGATCTTCCAAATTGGACTGTCAACTTCTTAAGGGTCAGGGTTGCTGCTTTTACCTCTGTTCTGTAAGGTCCTAGCCCACAACCTGGCAAATAGTGAACTCTTAGTATAAAGATATTAGAATGAATGAGAAGAACAGAAGGGCTAAAAGGAGGGTGAGGTGGATAAAGGGGCACAATGATTCTCCATCACAATATGAGCTGGTCACAGGGATGGTAGCACAGCATGGAGAATACAATCAATGATTCTGTAACATCTTCCTATGTTGATAGATAGCAACCACACTAGAGGAGGTGAGGATTTAATAATATGGGTAACTGTTGAACCACTGTGTTGTATATTTGAAACCAATATATAAGATATGTATCAAAGATACTTCAGTAAGAAAAAAAATTAAGATATACATTAGATAAAACTTTTCAATATAAGGACCACTGTATTCTATGACTGAAGAAGATGGACAGTCTGGTAGTGCTTCCTAACAGGGAAGTGAAGAAAATTATTAGAGTTTATTGTCCTTGCCTCCACTCCATGTACTTTACAACCTCCTTAACCCCTACATCTATTTTCAGGATTGTGAACAAGACAAAGGAAATATTTTGGGGGAAAATATGCAAAAATAAAAACTTAAAATGATAATATCTCATCCAAGTACTTATCATTCCCACAGTTAGAAATCAAATGATTGACACAGAGCAAAATTTAAAATCAAGAAAACTAATAAACAGAAGAGTTCAAATCCACCATCTCTAAAACAGACAAGCCTCAATTTGAATTGTGAAAAGAAAATAATTTTCTCAGGTATATTTAAAAAAAAAGTTAGATTATGGCTTTACTAGGCTGGATTAACTAGGAAATAAGGGTAAGAAATGGGAAAGGCTGTTGGACAAATAATGTGATAAATCTAGTTCTGTGGACAATTTTCCAAAAGACCTTGGCCCAATTATTTGATCTCTTTGCATGTAATTCTTCATAATGTATAAAAAAAGTAAGTAGAACTAAATAAAGGCTACAATGATTTTCAGTGCTAATGTACAGGCAGACTTTGGAGATATTCCAAGTTCAGTTTCAGGCCACCACGATAAAGTGAATATTGTAATAAAGCAAGCCAAATGAATTTTCTTGTTTCCTAGTACATATACAAGTTGTGTTTACATTATACTAAAGTCTATTAGGTGTGCAATGACACATCTAATGTAAAACAAAAAAACAATATACATACCTTAATTAAAAAAATACTTTATTCCTAAAAAATGCTAAGCATCATCTGAGCTTTCAGCAAATCATAGTATTTTTGCTGATGGATGGTCTTGCCTGGATTTTGAAGGCTGCAGAGTGATCAGGTGGTTGCTGAAGGTTGGGGTGGCTGTGGCAATTTCTTAAAATAAAACAATTAAGTGTGCTACATCAATGGACTCTTCCTTTCACAAATGATTTCTCTGTAGCATGTGATGCTATTTAACAGCATTTTACCCACAGTAGAAGTTCCTTCAAAACTGGGGTCAATCCTCTCAAATCCTGCCTCTGCTTTTTTATCAACTAAGTTCACTTAATATTTGAAGTCCTTCGTTGTCACTTTAATAATCTTCATAGAAACTTTACCAGGAATAGTTTCTGTCTCAAGAAACTACTTCCTTTCCTTGTCCACATGAGAAACTCCTCAACTACTAAAGTTTTATAAGATTGTGGCATTTCAGTCACATCTTTAGGCTCCACTTCTAATTCTACTTCACTTGCTATTTCCATCTCATCTGTAGTTACTTCCCTCATTGTACTTTGAATTAAAGTCATCCATGAAGGTTGGAATAAACTTCTTCCAAACTCCTGTTAATGTTTATACTTTTATCTCTTCTCATGAATCGCAAGTGTTCTCAAAGACATCTATAATGTGAATCCTCCCTGGAAGGTTTTCAATTTACTTGGCCCAGAGTCATCAGAGAAATCACTATCTCTGGCAGCTATAGCCTTATGAAATGTATTTCTTAAACAGTAAGACTTGAAGTTGAAATTACCCCTGATCCATAGGCTGGAGAATGGACGTTGTGTCAGCAAGCATGAAAACAAGAGTAATCTCATTGTACATTGCCATCAGAGCTCTTGGGTGATGAGGTGCATTGTCCATGATCAGTGATATTTTGAAAATAATCTTTTTTTTCTGAGAAGTAGTTCTCACCAGTCAACTTAAAACATTCAGTAAACCATGTTGTCAACAGATTTGCTGTCATCCAGGCTTTGCTGTTCCAATATTAGAACACAGGCAATTCTTAAGGGCCCTAGAATTTTTGGAATGGTAAATAAACATTGACTTTAACTCAGAGACACCAATTGCCTTAAGCCCTAACAAGAAAGAAAGTCAGCCTGTCAGCCTGTCCTTTGAAGCTTTGAAACCAGGCACTGACTTCTCCTCTCTAGCTATGAAAGTCCGACCTGGCATCTTCCCCAATAGAATTCTGTTTCATCTACACAGAAAATCTACTGTTTCGTGTAAACACATTCATTAATTATCTTAGCTAGATCTCTGGATAACTTACTACAGTTTCTCCATCACCACTTGATGCCTCACCTTGCACTTTTATGTAATGGAGATGGCTTCATTCCTCAACTCTCATGAACCAACCTCAGCTAGCTTCATACCTTTTTTCTTCAGTTTCCTTACCTCTGTCAGATTTTCTAGAATCAAAGAGAATTAGGGCCTTACTCTGGATTAGCGTTTGGCTTAAGGGAACATTGTGGCTGTTTTGATCTTCTATCCAGACCAGTAAATCTTTCTCCATTATCAGCAATAAGGCTGTTTCACTTTCTTATTGATAATGCATGTGTTGTTCACTGGAGTAGAAATTTTAACTTCCCTCAACAACTTTTCATTTGCACTTGGATGACTATTTGGAGCAAGAGGCCTAGCATTCAGTCTATTTTAGCTTTTTACATGTCTTCCTTACTAAGCTTAGCCATTTCTAGATTTTGATTTAAAGAGAGACATGCAACTCTTCCTTTCACTTGAAAGCTTAGAAGCCATTATGGGGTTAATCAGGCCTAATTTCAATATTGTTGCATCTCAGGGAATACTGAGGCCTGAGGAGATGGAGAGAGACAGGGAATGGCTGGTTGGTGGAGCAGTCAGAACACATACATTTATTGATTAAGTTTGCCATTTCATATGGATATGGTGCCCCAAAGCAATTACAAAGATCAGTGATTACAGATCACCATAACAAATATAATAATAATGAAAGTTTGAGAAATTGCAAGAATTATGAAAACATGACAGAGACATGAAGGGAGTAAATGCTGTTGGAAAAATAGCACTCACAGACTTGCTCCACACAGGTTTCCTACAAACCTTCAATTTGTATGAAACATATCTGTGAAGCACAATAAAGCAAAGTGCAATAAAATGAGGTGTGCTTGTAAGTGATTTTAAAATTGCAACTACAGTATGTCAGATACCATCTTTCTTAATTTCACTGTGTACCACATAGAACAATATTGGAAAATGGAAGAAGACATGGTGTTAAAATAGAGATGGTCAGAGGTAGGTATGGATAAGGAGAGGGAAAGAAAAGGAAGTAAATGACTTAAAAAGAAAAACATTTTCAAAGTATTCAAAAGCAAATTAAGTGAAGGATATGAAAATATTCTTTAAAAGACCTTTAAAGAGTAAGAAATTAATCTGAACTGACAATTGGGAAATAGATATTAAGAATGTATGAATTACTATATTGGCTCTACTTCTCTTTCTAGACAGAATGAAATTGGAGCATAATTTTAGGTGGGTTTACATAAATGATTCTTGAATTTGCAAGTGTTTTAAGACTAATAAATCTTCAACCTAGTTAATTTAGTAAATTAAATACCCAAATCAGATGTGAGAGTTAGGTTAGTGCACAAAATAAATTCATATTTGAAGACAGGAAAGAAATATGATTTGAATTTGAGGAATTTTTTTTTCAGAGATGACAAACACACAATGTGACAAACACACAAGGTTAAGAACTAAGATGGTGTGGGTGAACTGAAAGGTCTATGGTCTCAGCATCTCTGGTTGATGTAAACCTTCAAAGTTGTAGGAACCTAGGACCTCAGGATTATTATTTTGTAGGATTGGAAGGGTCATTCACCTTTTAAATGTCTGGATTATAAAAAGATGTAATTAAACCCTCAGATTAAGATCCAGCCTTAAGACTAACAGTCTTTCTATCCCACTCTGCCAAACTGAGCTACACAACAGTATTAAGCACATTAGGTTCAGCAGCTAGTTTTTGGGTTTTTGAACCTACCTGAAATCTTCCATGCAGCAGAACTAGCCTTCCAAAAACAAAGCACTTTGTTTTATACAGTCTATTTTTTCAAAGTTAAAAAAAGAGAAAATATACCCTTACTTTTGGAATATTGTACTTTAGTGAAACTATTGTTCATTTTCTTTCCACTGAGAGGTGGGAATTTTCCTAATTAAATATAACACTGCTAAATATGTAGTATCTCCATTTTTTTCAGTCAGTTCTTCTATCTAAAGATGTTTTGCTCAGTAACAAATTTAGCTATCCTAAAATACAGAATACCATTTATGTAAATGCCACAAATGCAAACATCTACAATGTACAAAACATGATGTTATACACTAGGATATGAGGGGTTATAAATAATTGTCAACACTTGATACAAGTCAAAAACGCAGTTCAAAATAAGTTTACTAAAAGTCTAACAAAACTGTTTACATTTTTCTTATATTTAGGTTCCCAAGAATATAAAGACAAGATAAGTTTTCACTATCTTTATAAATTTAAGTAAAACTTTGTTCTTATTATGGTACATTTTATTTACTTTCCTTCATTTCACATTAGAAATACGATAGTTCATATTCACCACATCACAAATGGAATATCCACCAGATGTCAGTATACGCATGCAAATGTTTTAGTTTGAAAAGGAAGTGCTAGCAAATAGTTGAGTAAAATCTTTTATTAAAAGGCACTCTTGTAAGAAATATAAAGTGAATACCCTTTCTTTGAAAAATTAAAATTCTTCAGTCTACATTCTATTTATTCATAGATCATTGAAAATCATCTTTGAAGTTTTAACTCTCACCAAATATGTATACACTTTGTCAAACATATTTTTTGGTACTTTATGAAAATATTTATTTAAGGAAACATAGCTAGGCAATTATTCACTTGAAATTCTTTGTAGAAATGAATCCAAATATTTTAGTTATTAAAATCATACCCTTGGCAAATTACAGAGAATAATTTGAAAATCCAGTCAATAATATTATTCTATAAAATGACCAACCACTAAATTATGGGATTAAAAACTTGTTAGTTTCCCTATATACTCAGTAAAAACAGAAAACAGAAAATATTTCACTTAGAAAAAAAGCATATGTAGGAGAATAAAGAGAAGTGTATTGTACCTATCTGAGGAATAATTGAAAACTACTAGAAAACATTAAACAGTCCTTAAAAAAATAATTCTAAGAAAGGATGAGTCACTGTGGGAACAAATGATATTCTCTCTAGATTAATCTGTGTTTTTAAAGGCATACCAATTAAGATACCAATCAGATATTATGAGGATTGTTCACAATTTCACTAAAAAAATCATAAAATTCAATTTTGACAAAGGCTTAACACTACTGTTACTAGAATTTCTTATAGCACTACAATTATTTTTAACAAATTAAGGACTGAGGAATAAGCCTCTGAATGAAACTAAGCAGAATCCCTAAATTCACTTATCAAAACTGAGCCTGGTTTAGTATATGACAAATGTGGTATATCAGATTGGTGAAGGTATATCAAACCTAATTTATTATTCAGTAAGGTAATTGGCCTGCCATAAAAACAAGTAAATAAACTAGTTTTCATGAAAGTAGATATATAAATGTATTTACCTGAAATTTTATTTTGGAAGTGTATTAGGTCAAAAATTACTGCAATGTTGATTTTCTAGATGCATTTATCCTTTATCACTGCTCTCATCATTTGTATATTCATTCATATACTGCTGTTTTATAAGCTTAAAATGGAGAGAATTAAAAATACTATATAGTCCTGTCTTAGTGAAAACAGGAGTTAGCAAAATATCAGGAAGGGATAAACACAATTTTTAAAATAATACATTATAGTAATTATATATACCTATATAACAATACAAAATAGTGAAAAAATAAATTAATGAAAGGACATGAAAAGATCAGAAAACCAAGGCCATAATCACTGAAAATAAGAATAGGGAATTGGGTGAGGTTATCACCCTCAACTTTCATTATTATGGGAAAAAAAAAAAGTCATCCTTTCTGGACTTTAGTAGTTACAGCGCTGATCAGCTTCAGGAATCATTCCAAAAACAGTAAGATTTTAGGAGAGCAGAACTTTTTCTAACTGAAACTTTTGCTGCTCCATCTGAAATAATACCTTACTTCACCTTGGGTGAGTCAGTGTTTTCCATGCAAATTTGTATGTTGAGTTCTCATTACGTGTCAAGAAGCTGCCAAAACCTCAGTAACTATTTGAGCACAAAATAGGCATATCTGCCTTGAGATTGACACTGTTTACAGATGATGTGTTCAGACTGAGGAAATGGTACACAAAACCAATAACTACAGCTTTCCTGTTTTTTCTTGAATTTTCAAATAGAAGTTATTTACCATGCTTTTAAATATTTCCCTTAGTCTTCAATCTCCCAGTCAGTCCACCTTGTAATGTGCACATGACAGCCTAGATATTTCTAGGATTGTGTATCCCCTGTGGTATTTCACTACCACGTCCTTTTCCATCCACACTGTCTCCATCTATTATATCTTCCTTATCCTCTATGCCAGGAAAAAATATGCTTTCTTTTTGCCAAGCAGACATTTGCACATGTATCATAGCTCCTAACTTCTTTCAAAACTTTTGCAAAATCATTCAATCCATTAAACCCTAGTCCTTTCATTTTCTGTATCTCTTATCATAAGAAACATCTACTCAGGGGTGAAAAATATACTAAATTTTCCAAAATAAACACCTACAAACACACACACATGTTACTACCCTAGATATACTTTGGAATTATTATTTTTTCCTTTTTTACTTTATCACAGCTCTATAATCTTCATTTTCTCACCCATTATTGATTTCTTGGACTCTTTTGCAGTGTTTTTGTGCTACATATTTACATAAATATGAATCTATTGAATATCATGATTCCATATATATTTTCTATTTTTTTCTGATTGATGTTTCCATACTCATGAAGAAAACTTATTAACTGAAGAAAAATTAAGAATACAAATGTCATTCAGATTTCCATTAAGCAGAGAAAATCACTTTTAAAAAATTAAGGATAAACTGGATTGACATCAATATGCAGTTATTATTTAATCATCCTTATATTTACTGAAGTTTTTTGGGTCAAGGTTTCTCCAGTATAAAATTACCACTGTTATCCCATTTACAATTTTAAAAAACTTGGGTTTGGGGGAGATATTTTGAGAACCCAAATATCCTGTTCCTCCTTATATTTGCCAACTAATTTTAGCATCCATCAGTGGATCTGCAGCAAGTGTTCTAATTGCTTTCTAATGTTGACTTTTTATTTTACTTACTCTTTTTTTTTTTTGCAAAGCAAAGTGAAAGTTTTATTTGCATACACTCCAAGGGAAGAGTGAGCCAGAGTCAAGGTAGACAAAGGCCCCAGTCTTTTAGGGGAGGGTCTTTTGGTCACATCCTAGCCAGGGAGTGCCTCTTTGATGGACAGAGTGACGTTATTTGATTAACAGTTGTGGTTATATACCCATTCCTCTCGGTGCGCATGTCTTTTCCCAAAATCCGCACAGAAAAGCCTAGGGGTGGGCAGGCCAGTGGCAGGAGCAAAACTGCAATGTAAATTTTATTTTAATGAGACTATAATAAGGTGTGGTTAAGTGTGGTCGTAGTTTTGTTCTTTGTATTCTTTTTATATTTATTAATTGGAATGCTTATCTAAGGAAGAGGTATCCCTTCTCCCACACTTATTTTTCTATTGAGGTATTTATTACTATTAGTATGGACTCATAGATATTTATTTGATCATAATCCAATGCTATTACTTACTTTTTGCACAAATTGGTCCAGCTTTTGGCTATTGGGAGACTTTCCATTTCAATATGACCCGAATTTAATTTATATTATTTTAGCACTTCTTTTCTGTCACTGAAAGATGCTCTGAGCTCATCCTGCATTCTTCCAGGAATCATCCACTTCTCCAAAGTTCACTTTTTTGGAGAATGGTATTAGATATCAAGATCTGGATGCTAGATGTGCTCACTGCAACTGGGGTGACACTGAATCTAGGCCCCTTCAGTAGGTAGAAATAGGAAATTGGTGCATTTATTAATCCAATGCACCATACCTATGTTTACTTCCATATCTAATATATACTAAAACAACAGTACCTTAAAACAGAAGTTCAACACTATACTTTCTGATTCCTATCCAGCACTACAGGGATCATTCTATATTCTCTGCCCACCCACCCATTCTAAGCCTCCTCCTTTCCTTATTTGTAACTTGTTTCCCTCACAATGAGAAACACGTATCTCATTACCTACAATATATTTATTCATTTGTTCAATCTTCTATATTTACCGCTTTTACAGAAGAAGTTGGTCATTGATTATTTAGAAGCATTTTGTTATGCCTCCATGTGTTTGTGGGCTTTTTTATTTTTAGTGGAGTGTTCTGTCCATCTGTTCTAATGAATTGTTCAGTGCTTTTCTCTCCTTACTTATTTTCTGTCTGGTTGGTCTGTCTTCTGGTGTGAGCAGTGTATTGAAGTCTCCTAAGATGAGTGTACTGCATTCTATTTCCCCCTTTAATTCTGTTAGTATTTGTTTCACATACTTAGGTGCTCCTATATTGGGTGCATAGGTATTTATGATGGTTATAGCCTCTTGTTGGACTGACCCCTTTATCATTATGTAATGCCCTTCTTTGTTTCATTACTTTCTTTGTTTTGAAGTCTATTTTGTCTAAGTAATGCTACTCCTGCTTTTGTCTACCTATTATTTGCATGAAATATCTTTTTCCAACCCTTCACTTTTAGTCTGTGTATGTCTTTGGGTTTGAAATGTGTCTCTTGTAGGCAGCATATAGATGGGTCTGTTTTTTTAATCCATTCCATATTTTATGTCTTTTGATTGGTGCATTAAGTCCATTTACATTTAGGGTGATTATTGATAAATATGTACTTATTGATATTGTAGGCTTTAAATTTGTGGTTACCGAAGGTTCAAGGAAAGCTTCCCTACTATCTAACAGTCTGTCTTCAATTGCTTATTATGCTATTTCAAACACAATTAAAGGTTTTTTTTTCTTCCCTTCTTCTTCCTCCTACACTCTTTATATGTTAGCTGTCATATTCTGTACTCTTTGTGTATCCCTTGATTACCTTTGTGAGTAGCTGATTTAATTTTGTATTTGCTTAGTAATTAGTCTACTTCCTTTACTGTGGTGTTATTTTCTCTGGTGACAGCTATTTAGCCTTAGGAGCAATTCCATCTAGAACAGTCCCTCTGAGATACACTGTAGAGATGGTTTGTGGGTGGTAAATTCCCTCAACTTTTACTTATCTGGAAATTATTCAATCCCTGCTCAAATTTAAATGATAATCTTTCCAGATAGAGTATTCTCTGTTGGAGGCCCTTCTTTTTCACTGTATTAAATATATCATGCCATTCCCTTCTGGCCTGTAAGGTTTCTGCTGAGAAGTCTGTTGATAGCCTGATGGAGTTTCCTTTATGTGATATTTTTTCTCTCTCTAGCTGCTTTTAATACTCTCTCCTTGTCTTTGATCTTTGCTATTTTAATTATTATATGTCTTGGTGTTGTCTTCCTAGGCGTTCTTGTGTTGGGAGATCTCTGCACTTCCATGACCTGAGTGACTATTTCCTTCCCAAGTTTGGGGAAGTTTTCAGCAATTATTTTCTCAAATAGGCTTTCTGTTCCTTTTTCTCTCTCTTCTTCTTCTGGTATCCCTATAATACAAATATTGTTCTGTTTGGATTGGTCACACAGTTCTCTTATTATTCCTTCATTCCTAGAGATTCTTTTTTCTCTCTGTGCCTCAGCTTCTTTGTTTTCCTATTCTCTAATTTCTATTTCATTTACCTTCTCCTCAACTTCATGTATTCTACTTTTAAATCCTTCCCTTGTATGTTTCATTTCAGATACTGTATTTTTCAAATTTTCTGTCTTTTTCTTGAAGTCCTGCCAGAGAGCTTGAATATTTTTCTGTAGTTCTGTGAACATGTTCATGATTTTTACTTTGAAATATTTATCAAGAAGATTGGTGATTTCAGTTTCTTGAAGCCCTCTTTCTGGTGTTTTTTCTTGTGATTTTGTTTTGACTAAATTCCTTTGCTGCTTCATTTTTTTAGTGTTTCCTATGGAATAATAACTGTGTAGGCAGTGCCCACTAGTGCCCAGAAGCTCTACTTTCTTAAGCTGCCAAGCAATTGCAGCAATCGCAGGGATAGCAGCCGAGCCGATCTGGAAAGAACTTGGCTTGGAGGGGTTCCTGCCTTTCTAGCTGTAATGCCTACTTCCACAGCCAGGTCCAGTGGGCTGTGGATGCAGGGAGGAGCCTCTGTGCTATACCCCTGTAGCTGCTGCCAGTGGGCTCACCCTCAGGGTGGCCTGGCACAATGGCAGCAGTGTCAAGTGAGTGGGACTGGTGCCTGCTGGGAGGAAGGAGCAGCAGTCTATGGACAACAGTGAGAGGCCTCAGAGCTGCATTGCCAGTCAGGGGAATGGAGTGTCTGAAGCTCCTGAGAGTTCCCCACCTGCTGGCTGAGCCTTCCAGGAAGGTTTGTCCATTTGTTCTTTCTCCTGTATAATTTTTGCCTCATTAGCACCCCTCTCACTGCTGGGAAGTCCTTCAAACTTCCCATTTTCTTTTACCTGACGGGTGCCAGTTGCATGTACCTGTTTTCCACAGGTGGCTGGAATCTCAATCTCTCCGAGTATTCTACTTGTCTTTACTTTCCAACTCCACTAATCTCTAGAGCACCATGTAATGTGGGTTTGGCTTGCTCCTAAAGCGGATCTCCAGGGCTGGATGTTCAGCAGTCCTGAGCTTCTACTCTCTCCTCTCTCCTGTTCTCTTCCTCCTACCTCTGGGCTGGGGTGAGGGTAAGATTTAGTTCCCAGAATGCAGCTTTGTTACTTTACCCTTTTCTGTGAGCTCCTGTCTTTTTCTCCAGATGTAGGCAGTCTGTTCTGCAGTATTCAGGTCATTTTTTCAAGATTAGTTTTATGTGCTGTATTTTCATGCTTTGTGAATTTTTGAGGAGGTTTCTTCCTCATGTCCCATGCCACCATCTTTTTTTTCCCAATGATATTTTAAATCAAAGTATAAAAAATATTTATCTTATTATTCAGGTACAAATTCATTCATTAAACAGCAATTTGGTTAAAACAGTCCTTGTATCTGACCTCATGGGGCTTACAGTCTCAGTAAAAAGACAGTCATTGAACAAGTATATGTAACTGATGAGTATTTCAAAAGGGAAAAAAAGATACTCAGAGATTGTATGATAGGAAGAAATTACCTAGTCTAGAAAGGTTCAAGGGAGATATCTTTGATGGAGTGAGAATTTTATGAATTACTGCAAGAAATCAGAGTCAAAATATTCCAGCAATAAAAAGAAAAATATCTGAATATGGGAGATTAACTTCTAAAAGCAATAGAAGTTATAGTAAAATCTGAAGCATAAAATCTGAAGTAAAGTATCATAATCAATCACCATCTTTAAATAAAATATTCTGGTTGCAATTTGAAAAATAAACTAATGAATCAGAGTGATTTCTTTATGCATTGCTTTGGTAAACACAAACATTTAAAACAAACTATTCTTATGCCCTAGGATTGTTCTAATTGTGCAACATTTGTGGTTTTTTTAACTAAAGCTTGGTTAGATTTTTAAAGTAAATATTTCTTCTCAGTAAAAGTGTTCATTTCTGACTACTGATGTACTTCACAAACCCAGTCCTCCTTAATTAATAACGTGTAGCCAGAGATGCACATTGCAGTGCAAATTTGAACCAGAAAATCAAACTTCTCAATCAGCTTTATAAATATTACACAAACTGCTAGTTGAAAAGGAAATACTGCCAAGTAAAATATATGAGTTTTGTTGAGACCTATGCTCTTTTCTGCTCAAAGATTATATTATTGTTTTTGGCATTACACTTATTTTGTATTTGAAGTTGTTAAATATTCTACTACATGATAATAGAGTATTATTGTATATGAAATCAGATATTGTCTCATGCCCACTTTAAGAGTATAAATTACTTGCAGTTTTACCCTGAAACTGTTTAATATAGAGATAATAAGGAAATAATCATAATTTGAATACTTATTTTATTCCTATGATAATGACACATTAATTTTTAGGGATGGCTACATATGCTAAACACTACTAGTTTCATTATACAGTGCCAACTTCTCCCTCAATGGTGATATTATGGACTAATACTAAAACAAATTTCCTACAAATGGGCAACACTTGTAAATAGAAGGCATGAAATTCAAAATGGCTGTTATGAATAAAGTAAAGAGTATCTGATTTAAAGAGTACAAAATTATGAGATTTTTCTTTCAGCCATAATGAAATTCACCAGTCTTTGTGCATTCCTAAGAAAAAGTGAATGGATGATTTTTCATTTGCTGCTAATACATAAGATTTAACATTTTAAATCTCTTTGGTGTAAAGTCCAAATAAAGACAATTTTCTATATCATGCTATTTTCCTTCTGATATTAAAGAAATGTGAAATAGTTAGTTATACTTCCATTTATTCTTTCCTTAAAGATACCTGTGAGGTAAAACCCTTTTGTCTTTCTAGAAATAAGGTCTTTGCAGCGTTGGTTATTTAAATTTTCTAGAATCTGGATACTCTGATTTTCTTCCCAGAAGTTTCTGCCACATTAGTCTGCCTAGTAAAATCATCTTCCAGTTTGTGACTTTATTCAAATCATACTGCATTTTAAAAGTCATTCTTGACACAATATTCTGAAATAGAGATTGTAGCAATCACCATTTCTACACCTAGTGTATCCTATACAAATTTATACAAAGCATGTATAAAAGAATTTATTGCATTTGTTTTCATGTCCATTTTCCTCTATTTCTCAGTAAACTTCTTCAAAGCAGTATCTATATTTCTAATTGTTTTTGTAGCCGTCAAACACCTGAGGCACATTTAAGACATGAAATTATATTTAGAGCTTGAGTCACAGCTCACACTGAAAGTAAATCATGCTCATCACAATCAAGATGGGGCAAATCTTCTATCCACATAAAATATTATAAAGATACAGTTGATGAGCATGAGAACAATACATATCATGTTTCCCAGTACAAAATGAGCACTATTACATATTTGAAAACTTTTATCCAATAAGAAATATTTAATAAATATATTTATTAATGTAATAAATATTATATAATTATAAGTATATAAAAATAAATATATAACATTTATTATGTAAGAAACCAGTGCATATTTAAAATAACCTATAATTTAGGAAGAATCAATGTCAACCTTCTCACATAATTTGCATGTGTATTTGTATATAATTTTGCTATAAACATCCTCATACAGTACAGGGAATGTGTTTGTATGTTTACGTTTATAAGATAATAACAAATAATTTTTCAATATGATTCTAGCAATTTATACTGTCACCAATAAAATGTAAAACCGACTTCTGCTCCATATCTTTAACCATGCTATACAAGCTAGAGGGAAATCCTCTGAAAAGCTGGCTGGGAAACTGACCATCCCATTCAATGGGTCCAAAGGTCTAGGGTGGTGGTGAAGGAAAGATTAAAAAGATCATTTTGGTCTCAAACACAAGCTGCAGTCTCCTATAAGAACACAACACATCATGTTGATTTTGATCTCTATTTCATTCTATACCTACTTCCTAGTTGTTTCAAAGCTTGGATTTTAGGATTTTATGCCAAATTATTACCTTCACACTCTAACACATGGGGTCTTGGCAAGGAAATCTTGAGAAACTGGCCAAAGGAGTGACATTTTGGGACCCAAATATTCCATGGCGAGAACCAGCCTTTTGATGCAGCTGCTGCAGCAGGTGTGTGCGGGCAGGTGAATATTTGTAACAGATGTGGGTCTGAGCAATGCAAGCTGCACGGGTTGAATGAACAGACTGTGCAGACCTTTGTGTCCAATAAACCGCAGTGCTTGGCCACAGCTGCTTCTACAGGCACGGGAACAGACAGCACAGCACTCTGATGATAAGAAAAAGAGTCTTTTATGCAAGACAAGGCTCGCCTCAAAAGTGACAAGGCCTAAATGTATGGGAATTTTAGGCTTTGGTGGTTCGACAATTTTTACTTATTGCACTTTCTCATCCAGGACTGCAATCTTGGGTTAAAACCACAAAATGCTAAGGTTGGTTCAGGCTACAAAACATTCTGGCCTTTGATTAATTAGTATCAGATAAGAGTAAGCAACACTAGACTACCTCCTTCAATTTCTACTTCTTTTTACTGTATTTTAAATACTTTATATGTAATATTTCATTACATAATACATGGACTGCAAAAAAGCATGTGTTATACACATAAATGATGACATGTGATAATAATATGAACACCTTTAAATTCTCCACACACTTAAGAACCAAACATTGCCCAATAAAATAATTATGTGTGTGCAAGGTTTTAATCTGTCTTGCATTTTAGGTGTGCTGCTTCCTTGCCTTCTTTCAGTATTTCATAGTATGTATATATATGTACATATGTATGGATATCTAATTAATACATAAAGCATTTCCCTTGTTTTAGAGCCTTATGAAAGAGCATCACATTGAAATGCCATTTTATGACTTGTTTTTTACTAGATTGTTACTAAAATTAATCCTTGTCATCCTGACATATCCAATTAATTTATTTTTGATCTTTATAATGCCCTATTTTGTGAATATATTGCAATTTATTTATATATTGTTCTGTTGATGGACATTATTTCCAGATTTTTGCGACTATGAATAACTGCTTATTTTTAGATTGGCGTTAGCATATTTTGGTTAATGTTTAATCTGGTTTACTTTGATGTCATTATAGGTGATGTTTATGAGTTATTTAAATGTGTAGTGCTAATACATAAATTTGTCATTTTATTTTGTTCTCTTTTGCTTAATCAAAAAAATGTTCTTGAATATTTCTCTTCATGTCCATGTGCAAAGCTTTCTGTAGGTTTTGTACATAGAAATAGAATCACTTTATTGAAGGATGGGTGTGTATTGAAATTTATATACCTGCCAAATTATTTTTCAAAGTATTTGTCACAAATTATCCGCCCATGGTATATGAGATTTTTTTCTCTTCCTTATTTTCACTCATTTGTATTTTCAAACTTAACTTTTACTACTCTCACTCAGTGTAAAATCTAACTTCACTGCTGTCTTGATTTGCATTTTATTGACTAGTGAAGTGAAATTCTGTTGCTGATAAACACTCTACCTTTGTTTTTTTGAAAATGTCTTTACATTTCCATTGTTCTCAAAAGATCCACATATGGTAGAAAAGAAAAGTGACTAATTAAAAGTAAGAATAAAATGTTAAAATATTCAGCTTAACTAACCTGAATGAAGCAGAAGAAACTTGAAGTTTCATGAGAGACGAGATGTTTATCCATCTCAATCACTGATGAACCTCAATTGCCTAATGGGTGCCTGAACATATGACGTGCTCAGTATGTACACATTACATAGATACCCAGTGATGTAATGTATGACCATATGGAATTGGAAACTTTGGATCATATCTTTTCACAACAGGAAAACAGTGATTCAAAGGAAACACAGGTGCCACTATTGAAATAGTAAAGTATTCAAGGATAGAACAAATCCAAATCTGGGAAAGAAATGTCTGGGAGAAAATTAAACAGTGTTTGATTCTCCCTAGGACTATGAGTACTTCTCCAAAAAAGAATGCATCAGTGCAGAAATCAGCGGCAATTGAACCCCTAATTGAAACAAATGTAGGCATATGAGAGAAGTTTTTATTTAAGCACATTTAGTAAGTTAAAGAAATTTCGGAGCAAGAGGCTCTGACAGCAGCCAATGCCACACAGAACTAAAATGCCTCAAGCACATGCTGGGTACAAGACTGGCACTATGTGTAATGCAAGTTCTCTTGGAGGACAGCTTGCTGCAGATGTTGGTGATCTGTTCACAAAAGAGAAAGGAAGTCTTCACAAGATGGAACTCATCAGATTAGCATTTGGTGTCAAGGAAGGTTGAGAGATGGAAATTATGTGCTTTTAAATATGTAGCATGAGGACGAAAACAGCTTCAAGATATGATGATTTAGGTCAATCAGAATAAATTTGTAAACATTAAAAGTAGCCAAGGATATCTAAAATACCATTTGCACTGTGGGATGGAGGATAGTACCCTTTTTCCTCTTCACATCACAATCACTTAACTATGGAAAATTACTCTTCACTCAGTGTAAGATCTGAAAGACTTATATGCACTGTGATGGTTAATTTTATGTGACAACATGGCTGGTCCCCAGAGCCCAGATAATGTGGTAGATATTATTCTGAATATTTCTGTGAAGATGTTTTTAGATGACATTAATATTAACTCAGGGAATGGCCTTTTTAAAACTCAGTTATAGTGCCAGCTAAATGGCAATACCTTATAAGACTGAGGCAAGGTTCTCTAAGAGGCTGCACATGCTCTGAATCTGCATCTGATATATGGCACTTTTCTTTGATATCCAGGATTCAAAGGTACAGGAATGGAAGGGTAAAATAGGGGTTGAATCACTTACTGTTATACCTAGTGATCTAGTAGTAAAATATTTGCTTCCTGTCCCTGTAATCTTATGCTCTGTTGTCCTAGACACCTTAGTTCTAGAGGGAAGAATATTTCCAACAGGAGACAAAGAAATGATTCCGTTGAACTAGAAGGTAAGGCAGCCACCCTGTCACTTTGGACTCTTCATGCCTCCAAATCAACAGGCAAAAATGGAGTTATGGTATTGGCTGGGCTGGATGATTCTGACTATCAAGGGGAAACTGGACTGCTACTTCACAGCAGAGGAAGGGAGAGTAGGTTTGGAATATAGGAGACCCCTTAGGGAGTCTCTTAGTAGTACCATGGCCTTTGATAAAAATCAATGGAAAACTATGGCAGTCCAATCCAGGAAAGTCTAGTAGTAGCCCATACTCTTAAGGAATGAAATTTGTGTCACCTAACCAAGCAAAGACCCATGACTACCTGAGGTGCTTTAGGAAGGCAAGGGAAATATGAAATGAGTAATGGAAGAAGGTAATTATAAATACCAGCTTTAATTACATGACCAGTTATAGAAATGAGAACTTTAATTGTCACAAGCATTTCTTCCTTATTTTGTTCTGAATGTTTGTGTGATATATATATGTGTGTGTGTGATGTCTATATCTACATAGAGATATATAATGTGTATCTCATACATATTTACATATACTTAAATGAAATACCTTTGTTTTATTCCCTCTCTTATTCCCTATCATGTAACATTACATATACTAACTTCATCTCACAGTATTTAAGTATTGTTAACTTTATGTCATAATATTTAATTTACGGAATATCAAGAAAAGTAAATATCACTCAAGAACTTTTCATCTCCTTCTAGGCAAAGAGTATGTCTTCTGTTGTATGAAGGATGGTTATAGCCATGTTAGATGGAAGTATAACATTGTTACACTTTTTATTTGGAGATTAAATATGGTTTAAGGAGATGCATTTGGGTGCCAAGTTGATAGGGGGTGCTAGGCCATGGTATTCAATAAGTGGTCAAATATTATTCTGTACATTTCTGTGCAGATGTTTTTGGACTGATTAACATTTAAGTTGGTGGAGTCTGAGTGAAACAGAAAGTTCTCCATTATGTGAGTAGGCCTCATACAGTCATCTGAGCAAGACGGAATCCTGCAAGCAGATGGCCTTTGGACTTGAACTGAAACATCAGCTTTTATTTGTGTCTTCAGCCTGACTGTCTTTGGATCTGAACTATAGCATGGGCTCTGCCCTGGTCTCCAGCCTGCCAGCCCACCCTGTAGATTTAGCCTTGCCAGCCTTCACAATAGAATTAGCCAATTTCTTCAAATAAATTTATTTATACAAACACACACACACACACACACACACACACACACACACACACCCTTATTGGTTCCCATTTCTTTTGAACTAATATGTACATTGTGGCAGAACACAGTCCAGTTTTCTCCTAGTGCATGAATCTCAGATTTGAGCACACATGATTTTATGACTGACTTTTTTTTCAAACAAAAATCTTATTATTAATGACTGAGGCCCATTTGTAAACCAGCAGCTCTTATGGTTGAATGAGGAGGCTGAGTTTAGAGAGAAACAGAGAGAAAGAGAAAGAAACATTGAGGTTAAGAAAAGTAAGCACACAAACAGGAGATTGTGCACTAATAGCTTACAGCCTAGATCAGAGTACAAATTCGATAAATGAGCCTCTATTATCATAATCGTTACTATCCTCAATTGTTACTGAATACAGAAAAGAATTATAACAAAAGGAGAAAATTAGATACCTGGTGGCTTGTTGATTAAAAATGCTCTACCATGAACAGCAGAATTAAAGTTGCACTTTCCTGCTTCATAATTCATCACAATGAATGTGGGAAAAATAAATTATTCTTTAAAAACTGACTTGATTGTACCTCCACTGACTATTATCCCACATATAGAAATAGACCAAAATTGAAATTCTTCTAACTTCACAAAATAAGGGGTGCTACAACCATACATGGTAATTTGTAAATCAAAATCTTAATCAATAATTTGACTAAAAATTTATTTTATTTCATGTGTGCTCAATTTTAATTGACTAAAAAAAAATTGAGGACCACTTATACCATATTTTGTTTTCTTATAATTCTTTAATTTCTTTAAATTTCTTGGTATGCCTAAATTAATATAAAGTATGTAAATAACAATAACTCCAACAGTCCATCAGTTACTCTATATAGCTCAAAGTCAAGGAACTCTAGATGATGAATAGTTTTCTTCACCGAGCCTGAATTTGGCACAAAAGTGACATAAAACAAATAGAAAATTACATCTCAATTCTAGATGTTAATCCTACCAAAATTACATTGAATGTAAATGGATTAAAATATCCAATCAAATGTCAGAGACTTAGAACAGCTTAAAAAAACACAATTTAAACTATACATTATCTACAAGAGATATACTTTACATTCAAGATAGAAATAGGTTGAAAGTGAATGGATGGAGAAAATATGTATACTATGCAAAAAGTAAACCAAAAAGAGTGGAGTGGCTATGTTAATATCAGACAAAATGGACTTAAAGACAAAAAATTGTTACTAGAGACCAAAAAAAACTTTGCTAATGATAAAAGGGTCAATACATCAGGAAGATATAAATATAGATGTATTTGAAAATACAGGTCTAAAATACATGAAGCAAAAACTGACAGAATTGAAGGGAGAAATAGGCAACATAAAAATGATAATTGAGGCTTTAGTAACTCACTTTCAATAGTGGATAGAACAACTAGACAGATTTTAACATAGGAAAAGAAGATTTGACCAATACTATAAACCAACTTGACCTATTGCATCTATAGAATACTCCATCTAACAATGACAAAACAAAACAACAGATATTCTTCTCAATGCTAATTTTTTTTTTAGTTTTTGTTTAGCTCAATGGGAGTTGAATTGGGAAATTTAATGATATTCATTATCATTGCAACTACAAAGTGTTCACGGAGACAAATGAAATAGGGTCTATTTTCTCTAAATTCCAAGCCATATCCAACAGTATTATTAGAAAAATACAAGAAATTTACACATGACCATAAATTCATTTGATAGTTTAACAAGAAAAACAGTTGAAAAAATAGGAAAATATTATTTTTAAATTTTTTAGGATATATCTTAAGAAAATATCAATGATTTAAAAATGTCAGCTAGATCTATTAGTGTCATTTAGAAATATCCAGGTTATTCTAAAAGAATATTTTAGTGATATTTCTGCATTTAACCATTAGTACCCATCAAAGTGAGTTCTACTTATTGGAACTGTTAAATAATAATCACTTGTGACAATAAACAAAGCCTGTCAGTTCTGACTCTCAGTCCACTCATCAATGTATGTGAAATTCTTGGTGAAGAGATCATCTACTCTGGCAATTTTTCTTGAAGCACTGATATTTATCACTAAGTACACCTCTACACACTGTTGACAGACACACATTTTTTAGAAAGTTTAGGTGTGGGTGGGAATATGAACCAGGAGTTAAAGAGCTTTCTCAAACCTGAATTAAGGAAACACCAGAAACTCCAAACTCACCCTAGAAGATGAATCTCCCAATAGGGAAGGGCTTCTGGTCCACATGACCTTGACCATCAGTCCTGAATGTCTCACTGGGGCCTCTCACTCCGTGCCAACACCACACTCCAGCAGCAGTGTACAGAGAAAGCTTCTCTTTCTTCCTCCTGGAAGAAATGAAAAGAAGAGGAATTTTAGATATTCTTTACTAAAGAGTATTAATAATACCCATTACCAAGTGAATAAATGCAAAGCATTTAAAAAGCTGGCTTTGAAAGTAATGCTTGTGCACTACAGTCAACATATGTTTATCTCACTTAAAGGAAAACGTTAAAATATTAAGATATCCTAGACTGGGTCCTTCACTTCCGACTTCCCATATTATCTTTAATACCCATCACTCACGAAGAGCTTAGACATTTAAGGTCTACCAAGAGAAGCAGCATTTATTGCAGTCTATCTAGGACACACTTCCTCTAATCTAATTCCTAGTACAAAGACATATGTTGTTCTTAGAAAGAGGATTATATAATTTCAATATTTTGGCAAGATACCCAGTTCACTACAAATCTCCTCCCACCAAAAAAATCAATTATTTTCCATTACAGAATGAAATTTTAATATGATAATCTAATGAAACAAATTGATTTTAATAAAACAGAAATGAAATATATCAAAGAAGTAATATCACTAAAGACTAGAGAAGTAAGAAAAAAGCAAAGAAAGTATTTGGTATTCTAACGCATTTTGAAAATTTTGCTATCATTAATGTACAATTACATGAACAACATTATGGTTAATAGAGTCCCCCCATTATAAGGTCCCTATGACATACCCCATTACAATAGCCGTCCATCAGCATAGTAAGATGCTATAGAATCACTACTTGTCTTCTCTGTGTTATACTGCCTTCCCCATGTTCCCCACCCCACATCATACATGCTAATCGTAATGACCCTTTCTCCCCCTTAACCCTCCATTCCCACCCATCCTCCCCAATCTCTTTCCCTTTGGTAATTGTTAGTCCATTCTTGGGTTCTGTGAGTCTGCTGCTGTTTTGTTCCTTCAGTTATTTCTTTGTTCTTATAATCGACAGATGAGTGAAATCATTTGATACTTGTCTTTCTCTGCCTGGCTTATTTCCTCTAGCTCCATCCATGTTGTTGGAAATGGTAGGATTTGTTTTCTTCTTATGGCTGAATAATATTCCATTGTGTATATGTACCACTTCTTCTTTATCCATTCATCTACTGATGGACAATTAGGTTGTTTTCATTTCTTGGCTATTGTAAATAGTGCTGTGATAAACATAGGGGAGCATATGTCTTTTTCAAACTGGGCTGCTGCATTCTTAGGGTAATTCCTAGGAGTGGAATTCCTGGGTCAAATGGTATTTCTATTTTTAGCTTTTTGAGGAACCTCCATACAGCTTTCCACAATGGTTGAACTAGTTTACATTCCCACCAGTGGTGTAGAAGGGTTCCCCTTTCTCCAAATCCTCCCTAACATTTGTTGTTGTTTGTCTTTTGGATGCTAGCCATCCTAATCAGTGTGAGGTGATATCTCATTGTGGTTTTAATTTGCATTTCTCTGATGATTAGCAATGTGGAGCATCTTTTCATGTGCCTGTAGGCCGTCTGAATTTATTTTTTGGAGAAGTGTCTGTTCAGCTCCTCTGCCCATTACTTAATTGTCTTACTTGTTTTTTGTTTGTTGAGGTGTGTGAGCTCTTTATATAATTTGGATGTCAACCCCTTATCAGATATGTCATTTATGAATATATTCTCCCATACTGTAGGATGTCTTTTTGTTCTACTGATGGTGTCCTTTGCTGTACAGAAACTTTTTAGTTTGATATACTTCCACTTGTTCATTTTTGCTTTTGTTTCCCTTGCCCAGGAAGATATGTTCATGAAGAAGTTGCTCATGTTTATGTCCAAGAGATTTTTGCCTATGTTTTTTTCTAAGAGTTTATGGTTTCATGACTTATATTCAGGTCTTTGATCCATTTTGAGTTTACTTTTGTGTATGGGGTTAGACAGTAATCCAGTTTCATTCTCTTACATGTAGCTGTCCAGTTTTGCCAACACCAGCTGTTGAAGAGGCTGTCACTTCCCCATTGTATATCCATGGCTCCTTCATCGTATATTAATTGACCATATATGCTTCAGTTTATATCTGGACTCTCTAGTCTGTTCCATAGGTACATGGGTCTTTTCTTGTGCCAGTACCAAATTGTCTTGACTACTGTAGCTTTGTAGTAGAGCTTGAACTCAGGGAGCGTAATTCCTCCTGCTTTATTCTTCCTTTTCAGGATTGCTTTGGCTATTCTGGGTCTTTTGTGGTTCCATATGAATTTTAGAACTGTTTGCTCTAGCTCATTGAAGAATGCTGTAGGTATTTTGAGAGGAATTGCATTGAATCTGTAGATTGCTTTAGGCAGGATGGTCATTTTGACAATATTAGTTCTTCCTATCCATGAGCATGGGATGTGTTTCTAAATAAAATAGAGCAATATTTTGAATATTTATACTTATTAGCAAGAAAGTAAAATGCCCAAATAACAGAATTAAAGAAGCAAGTGAAAAACTGAGCCAAAGCTGGTGTGATGAGTGATTAATATGGCAGATTTGGTTTTGCAGTCCTTACATGTCCTCTGCAGTCATTTGGAATGAAGACTGACTCTTAGATAAACTCTGTAAATATGATCTTATGTTACAGATTGATGGTAACTTTGTACACCAAGAGCTATGGGGCATGTTGAAACACATTCTTAGGATATGTAAGGATGATTTTTGTCAAATGTCAAGATTAATGATGCACCTACTTTCACTGCTGGGATCCTGAGCTATATTATCATGGCTGGTTGTAGGATGTTTCTATATGCCCAGTCATCCATAAAAAGACTTGGTCCCTGAGATTGAAATGGACTTACTTGATCTGAGGCATTTTGCATGTGTTGCGATAGTTTGCTACAAGAGAGAAAAATGTGTCCTGTGAGACTTGGTAGGGGAATGACTTGTGAGCCCGCATTTGACTCCTCTGGATTCCACCCAATGCATGTTTCTCTCATATTATTGATCTTGCTCTGTATTTTTTGATGTAATAAATTTTAGCTACTACTATCACAGGCTACTGAGTTCTACAAGCCATTCTAATTAATCATGTAACTTGAGAGTGGTTTCGAAACAACAGGGAGGTATATGGTATGACTACTATGGGAGAGATTTTGGGTCTATAATACTAGGGCTTGAAGTACAATGCCTATTTAGGGACAAAAGATGAATCCACATAAGCATTTCAGGAGGCTTCCTCAAACCAGGTTGCAACAGATAACACAGACCTTCTAAAATGTGGATAATTCAAAGTTACAAAATATGTGAGGAAGTAATCAACCACAAGTTAGAATAAGCAGATATAACAAAAGTGATTAAAACTCTAGGACCTTGAGCTAATAGTAGCATAACCTGAAAGCAAATATTTAAAAATGGATATATTTAAAATGGTTGAAGGTTTAAAGGACTAGATATATAAGAAGAATGAGATAATATGAAAAAGTACAAGCAGATATGGACAAGAACCAAAATTTTATTTCTAGGAAAGAAAAATGGAGACTTTAAAGTATGAAACCCCATGAGCAGGTTAATTTAAAAATATATAGAGAGGAAGAGGAAACTGTTAAACTAGGAGACAAAACTGAGGGTATTATAAAATAAGGAAATGAAAATATGGATGATACTTAAGAGAATTTAAGAGACTTGGAAGATAAATGTGTCAATATATGCATAAAAAGAGTTGCAAAAAGTAATAAAGAAGAACTAAATGCAATATTCAAAATAATATTTTGATAAAAATTTCTAGAACTGGTAAATAACATTAAGGCAATTATAGTGAAAGTCAAGGATTAAATCTATTTTTAAAAATATATCAGGATTTAAAGCAAGAAATACTACTACTATCTCTGACATCAATACTGGAAATATTGAGATCAAGACATCCATATGTTAAGGTGAAAGATCTGAGATTTTACTGTAGTTGCAAGTTAACAAACTAGCTTTCCATTTTCTTGAATAAATGGCAGAATACACAAGACTCCTGAGTCAGAGACAAAGGACTTTATTACTTACAGCAATAGCCATAGCAGAGTATCAGCATTTGTGTAAGTTCCCAAAGCCTCAATTCACTTAAGGTGACAAGAAGAAGGCCTGGTGACACCTACTTTTGCAGCACTTGTCATAGGAAAAGAGCACTATGTAGTAGAAATTAAGAGATAAGGAAGTCAAAATCAAGAAGCTGCAGTTACCACAGTGGCCCAAATGCAACGGCCTCCTGACATCCAGAAAGTTGGGAAGGAAACCTTGAATAATACTGTAGTATTAACTAACATTTTTTTCATCTTGCTTACTAGTAAAAGGAATCAAAATGAATAAGAAAATGATCTCCACTTTACCTCTACTTTAAAATTAATCTATATCAATTACAGTGATATTGAAACCTAAATTTCATATAGAAACTTTTGAAAATCTTTATCCTTCCATGTGTGTAGGATGAGGGTAGGGAATTCTAGAATTAGTAAATCAACCCATTGTGTCATTTTCAGCCATCAGGTCATTAATAATACTCAGAGTGCAGAAACTGAAGTATCACACAAAGTTCTGATCTGGATAAATAAAAAAATGAATCAATTTCTACACATATGGTAGCAAAACTGCAGAATAGCAAAATGAAGAGAAAAATCTTAAAACTTTTTAAGAAAAAAAGGAACTATTTCCCAAATGAATTAACAAGTTGGACTCAAAGTGTACATTTTTGTAGAAACAGGGACCAAAAAAACTGGAATAATATCTTCAATGTGATGATATCAAATAAAGAATTATATATTACCTGCTAAATATTCTTCATGATTAATAAAGATTGATTTTTCTATTAAAACTTCTAAGTCTTGATATTTCAATTAAAAAATTTAAAAACCTCTGAATTATTTTAAAATGTGCTTGCAAAATAAAAAAAAACAAAAGGAAAGATGAGGGTGCAAAGAACAAAGACCATTTCTTTGAAAATATAATTTTTGTTTGAAAAATTTTATAATTAAAAAAATTTATCTGAACATAATAGGTTAGCTCAATATTAAAAGTAGTATAGATTATATTTAAATACCCATCATTTAGTATTGAGAAATGTGAGCTAGTTGAAAGTCTTGCACAAGGAAAGAAAGTGGCATTTTATTTTATTTCTATCATGTATCTCTATAGTTCCAAAGAAAAGTCTTAAAACAAAAACAGTATTGACTTATACTATCTACTCTAATGTCATTTTTAACATTCTATTCCTCACTTTTAAGAGAAGAGACATTGATTTATACTTTATAGATTGCAAAAATAGCTCCTTTTAAACAGTTTCTTTATTCTATTTGGCAGAATGGTGGAAAAAGAAAAGACTAATGTAAAACACACTCTTCTTTTTCATTGCAGGTGAGAATGTTCTACAAAACATTCAAAGATTTAATACAAGCATACCTCAGAGGTGTAGTTCCACACAACTGCAATAAAATGAATATGGCAAAGAAGAGACTCAAATGAATTTTTGGTTTCCCAGTGCATATAAAAGTTATGTTTACACTGTACTGTAGTCTATTAAGTATGCAATAGCATTATGTAGAAAAAAATATATACACATCTTAACTAAAAAATACATCATTGTTGTAAAAAATGCTAACCATCAACTGAGCTTTCAGCGAATGTAACCACTGGTCACAGATATAATGTAATAATAAATATAATGAAAAATTTTGAAATATGGCAAGAATTACCAAAATGTAACACAGAGACATGAAATGAGCAAATGCTATTGGAAAAATGATAGCAGTAAACTTGCTCAATGCAGGGTTGCCACAACCTTCAATTTGTAAGGTACACAATATCTATGAAGGGCAATAAAGTGAGGCACAATAAAGGAGGTATTTATCTTTCTAACACTCTTCCAAAAAATTGAAGAGGAGAGAAAGCATCTAAACTTTTTTCATGAGGCCAGCCTTACCCTGATACCACAACCAGACAAGGACACCATAAAAAAATTAATGATCAAAATCACTGATGAACATACATGCAAGTTTTTAAACAAAATATTAGCAAACCACATTCAATAAGACATTAAAAAGATAATAAAACATGCTTAAGTGGGATTTATTCCAGGGATGCAACATCTGCAAATCAAAGATGTGATATATCACATTAAGAAAATTAAAGATAAAAATAATATAATCATCTCAACAGAGGTAGAAAAAATTTTGACAAAATTCAATCCATTTGTGATAAAAACTACCAGTAAAGTGGGTATAGAAGTAATGTACCTGAACATCATAAATCCATATAGGAGAAGCCCACAGCTAACATCATACTTAATGATAAAAAGTCAAAAGCTATTCCTCTAAGATCAGGAACATGGCAAGGATGCCTGCTATTCTCACTTTTATTCAACACAGTATTAGAAGTCTTAGCCACAGGAATAAGGCAAAAAAGGAAATAAAAGGCATACAAATTGGAAAGGAATAAGTACAACTGTCAATATTTGCAGATGATATGACATTATATATAAATAAACCCTAAAAACTCCACCAAAAAACTGTTAGAACTAAAAAATGAATTCAGTAAAGTGGCAGGGTACAAAATTACTATATGAAAATCCACTTTTTCTACATGCTAGTAACAACTATCATAAAAGGAAATTGAGAAAACAATCCCATTTACAATCACATTAAAGAATAAAATATCTAAGAATAAATGTAATCAAGGAGGTGAAAAACCTGTACACTGAAAACTATAATACACTGATGAAAGAAATTGAAGAAGATACAAATAAATGTAAAGATATTCTGTGCTCATGGATTGGAAGGATTGACTTTGTTAAAATTTACGTACTATCCAAAGCAATCTACAGATTCAATGCAATCCTTATCAAAATTCCAATGTTTTCCATAGAACTAGAGCAAAAATTCTAAAATCTATATGGAACACAAGAGACCCTGAATAACTATAACAATCTTGAGAAAAAGAACAAAGCTAGAGGTATCACACTCCCTAATTTCAAATTATAGTAATCAAAATGGTATATAATTGGCATAAAAACAGACACACAGAGCAATGGAAGAGAATGGAGAGCCCAGAACTAGACCCACACATTTATGGTCAATTAACCTATGACAAAGTGGACAAGAATATATAGTGGTAAAGGACAGTCTTTTCAATAAATGCACTGGGAAAAACCAGATAGCTACATGCATAAGAATGAAACTGGACCACTGTCTTATACCATATACAAAAATCTACTCAAAATGGAATAAAGACATGAATATAAGATCTGAAACCAGACAACTCCTAGAAAAAAATATACACTCTATACTCCTTGACACTGATCTTAGCGATCTTTTTTTTTTTGGATCTGACTCAGAAGGCAAGGGAAAGAAAAGCAAAAACAAGCAAATTGAACTACATAAGCAAGTGGGACTAAAAGGCTTCTGCACAGTGAAGGAAACCATCAATAAAATGAGAAGGCAACCAACTGAATGGGAGAAGGTATTTGCAAATCATATATAAGGGGTTAATATCCAAAATATAAAAATAACTCATAAAACTTGACAAAAAAAACAATCAGATTAAAAAATGGGCAGAGGATCTGAAAAGACATTTTTCCAAAGAACACACAAATGGCCAACAGACATATGAAAAGATGCTCAAAATCACTAATCATCAGGGAAAGGCAAATCAAAACTACAATGTGATATCACCTTATACCTGTCAGAAAGGCTTGTATCAAAAAGACAAATAACAAGTGTAGGCAAGGATGTGCAGAAAAGCGAACCCTTGTATACTGTTCATGGGAATGTAAACTGGTGCAGCCATTACAGAGCACATTATGGAGATTCCTCAAAAAACTAAAAATAAAGCTACCATATAATCCAACAATTCTTTTACCGGGTATCTATCCAAAGAAAACAAAAACGTTAATTCTAAAAAAGATGTTCACCCTTATGCTCACTTAAGTATTATAATGATATATTACTCAGCCATAAAAAGGAATGAAATCTGCCACTTGTGACAATATGGACGGACCTTGAATGTATTATGATAAGTGAAGTAAGTCAGAGAAACACAAATATATGATTTCACTTATACATGGAATCTAAAAAAAACAAAACAAACAAAACAAAACTAAACTAAACTAAACTCAGACTCATAGATACAAGGAACAGATTTGTGGTTGTCAGAAGGATGCAGAGGTGGGAGGATGAACAGGGTGAAGGGGCTTAAAATGTAGAAATTTCCAGTTAATAAATAAATAAATAAGATACCATTTGTAAAGTGACAAATGGTATCTAGATTTGTTATAGTGACTTTTTTGCAATGTATATAAATGTGGAATCACTATGTTATACACTGGAACTAGTTATGTTTTATATGTTAATTACACCTCAATCAAAACAAATAAATGAATAAATAAAGGGGTAGTTTACATTCTGGTGGAAGAGACCAAGACAAAATATTGTTGATTTCTATGTAACATTATATACATAAGAAAACAAATATTCAGAGTGCTGTAAAGTGCAGAAGAGGAACACTTAAACCACCCAGGTATTCTTAGAATGCATCAAGAGCAGAAATGCACCAAGATTCAAAGAAAAAGAACTATAAACGTTAAAGAAAAATGTGGAGTCTGCATTTCTCTCAAAAGAAACTTAAATAAAGGAACTGTGAAATATGACATATTATGTGAAGCACTTTGTGAAAAGTTTGTGGTGTAAAAGAGCAAGAAATGAAGTAAGATCTATAAAAAGGGGCCAATCCATGGAAGGGTTTATGTATCATGTCTAATAATTTAATCTTTTGGGTAACGGGGAGCAAAAAAATTGAAGCAGAGAGATAACGTGGGCAAATTTTGATTTTAAAATATATTTCCATACTGAAGACACTTTCATGAGTAAGCTAGCTCAGTCACAGTATTAACTAAGGGATTTCGAGAAATTTGCCTATATTCTCTGAATTTCAGATTTCATTGCTGAAAGGCTTAAGTGCATGTGATAATTGCGAGATGCAGTCAGAATTCAGAAGTGTGAGAATAGCAGCTAACATTCAACAAATGAGATGTGCTACTCTAGTATCATAACAGATAACGAAGAGGATGTTCTCAGATTGAAATTTGACTATATGATGATAAATCTACTATAAGAATATTCAATGTAAGAATTCCTTGCAGCAATCATGGAAAGATGGAGTCAGGCATACCATGCTTAAAGGAAAGAGAGGAAGATTTAAAATGATAACAATGATAATACTTTGATCACAGTTTGATATACAAAGAAAACCCAGATAAAATTCTTATAATAGCTACTGAACAAATATCTCAGCATTAAAAGATAAAAGAACAAGCATTCCATCAATGGAGACTGTGGGATCAAGGAAATTAATCACTGATGATAATAATGACAGAGATCCCTAAAGAGTATTTATTTTAAAATGAGAGTAAGTACTGGATAGGAGGGTGGAATAGAAAAGGAACTTTCTTCACCATGTCATAATTCATTAACTCATCCATTCCACACATATTTATAATATTCCACACTGGTATTACAATGATCTGTAATCAGATATATATCATTTTTTTCTGAAGTGAAAATTAGTTGAAGAAAAATCATTAAATAATCTCATAAACACCTTTAGATTTATATACACAGTGAAGATAAAATATCAGGTTTAATAAAAGCAAAACATCCTTGTAATTAAAGAATTCCCTGGATAAGTAGAAATTAATTATGTGAAAACAGGTAGAAGAGCATTTTATACAGCAGTTGTTGTATGGGCTAAATCTTGTACTAGGAAAAACAAAGTGAGTAGTCCAGCAAAGGAATGTGGTTGGAATAGAAAATGTAATTTAAGGGAACATAATATTTAACCACCATCCTAAAAAGAATGATGCAGTTGACCGAGTGATTTGGACTGTGAATTCAGAGAAATCTCCCAGAATATATTACAAAAGGAAAGGGGGATGGGGAGCAAAAAGAAAGAAAAGACAAGACAGGAGAGAATCAAACAGAAGTTAAAATATGATTCAGAAAGTAAGACCAAAAACTGAAAAAAAAAATTCTTTAATCAATTCTCTGAACTGAAGGAAGACAGGGCTCTTTAATTTCGAATGGCATACAGAAGGCCAAGCAGGATGAGTTAAACAATACATCACTGAGAACTTTATTTCAGAATCTCAAGGAGAAAAAAAGTAGATGCAAAAGTCTTCCAGATTTTTTAAAGCATATCCTGGAACAATAATTAAATTTGAATCAAATATCTCCTGGATTTCCAGGTGAAGTATAAATGTCTCTAAAATTCAGAAGAAACATAATTTTGATCAGAAGATACTGCTGAACTCCTAAGGCAAAAGACGAGAATAAAGATATCCTCTAAAACACAAAGATCAGAAAGTAGAATATCCATGCATCCATTCTAAGAAACTTTTTAACACCAGTTAAAAGAAAAGCCAATTTATTTTGATCAAAAACTAAGGAATTATTTTATTTCACATAAGTGTAAAGTCCAAGATATTTCTGGATTCAGATATGGTATATACCACAAGGCACTAATAATACCACCACAGATAAGTTTTAATCTTCTAATGCTCAGACCGACTTTTGAGTTGATTCTATTATTAGATAGTCTCATCCTCTTGGTAGCAATAAGCTTGTGGAAATTCGTAAAACTCTAAATTCCAGGACTACTACTACTATCACTACTACTACTACAACCACTACCACCATTACTACCATTACCACCATTACTACTACCACTACTACTACTATTACTAAACTAATTACACTTCTGGATGGACAATTGAAAGTAATTGTTTTCCATATCCCTGAACAAATCATGTGGCAAAAGAAAGGCAATGCTCTTTTTCTTTTAGTTTTATGTCCACACTGATCTTCATGGTTGGTTCAGTCCCTGAAGCTACATGGACAGAAAGTGGATGAGGGTTGATTCCCGTAAGGAAAATGATGATATCATTATTAAAACAAAGATAGAATAATGTAATTTGGCTAAAATCTGCTTATCAGTCATCGTTGATCGATGCAATGAAAATAAAATTATCTAAAGCATGGAAATAAGGCCCCCTAAAAGAAAGGTGGTCTCTTCGGTCAACTTCATACAGGGATCCCAACCTAAATCCTACAGAACTGTACTGTTTTTTTATTCATTCTTTTTCTTCTCAGCTTTATTGAAGTCTAATTGACAAATAAATTGTAACATAAAGTATGGAATGCACTTTTTTCACTCAGTTTACTAATGATCATAGGTCCAGAGTTAGTAAAATACCATGTTGTTAGATTTTGCTCTATAGATATGTAAATAACTATTGAACAGTTTTATATCGAACTCAGCAGTCTTGTGTTAACATTCCTTTAATTAATTGCCTAAGAATATCTGAAATGCTCCCAGGACCAATATAAATATCTTATTGTTTCCCTTATTAATTGATGTGTAAAATAAAGTTTTTGAAATATTTGTTTACATTTCTAAGAGAACTATGATTTAACACTTTTGAAAATTATACTTAGAACCAACATACATATATAGACCCTCCTTCTCATACATGTGTTCTCAAAAATATTTCTGACAATGTAAAAGTCATTAATGCCCTCCTCAGAATTTCATCTTGTCACCACATTTATCTCCCTTTCTACGGCACGTATGATCTCTTCAAATCAATTTAGGATGTATTTCCATGTGATCTGGAGACCTTAGATAAATGTTCATTACCCTCAATTAATACAACATAAAATGGAGGATAAAACTAATACAACAGCAAAATAAAGAAAAGAAAAAAGCACAGGAGAAAAGAATTAACTAGAAACAAAGCAAAGTGGTCATTGCTTCATAGCTCATATTGTTTGAAAGAATATGAATTTTTCACCCTATGAGATTATTCTCAGATATTTTTCTGATATAAGCTTCTTTGTTCATTACTCCTACCTCCTCCTCCATACCTCCTGGTCCTGGCCTCTGAGAGGAGTCCCTTATTTAGCATTACCCATGACCACATCTGAAATGGGAATGGGAATTGGAAAGGATGTATATTCTGGGTACTGATTCTCTTTATCTTTATAAAGAAAATAAATATTTTATTCTCTTTATATCTTTATCTCATTTTCCGTAGGTTTATGTGCACATGTCTTCATTTTTATGTGAAAAGAGCAAGTGTGAATGGGGTGTTGGAACTGCTGAATGGGAAACCAATCATAATCTCTTAATCTCAAACAGTAAGAAAGCAACTCACTTAAAACCAGATACTGTGTTGTACCATGTTTTCTGATTCTAGAGCTGGAATTTGGGAGTATCTGTTTCCTAGCAACAATTCTCAGTTACATGCTTACTTCCTTAGCCTTCAGTTCAATAATGTTCACTGAGGCATCTACTTTGGACAATGTACAATAATGGTTCGGGTTGGGAAGGCATAGTTATTCTTCACTTGTCCGTGCTTTCTGCACTTACATCATAAAAATAACAGTGTGCCTGGTAGTGCATAACAAAGCATTGATGGAAGGGTGTGTGGGAATCAGGCTTCACCCATATCTTCATCTTATTGCCAATTTTGGTTCTGGATTTCTTAACTCAGCTAACACTAACAAGCTTTTTGTTGAATGATTTAACTTTAACATCCCAACAAGGCTTCAGGTTATTCCACTCTCAGCCATCCTTGGAGGTTGGCCAGACACAAAAAGTATGCCTTTTCTTGCTGATGAGTCTGTTTCAAGCCAACTCTGTATCTTTATTACATGCTTTCTAAGACAAAGGGATAGAAAGACAACTTTCAGAGAGAGAAAGTGGGAAAGGGAGAGTAAAAAGAAGAGACAGAGAGAATACATTTTATTTCAGGTATTTTGTCCCAGGACAAACAAAAATAAATCCATTGATGAAAATACTCTGAAATTAATTCCGTAGTCTGGGTTTTAAACTTTTAATTTCAGTGCAAGAGATTGAAATGATAATACTGTTACTCTGTATCAAGGCCCTACTGAGTTCAATACTGTCTCCATATTTTTTGGCCAAATATTCCAGGGGCTACCTTCTCAGAACTTATAGTTTCTGCTTCAGTGGAAGAGTGAAGGTGCCCAACTGAAGATCTCAGTGCTGAAATGGAAGAGTGTGAATTACTGAAAACATTGTCAATAGCTTTAACTTTCATAAACCAAGAGATAATTCAATCTACAAATACTATGCTTATCACTGAAACAAAAAACATATTCTCTAAAAAAAAATGTTTCTGATGTGCAAGACTATTCAATCATAAGCAAATACAAGATATTGAAGGACACTTTTTTGTAATGGTTTGTAGAGTAATTCTTGTAAACAACACTTTCAAATTTAAAAACACTGAGGTTCCTTCAACCAGTTCTTAAAGAGACTCAAAATTTCACAATTCTTTTACCCCTGCTTTTCCAATTTTTATCACAGTTTAATATGACTGGTGTGGATTTATGGGTTGGAAGTAAGTACACATGTAAATATTGCTTAATCTCTTTCCTGTATCTATACTAGGGTGACTTTTATTTTAAAAAATACAGAAAGTTTATATGGGGAGCATTAAAAGATGTTTACAAATTAATAAAAGTAGAATAACTTAAGTATCAAGAATATAACAGTGAAGCTGAATTAAAATTTTTTTATTTTGATATCATTAATATACAATCACATGAGCAACATTGTGGTTACTAGATTCCCCTCATTACCAAGTCCCCACCACATACCCCATTACAGTCACTGTCCATCAGCATAGTAAGATGATATAGAGTCACTACTTGTCTTCTCTGTGCTATACTCCCTTCCCCGTGCCACCCCCATACGTTATGTGTTCTAATCATAATGCCCCTTATTCCTCTTCTCCTGCCCGTCCCACCAACTGCCCCCCAGTCTCTTTCCCTTTGGCAACTGTTAGTCCATTCTTGGGATCTGTGAGTCTGCTGCTGTTTTGTTTCTTCAGTTTTTGCTTTGTTCTTTTGTTCCACAGATGAGTGAAATTCTTTGGCACTTGTCTTTCTCTGCCTGGCTTATTTCACTGACCATAATACCCTCTAGCTCCATCCATGTTGTTGCAAATGGTAGGATTTATTTTCTTCTTATGGCTGAATAATATTCCATTGTGTATATGTACCACTTCTTCTTTATCCATTCATCTACTGATGGACACTTAGGTTGCTTCCATTTCTTGGCTATTGTAAATAGTGCTGCGATAAACATAGGGGTGCATATGTCTTTTTGAATCTGGGATCCTGCATTCTTAGGGTAAATTCCTAGGATTGGAATTCCTGAGTCAAATGGTATTCCTATTTTTAGTTTTATGAGGAACCTCCATACTGCTTTCCACAATGATTGAAATATTTTACATTCCCACCAATAGTGTAGGAGGGTTTCCCTTTTTTCCTCACCCTCGCCAGCATTTGTTGTTCCTAGTCTTTTCTATGTTGGCCATCCTAACTGGTGTGAGATAATATCTCATTGTGGTTTTAATTTGCATTTCCCTGATAATTAGCGATGTGGAGCATCTTTTCATGTGCCTGTTGACCATCTGAATTTCTTATTTGGAGAAGTGTCTGTTCATATCCTCCACCCATTTTTTAATCAGGTTACTTACTTTCTGGGTGTTGAATATATTTTGGATGTTATTCCCTTGTCAGATATGTAATTTAAAAATATATTCTCATATACTGTAGGATGCCTTTTTGTTCTACTGATGGTGTCCTTTGCTGTACAGGAGCTTTTTAGCATGATGTAGTCCCATTTGTTCATTTTTTATTTTGTTTCCCTTGCCCGAGGAGATGTGTTCAGGAAAAAGTTGCTCCTGTTTATATTCAAGATATTTTTGCCTATGTTTTCTTCTAAGCTGAATTAAAATTTAAAACAAAAATTCTAATAGAAAATGTAAGATAAGATTGATATATTAAGTATATAAATACATGAATTATATTAATATTTAATACATATATATTAAACATTTAATATGAGTCATTTAAACTTTGCTTAAATTAACATGAATTCTGAGTTACTAACAATCTCCTAATAACACCTTAGTAATAGACTGACAACACAGGTTCTTGGCCCATCATAATTAGTAACTGCTTATTGAAATGAATTGACCCTGTGCAGAGATTAGCTAACCCTTCATCAAACCTACTTTGTCTACTTCCTGGTTATAAGATAAAGATTCCAGTTCTCCAGGTCCCTTACTGGATCTCTAGTTTTAACAATGCAATATGGGCTCTGGCTATGGAATATAGTTATTAAAGATATGTATCACTTCCAGATCTGACCTACTAAAACCTTCTCACACTGTCATTCTTTCCCCTTCCATGGTGATTTTGAAGACATATGCTATGGATGTTGGAGCAAAACAAAAGAAGGACTCAATTCCTGAATCTACATTTGGAGAAGAATTAGCTTCCAATCAGGAAGACCTGCTTTGGACAGTTACATGATTGAGAAATACTGTTTTTATCATTTTTAAGTCATTGAGTATTTTTGGATATGTTATAGTAGCTCTTGTTACATTCTAAAAAAGACACTACTTAAAAAATAAAAAACTCCATTCCCCTTTATAGAAGGAATCAATGATTCCATCTTTCATAGCCAAAAAAGCCCTGTCTGCCAGCCCTTAGAAGCATATGGCATTCTATGAGTGATGACCGTTCCTAGAGCTCTTCCCTCTTGCTCACCTTTACAAAATCCCTTTCCTAAAATCCCTGCACAAGAGTTCTTTTGGGTATGGGGTTTTTATTAGTTTTCTGTGGCTACTGTAACAAAGTACCTCAACTGGATGGCTCAAAACAGCATTTATTCTCCTACAGTTCTGTAGGCTAGAAATTTAAATCAAAGTGTCATGCCACCTTCTAAGCCTAAAGAGAAGAATCCTTTCTGCTCTTCCAGCTTCTGGTGGGTGCTGGCAGCCCTTGATTTTCCTGATGCATGGCTGTTGTGCTTTTGTGTCCAAATTATCCTTTTGTTGTAAGGACGACAGTCATATTGGATTTAGGGTTCACCTAATTCAGTAGCACCTCATCTGACTGCATTGCATCTCCAAAGACCCTATTTTTAAAGAAGGTTAGATTCTGAGGTTTCAAATGGACATGAATTTTGAGGCCACACTATCGGAGGGAATATGAAAAGGGTTAGAGGGAGAGGCCTTTTGAAGGATAAGTGTGTGTATAATATTAAGAATAAATTTCCATACATAAACAATATCATAAAACATGCCTATTTTCTATAATTTGGAAATGTAAATGAAGGGCGCACACTAAGATGGGGAGGACAATAACACTGGTCAGTACTGCAGCAGACAATGACCTTATCATATTATGCTTTGGAGTAACTTTTTCAGGGTCAAGATTCTGATTCTCAACAAATTGATTTTGACTCTGATTCTGAAATTGTTATTAATACTGGACTGGACGTTTAAAATCTAATTTATATTTCCAACTGAAACAATGGTATCATAACATCAGTTTATACATTCATTAAATTATATAATAACACCAGTTTATAAACTTAAAATAAAAATGTCTGTGATCAGAAAATACATAATGCCATGTAAAACTTCCTCTCAAGATGACTAAGTATAAAATGTAAAGTTGCTTATTAAACTTGAAAAGGAGTGATATAAAGACATAACCTGTGACCTTCTCATTTCTCCAACATTCCCTTTCCTCTCTTAAATAAATATGTATTTTTCCCTTTTGTCAATTTTATTACAAGAGCTGAAATCATGTTTTTTGAGTAAAGTAAAATAATGAAGTCTGCTTGTGTCAAAAGAGATGTTATGAATATATTCTGTAAATAACAAGCCTGTATATACTATGTGCCGTGCCTTGGTTAGGTATTTGAGATATTATATAATAAATTGTCCTGATATACTTAATGGCTTTGTGTCTTCTTCCCTGACTTGCCATATCCTATCCACAGATGGGCCTTTGATTACAGCTAAAACTTTCTTCTCAACAAGTAAAGCACTTTATTTAGTTTCCTGAGGTACTCATTTAAAACATATTTCTACCCTAACATGTAAAGGGAAAGTTGAACTTGCTTTATTTTCTATTTCAATTTTATGATGTTTGATTAGTTTTTTAATATAGTTATAATAGTAAATTGGATATAACTGAATGTTTTGAAACCTAGGCCAGCATTAAAATGAACACTAAATTATTCTCCTTCTGCCTAAAAATATATGTTAAACTCAAAATTTGAGAGTGATCCCAATTCTGTTTCTGATTTGTAAAAATGGGTTTCCATTAATTATTGTCTGCAACAATTTTTCTTAAGTCAGAAACTGATCATGATTTAAAAAGAGATTATCAGTTAAACCCAAATCCAGCCTTAGGTAGGGAGAAAAGACTATTGCAATAGGGGGATAGGGATTATGACAACAGAGGGGATACTCTGAACTTAGAAGACTTATAAACCTCCCAAAGGTCAGGCAGAAATGAATTTCATTTACAGAGATAAGTAAACATGGCTAGAAAGAACCCCTTGTGGGGGAGTGGATGAGCAGGTGATGTCATCAGATTGATCAGGAGTATCCATGAGGTTAGCTGATTCTCAGGCAGAATCATACAGGGAAGACCAAAGTTCAGGGGACTGGGGAAAATTGTCTAAATTTGGGTCAAGTTAGGTTCCTGGGTATTTTGTCCATACTGGACAGTGGCACAGTTTGCCATGCATTTATGAGCCAAAGAATAGGATTTTGGAGGGTCTGTCTAGTTTGTCATATACAAGAGGGTCATTCATGAATCTTATCTAAGTCACATGGGGGTAGTTCTTTGCAGTAGGCCATTTCCTAGAAGACAAAATGGGTAGGGAAGAACATTTAAGTGTTGTTTTTTCCCAAGTGCGCATGGCTCGGGTAAAGACCAACATAGTCAGGAGAAAGTTAAGCCAATAGAAATGGAGAGCCAATTAATACACTCTTAATTAAACCCTAATTCACTGGATGCTTAAACTGTGTCAAGTATTTCAGAAGGTGAACTGCAATCTATGCAGTCAATGCCCAAGTACTTATTAAATACCTTCCATAAGATTAAAAATCGAAAACTTTTCTTAGTTTACTTTTTCTTTAGTATCTGACAATTGCAAAAACAAAAAAATGCATCTTGTCTGCAAAATTAGCATATAAATCAGATGATTAGATATACTGTCCTCTTTAGGAAACATAATCATCTTAATCACAAATCCACTAAGTGAAATAGTTCTTGTCTTCAAATTTTAGATTCTTTTTCATTTGGTTAGAAATAATTTTATGTGCCCGGTGATTAAACCTGCTTACAGAAAAGTACATGAAATATAGCATAGAAATGGGTTGTGATTTAATAGTTCTACTTCATCTTTTAAATCTCATATTACTTTTCCATAAACATGAGTTGCTGAAATTGAATCACTTCCATGTTATGGGAAGGTTATATTTAATGCACATTAAAGCAAGTATTTAATATGTACTTTTTCTCCATATTAACATTTAGTAAATGTTGTATTTTGTTCCTAGAGTCAATATGAGATATATAATAATTCTATTTTTATGGAGTCCATTAGAATTGTACAAATCTTAATATATAACTTAACCATTGAATAAAGAGATGGCCATCAAGGCTGAGGAAGAATTAAATCAGATAACACTGGGACGTGAGTAAGCACACAAAAATAAGTGGTGGGGTGGTGATTTAGCTACTTACTACTACATCTTGGGAAAATTTCGAGAAATATCTAACAGATCCAATAGATATTTCATGCAATTTGTTTTCTATTTACTTACAGTTGTAGAAAGAATATAAGATGCTATTTTTGTTTTTACACACAAGGATCAACTAAACCAAACATTTTAAAAACAATGATTATTACCATATACCCTTGCATGTATAATAAATGCTCACTGGAGATCTAACAACAGTAAGAGAGAGAGAGACGGGTGTTTTGCCAAATGGGGTTTGAGAACATTTATAAGAATAAACTTCCCAGTGCTTTGGCTAAGAAAAAAAAACCTCCATAAGTTCTTCGCCCTCACACCCTTTGGGTATCTGGAGTAACCAATGCAGAACTGCTGCAGTGACCATTTTCCCAAATGTATACTATGTGGGGAGGAAAAAAAATATTACAGGTGTAAGAATCAACACTTTAAATGAAAATCACAAACCAAACAGCTGAAGGGAACAGTACGAAGAGCAATTATAACTGCATTGTGCATCTGGAAAAAGCCTACTGTCTTGACCGTAACTTGAGGCTCTCTGAAGTCTTCCCTAATGTCCTGAGGCACTCTTTGTTTCTTCCTTGCATGTGTGTTCAATTTATATAGTGTCTGCTATTTCTCCTTTATGCACCAGGAGATGAAAAAGAATGGGATGTGGTGATATAAGTAACTAAAATCAAGGTATGTCAATGTATTTTTTGAAACTAGCAAAGAAAGCTAAGCCTTGCTATATCATCCCCATTCTTGTATTTTTTAATGTAAAGTTAATATTTGGTCTGTGTTTCTGGTATAAATTCTTATATTTTTAGTGTAACTATGACATTTTAACTAATTTATATACCATACTACATGGTATACACACCTGAAAATTAAGGTGGTTACTGACATTCTTTATTGCTTTGTGGTGTGCAAAGTCGGTTAAATATTATTCTTCTGAAAGTATCTTTAAAAATTACATGCTAAAAAGGAAAGATATGAAAAGTGATATATCCAAAGCCAGGAGTAATCTTACACAAGGTTTTGTGATATTTCTGTGCCATTTTTAAGTATATGCCCTTTCTGTCCTACAATATAAGAAATTAAAAAGCTTAATTATTTCAAACCAGCTCACAAATAAAAGAGTCATTTCAGCAACTGCCTTAATTCTGTGAACTCTTATTGGGATGCAAAATTTACTCCATACAGAGGTCCTTGGTCAAAGTCTACTTCTATTAATAATCCAAGCTTTGAAAAGCGTGAAGTGGTTTATTGAACACATATAAGATCCTGGATCTGCTTACATTTCTAAATGCCGGAACTTATGAATAGAAAATACAAAAAAGTAACTATAAAAAGAAATTATTTTGCTTTATAAGTAGAAAGAAAAAAATTAAGGTTCTGAATTTTAGGATCAAATGAGAACAGAAACCAAGGATCACATTCTCCTAGGAATCCTGTAAGCCAGTTTTAGGCACATAAGTAATTACAGATTTTAGTTTATTTTGGGAAAAAAATATTAATCCTGATCTGGGAGTAACAGCCACTTGGTTGCTTTCCAGAAATCAGGGGCAAAACAAAGTATGATCATCCATCAGTGTTCCATTTATTCATAAATGCTTTTAAAAATAGTAAATATATATGTAGATTTATAAATATTAAAAATTCATGTGATATAGGAGTGAAATAATGGCATTTTACTTCTACAGTTTTCAACTGGAAGAAAGATAAGCATTTGGAGAAGTATTTTCTTAAGTTTTGAGGTATCAATTACTCTTTAAAATCTCCTCTTTTCATTATCTCTATATCTCATTACCATAAGTTGAAAGTATAAAGGTGTGGCTAAAGAGCAATGAGCTTTCAATTGAGAATTCAAGTGTTTTACTTGTGTTACACAATCAAGCATCACTTTGAAAGTGCCGGATGTTTTCCTGTAAATATGCTTATGATTGTACATAGTCATATCTCTTCACTTCTTAGAAAAAAGAAACACTGCCAAGGACGTTGGTGCTTTTATATTTTGGTATAGATTTAAATCCATCTGGTGCAACTCTATGTATTCTGCAAAATAGACTAGAGTTTCCATTTGTATACCCATTGCCTTATAACTTTATAGATTAACTTTCTGTAACTTTTAATTACATCATTAGCTTGTGAAGCTGAAAGAATTTCCCAGCCAATGAGATGTGTATTTGAGGTTTTATAACCACATAAAATGGTTTGTATAAAATTTGACTTAAAATGTGATTTTTAAAATTTCCTTCTCTGAAGGAAATAGATCAAATATAATATTGTCTTGCCAATGGGTTTCAGTTCCGGGCAAGTTCACTATGGATTCAATGTGATCAAAGAAATTGACAGCAGAACATTCTTTGGGGTGAAAGGGTTTATTACCCAGCTTGTTCTCCTGACGGTAGGTCAAGCACTAGCATCTCTGCCTCTGCCCAGAGCACTGGGCAGAGCTCTCTATATAGCACAATTAATAGCTTATTGCCTAAAGGTGTGGAAGCGGTAGCCTAGCGACAGGCCAGTTACATCATCAGGTGGTTTAAGTTCAGTGAGGATCCTGGCCGTAGGAACCCCAACTCCCCACAATATCCTCCACAAAAACATACCTACTGAAACATTGTGGAAATGGTTTGGAATTATAATAATCTTTTGGAGCAACCAGACTTATTTAGCAACTTCTAATAGGAAGGTGCTTCATCAATTAATTTTATTTGTCATATTCCATCAATAATAAGTGAAAATGAACACCAAAAAAAATCAGATTTAAAAAAGGGCAGGGGATCTGAACAGATGTTTTTCCAAAGAACACATACAGATGGTTAACAGCCATGTGAAAATAGGCTCAACATCACTATTCATCAGGGAAATGTGAATCAAGACCACAATGAGATACCACCTCACACCTGCCATAATGGTTAATATCAAAAAGACAGAATAACAAGTATTGGTGGGGATGTAGGGAAAAGGGAACCCTTGTGCCCTGTTGGTGGGAATGTAAAATGGTGTAGTCACTATGGAAAACAGTACAGAGGTTCCTCAAAAAAATTAAAAATAGAAATATCACACAATCCAATAATTCCACTTCTGAGTATTTATCCAAAGAAAACAAAAACACTAATTTGAAAAGATAAATGCACCCAAATGTTTATTGCAGCATTATTTACCATAGCTAAAATATGAAAGCAAACTAAGTGTCCATCAATAGATGAATAGATAAAGAAGATATGGCATATATATTAAAAAGGAATATTACTCAGCCATAAAAATAATGAAATCAAATAATGTAATCTTGCCATTGGCAATAACATGGATGGACCTAGAGGGTATTATGCCAAACAAAATATCAGACAGAGAAATACAAATACTATATGATTTCACTTATTTATGGAATCTAAAAAAAATTTAAAAATAAAACAAATGAACAAACAAAACTGAAAGAGACTCATAAATACAGAAAACAAACTGGTGGTTGCCAGAGGCAGGGGTTGGGAGGATGGGCAAAATAGGTGAAGGAGATAAAGAGGTACAAACTTCCAAGTATAAAATAAATAAGTCATAGGGATGAAAAAGTATAGCATAGGAAATATAGTCAATGATACTGCAATAATTTATATGGTGACAAATGATAACTACACTTATTGTGATGAGCATTCCATAATGTATGTAATTGCCCAATCACTATTGTTATACACCTGAAGCTAATATATTATTGTATATAATTATAGTTCACCTAAAAAAAGGAAGTGAAAATAATCAGGGTGGTAGAATATTTCCACCTCAAAACCAGAAGTTTAAGAAATAAATCTTTGCTGGGTAGAGAAAGATTTATTAGGTCAAAATATTGAACTTCATCAAAATAAAAAATTTCAGTTAGTTTAAAAATACCATAAGAAATAGAAATGAGAAGTCACAGAATAGGAAAAAAAACCTATTTGCCTTATGTATATCTGAAAAATGACTCATTCTGAACATATATGCACAATAAATAAAAGACTTACAAATCAATAATAAAAAATACAATAAGTATGGGCAAAAACTAGAACTGAAACTTCACAAATAAGATATACAAATGACCGGTAAACCCATGAAAAAGTGCTCAGCCTCTTTAATCATCAGAATAATGCAAACTCAAATTACAATGAGCTACCATTTCTCACTCACTAGGATGCATACACTTAAAAAGTCTAACAGAATGTAGGTGAAGTTGTAGAGCAAATGGAAGGAAGTGGTAAGTGGTAGAGATATTCTAGCTAATTGCTTGGCATTTCTTAACAATATAACAAAATAATATTGTTATTACATAAATATATGTATCTTATGAGCCAGAAATTACCCCCTTAGAAATTTACTTAAGACCAATGAAGATGTATGTTCCCCAGAACACTCACAGAAAGATTTTTAGACCAGCCTTATTCATAATAGCCAAAAACTTGAAATAACCCTAACGCTCATTAACAAAGAGATGGAGTAAATGACTAACAACTTGCAGTACATTCAAACAATGGATTACTTAGCCGTAAAAAAGAATAAGCTACTGGTATTCAATACAACATGGACAAATATTTTTTTTAAAAACATTCTAAGAAGACAGACACAAAAGAATAAATATTATATATAACATTTATGAAATTCAAATAACAGGCAAAAGCAGTCTTTAGTAATAGAAATCAGATCAGGGGCTACAGGGAGTGAGGTGTGGAGGGGTAGGATATAGGAAAGAGAAAGGAATTTCGGATGGGTGATGTTAATTTTTTAGAAATTGTATTCAACAGCTACAGAATTATGTATAGTGGTCAATAAACATTAAACTGACAATCTAAGACCAATGAATTTTATTAATATGCTTATTTTTACTTCTATTAAATAATGAAGGTAAAATATAGTGGCATCATTAAGCAGGTTTGATGTGTCTCAAGGCACAAGGGATAAATTATGATACTGTATACTTAATTTAGGAAAACAGATGAAAAGAGATGATTACTTATATGATGAATTTATTTAACCTATCTATTTGAAATAATTAAAAGTAATATGTAATCATAGCAAAAAAAGATGTTTTATAAAGTATAGAGAAGTATGCAGTGAAATAAATTAACTTCTCTCCCTCCTCCAGAGGTAATTCCATTCTCATCTTCATTGTTTATATCAAGTGCTTAATATAAAAATAAAGATTTTTTTCCTTCCTAGTAAAGGAAAGTATGTCAGAAGTGAATTTCTGAGTACTTACCTGACTGTAAATTTTTATTATATTCATACATTTAGTTCTAGGTTTAAAATTACTTTCCATGTGCATTAGAAGGCACAACCCCATTGTTTTCTAGAATATACAATCTTGCTGGCTAGAAAAATGATGACAATTTGTCTCTTGCTTATTTGAAAATAAGATCTTTTTCCTTCTTTTTGTGTAATACTTTATCTTTTTAATAGAAAATAGAAACTGCAGGAAGATTGATTAAGCTGGTTTCTTCATATTTATTTGGCACTTCCTGGATCACTTCAATTTGAAGATTCCAACTGTTCAGCTAAGGGGAAAGTTAGTCTATTCTTTATTTTACTGGCTCCAGTCTTCTGGCACTTTCATGGCATAGAGTTGGAGCTTCAGGATGTATCCTCTTTGAGTTTTATCTTTTCTTTCATATATTTATCTCCTAATAATAAAAATAGCTACAAAATAACTTATTAGGCACTTGGTAAATGCCAGGTGCCTTAAATTTTTTTGATGAATTACTTCATTTAATCCAGCCAACTCTCTTTTGAGATAAATATTATATTTAAACCCATTTTAGCTGATTAGAAACTAGAATATTCATAAGGTTAAGTAAGTTGTCGAAGTTCACACAATTCAAAAAATTTACGGTGACTGAAAGATGGACAGATGAAACTTGTTTCTTTCATATATAGTCATATATATTTATTTATATTCCACATTTATTTCCTAATTATCAAATTTAGTCACCCATATCTATTGTTAATCAGAGTTTACACTGTTATTTCTTCACTTTTCTTTACTGAGATATAATTTACACAGAATAAAATGTACAGATCTTAGTGCATAGTTTGATAAGCTATGATAAATGTGTGTACCAATTTAGCCAACACCCATTTGAAGATACAGAACATTCCATCACCTGAGAAATTTCTGTTATGCTCTTTTCCAATCAATCACTATCACCCCCCCCTTCCCCACCTGCCAAATGTAACAACTGTTTTAATTTCTCTAATAGATAACTTTTGTCTGGTCTTTATAAAAATAAAGTCATATGCTACATGCTTTTTTTTGTGTGTCAGGCTTCTTTCAATCAACTCTATTTCTGTGATATTCTTTCATTTTGTTTCATGCATTCATTTATTATTATTATTGTGTAGAATTCATTTGTATGAATATAACACAATTTCTTTAGATACTCTTCTGTGGAAAGAAATCTGTTTTTGGACATTATGAATGAAGTTCCTAGGGAATTCTTAAACAATTCTTTTTGTGGATACACGCCTTCATTTCTCTTGGGTGAATAACTTGGAATAGAATTTCTGGATGTTCTAAGTAAACATTTAATAGAATAAGAAACTGCAAAATTTCCCATCTTTTTCTTTCTTTTTTAATGAATGCAATATTTTCTATAATCTGTCAAAAGATCCTTTACATGTGATCAGTAGATCAGAGCAGAAGAAAATTATTGACTTGGAAAATAAAGCTAAGGTCAGTATCATATGATAAATGTTTAACAACTGCCTTTCAGGACTGTGTAAATACTCCCACCACAGCTGGTTTCAAGCTACCAATGTACCATCAACCAACTCCAAAATTCCTGAATATTTCACAATTAGTCTTTCCAGTAAAAGTTAGCTTCAGTGCCCCATTTGACCTATGTTATTTTTGGCAACAGGAAAAAATAAAGCTAGGGGACTCACTGAACTATGTAGCCTATGTGCTCCCAAAATCTGGCTGTGGGAATGGAATGGATAAATAATAATGTTTACTGAATGCTAATAATATGCCAAGTGATATGCTAAATGCTTCAGATGCACTATCTCTGTAAACCATTTAAAACTGACAACTATGGTCAGATGAAAGGACATATTTGTTGATGAAGAAACTAAGGCACAAGTAAGTGAATGGTTTCCCAAAGTCCTACACCTAACAAGTCATGGAGCCAGCATTTCAACCCAGTCAGTCATTCTAGCACCAAAACTGGCATGCCAAACTTCACATTATTACAAAGCTTCCACTCTTCTAAAGATAACACAAGATGTTGTTTTACCATTGAAGTATTAATTTGTTCACCACTTAAAACCTTGATTAACTGGAAGAGCAGATACTTGATAGTGTAAATCATTCAATTATATTTTATACAGACTTTACAGAACCCGCCTGGTATTTCATTTGTGAAAGAAACTAGAGATTACAATTATATACAAGGACGAATTTCAAATCAAGAGTCAAGCAATCATGAGGATAAGAATGAGTTTGTATTGCATTCAAAAGCAATTCAAGTTACCATTATCTTAAGTCAGTTCTAAAATGTTTTGGAAAACTGGATAAAAGATGTATTTGCTCCTAAAATGTCTACATATATAACAAATTGCTGTTTTTAATCTTCTGTATGTCCATACAGCAGCTTAATTGTCTCAAGTTCACCAAAGTTCAGCTCCTGGATAAACTGAAATGTCAGCTGTCCTTACAAGAACTGATGCCTGAATGTCAAAGCCGCAAGCTAATCTGACTTGCGCACTTTGGGGAAAGGCAGCAGGGACCAGTTAGCTTTGTCAGAGACTATTGGCTCCTGAGGTGCTCATAACTGGAAGATACCTTCTGACCTTTCAATCCTTTAAGCCAGACGTCTTGGAAGTTTCCGGGGACGCGGCGGCCGTCCAGCAAGACGAAGAGAAGGAGGGAAAAGATGAAAGGGTGGATCTGTCGCGTACGGTGGCCGAAGAGGGACTTGCAGAGCCGTAGGTTCCGTGATGAGGGGATTCTCGCTGCTGTTCGCTCAGCAGAAGTCGTGGCTGCGGAAAGGGTACCCGGCCTCGTCAGACCAACTGCGAAAGAAGACGGTTTGGGAACTTACGGAGATCATTCTGGCGTGCAAGCCCCCGATGTGCAGCTTCCTGGAGTGGAGGAACCTCAAAGCTGTCGGGAAGAGATGTGCCGCGTCCGCTTGTGCGCCGTCAAGGTGGGCTCTCACCGCGCCGAAGAGCTCCTCACGCCGACGCTGACTCTCCGATACGCGGAGCTCCTGGACCAGTACGCAGGCAGCCTGTGCCTACAGGACTTCACTTCCCTTTGAGAAGGCCTGCTTCATTTGGATGAGTTTTTGAGGAGGGCTGGTGCCCAGGACACCGCCGGTAAGCGTGTGCTGAAGACTTCCAGAGGGGCTGACCTGTGCAGGAGGACGTGGCCGGTGTGCTGAGTCTGGTGTTGCCCCGCCCCTGCCGCAGCCAGGTGGAGATGTGGGCTGCTGGGGGAAGGCAGGGGGCATGAGTAGCTGCTGCTCACAAGCCTCTTTCACGGCCCTTTCCTTGGTGGGACCCAGCTGCCCATGTTCTGCTGCCAGCCCCTCTTTTGGGACTGAGCTGTGGGCACAAGACCCTCAAGCATTCTCTCCTTCCACCCCCTTTCCCCTGTTTCCCTCTTTCCCACTGAAGGGTTTAGGAGCCAGGAGGCAAGAAAATGTGACCAAAACATGCCTGCTTTTTGACTTTCATTCCCTGCCTTTGAAGAACTCATGTTACCCCAAACTTCCTCCTCTCTCTTATAACTGCAAATATGTCAGTATTTCACGATAAAAAGAAACGGTTTTAGGGCTCTTCTCCCTGCCCCATTACCTGCCTCCACCTCTCCTGCTGGGCAGCCAGGGCAGCTTCTGTGCTGGGAGGGGCTCCTGTGTAATTCCAGGGAATTCCCCTTCCCTCACCTGGCCTCTCCCCTTCCTTTTTGGCTGCAGTGGGGCCTCTGTCCAGTGCCAGATGGGTAACAACATTGTTACTTTTTTTCTAACCTTGCCACTTTGAGGGAAGGGAGGGTTGGGGAAAGAGCAGGCTTTACAGGAAAATAGGCCTGTCCTTCCTTCCTCCACGGTTTGGGTGAGGCAGGAACTAAAGCGGGTGAAGGGAGGGAACTGTGACTGACTTTATTTCCTTTCCTCTGAAGTAAAAGGAAAAAGATTTATGGGGAAAACCAAAAAGGTTTTACGTAAAGGGTATAAAAGTGAGAAAGCCATTAGGGTATCTTTGATTTCTTCATAATAATCTAAATCTCCTAAAGCTGAAACCTGAGGTACATTCTGTTTATCCTTACACAGGTGAAAATAAGTTTACATTATGCCAAATTGTGCCCCTGATTAGGTATTGCTTCACCATTCCATCTCCACTTTTCTGCCTTCTTGTACTTTCAGTAGCAGTTTCTAAATGTTCTTTGAGGTCTCAGTCTCAAAACATTGTATACATAGAAACACGCAGGGACAAAACTTTTCATAATTTAGTCTGACTTTTATCACAGTGTCAGCACATTATTATAAGCATTATTTTGTTTCCCAAGATAAATTATGTAAGTTATAATAAGTTATAAATTATCTCAGTGTCCTCATAACCTCAATAATAAATACTTATTTAGCTGTTATTTTATTCATTTAGTGTGGTCTCATAGATCAGAACACATGTTGTATGACCAAAACTACTTTAAGCCAGAAAATGTTAAACATTCAGTACCATGTAGCCAGTTATAGATTCCTTCTTATTTTTCCTCAATTTAAACTTCCCCTTAACTATAGTCATATTTATGCAAATATTCCCAAACCTCATAACCTCCCATTTCCACCTCTAGTTTCTCTACTCTCCTCAGCTTCTCTTGATATTTTACAAATAGTACCTCTCTCTGTATATACTGCTCCTGCTTCTCTCCAGGGTTTGTCTGGTTATTTCTGAATTAGTACAATAACTTTCTACCTGCCTTACCTATTCCAACCTCATCACTTCCTAACCCATTGTCCACACTAGTAGCAATGAATATTTTTAAATTAATCACTCCAAAATAAAATTTCTATGGTTAATTTTTTTTTCTAATGCCTTCTTATGTAAAATGCAAACATCTTCACATGGAACAAAAACCCTTTCCCAATCTAAAATCTATCTTTCTTCCTTGACCACAGTCTACACTATCATTGTTACTCTACAGGCAGGGGCTCACCGTACCATGGTTCCCCGGGCCCCTGCATTCATGCACGCCTGTATATGCATGGGACACTACTTCTCCATTTCTTTGTTGCTAATTTCTATTGGAGCTCCGTAACTCACCCTAGATGTTTCTTCTTCTCTAGTCCTTCTCCACAATGTTCCTGATCTCCTATGTGACTTTCTCTTTTGTGGTAATGAACACAGTGGTGTACATCTGCTAATGTTTTTATGCCCTCATGACTACTAACAGAATTAATAGGTGAAATGTGCTAAGAGATTTCCATGTGCCATACATAGTTCTAAACTCTTTTCATCCATTTATATCTCATTACAACATTCTATGTTAGGTAGTATAATTGTCCCATTTGATAGATTAGGAAATGGAAACACGAACATTTGAAATAGTTTGCTCATGGCCACACAACTAGTAAGTAGCAGATCCACAAGTCAAGTTGAGGCAATCTGGTCTCAGTCTGTCCTTTTAACCATGTAAGTTACTGCTTATAACAGCTCCATTAACTGTTCTGAATAAATGGTTTTCCAAAATTGGAAATATTGTTGAAATAATAGTCTGTGTCTTTGAGACTACACTTCAGTTATATGAAGCATTTTATTATTTTAAATAAAATTAGTTTCATAATAAATCAGATCTAGGTTAAGAAAAGGAAAAGTCATATAGAAATATGAACCATCAAATGGTGAACGTTGTTAATGATGACGAATGTTGTTAATGATGACAACCAAGGTATATGTTTTCCATTTCTAATTATTGATTCTAATACTTTAGGATACTAAAATATCAGGAAGATAATATGCTACATTATAGCAGTAAAGTAATGGTGTTTATTTGAAATGGGTTGGCTGAGAAAAGCCTCACAGAGGATTTTAGCCCCGGCATACCAATAAACATACAAATAGGAGAAAGCAAATAAGCCAGTTGACTAAAGCACGTGAACAGAAAAATGGAGCTGTGAAAACAGGTTTCACTTGTAAGGAAAAGAAGCTGGTCATGTTGAAAATACTAAGGGTGTCAAGCGAAGTGCTGGATTGTTCTAAGAAAGCAGGTGAAGATAGGCTTAAGGATAAATTTTAAAGAGTATTCCTAAGGACTCTGCTAAGGAGTCTTTGCTATATTTTTCAGGAAACAAAGCCAGAGGGTTTCCAAGCAGACTTTACTCACTTGTTTTCAAATAATTAGTTTCCTGTAAAAACACAGATATTTCTACCAAGGAAAATAAATGAATCTGACATAATCATTTTTAACACCTTAGGGTATGTAAGTATAGTAGATATTGATCAGAGTCCAGAAATCTCTCAAATTATAACTTCATTTTTCAATAAGCCAAAATGATTTTTATTTCTGTGCCCCATTCTGCCAGAATAACAGAAGTTCAGTTACAGTCATTTGGGTTTCAAAACATTCCTAGAATCATGACTAATCTCTAAAATTTTTGAAGGTAATTGGAGGGAGGAGCAACTTGATCCTCCACCCCTGCTTCATAAAGCAATTCTTGGTTAGAGTCAATTCTGGAACCCTTGTATCATATCTTATCTTCCTGCATTTCTACCCTTGGCCCTTACTAAAGTTATAATTAAATATATAATTATGTACACATGTCTTCCCTATTCCTCTGGAATATAAAGTCCCTGAAGTCAGAAGCAGTATATGCCTATCACTGTTAGGTTGTATTTAGCCCTATTTCTGGAAATTTTAATTTTTGCATACATTTAAAAATATTAGTGAATCATATAGCATCTCACTACGCTGATGGACAGTGACTGTAATGGGGTTGGTGGGGGGGACCTGATGAAGGGGTAGTTTAATAATCGTAATATTGCACATGTAATTGTAAATTAATGATAATAAAATAAATTATATTTAAAAAAAAGAAGAAAAAAAGAAAAAAAAAGAAGAAAAAAAAAGACTTACTGTGAGTTGGTAACTTCTGAGAATTCATTATACTTTTCTACTTTTATATTTTGAAATATTCCATAATAAAAATGTTTAAAAAATATATATATTAGTGAATCAATTGAAACTCCAGTAGTCAAACTTTAAGCCAAGTCCAGATCAATGGGAGATTATTTCTGGAGAGAAATAACTTAATGCCTATCTATTTACTTAACAGTTTACAAACATTTTTGTCTGACCCATTTGTTGATTTCTCTGAGAATTTTATGAAGATGTATTTTCACAGAAACTATTTCTTATACATAAATGACTGAGACAAGGGAGGAACTGAAGAAAGATTATTGTCAGCCTCATTTGTATAGCTACAGAAATAAATGAAGACAATCCAAATAAGAAGCAAGCTATTTATTCAGAGTGTGCTGTAGCAAAGGAGTCAGCCACCATCACTTAAGTTTGGCAGAGACTCCAAGGTGGGTAGGGGAATGAGAGAGTTTTATAGTGGAAAAAGGAAAGACTTCAATTTTGTCCTGATTGGAGCTTGTTGGCAAGGAGCAGCTAGAGGCAGGCTAATGAAGTTCAGCATGTTTATCTGATTGGTCTGGGAGCATGTTTGACTTTCGTTGGTTGGTCCTGAGTTGGAATCATAGGCCAAATATAGTGAAGTGGGCAGTTGGTGACCAAGTTCTGACTGTTTGGGCCAGAGGCTGTGGTTTGCCTTCCTTACTGGTTGCTCCAGAGGTTGTGGGTCAGAGTTCTGTTATCATTTACTGTCTGGCTATTGTGCTTTTACCTATTCAGTCTCTCAAAGTTGAAAACACGTTTTTAAGGCAAGATTAGCTCAGAATGGTACCATAATCATACTTTATACTTTTTATATTCAATCATCAACACATTCCAAAAACATATATTAAGTGTCTATTTATATTAACTGAACAGTGCTAGACAGTGAGAAAATATGGCAGTGAACAACACAGGTACCATAATGCCGTGTCTGCTTTCATAGGTCTTGCTATTCAGTTACCCTGCTCCAAAGCAGGACAGCCTCTGTCTTGCTCCATTCAACTTTGAAAGCACATTAGATGCTATATTTAAAACTTTAGGTTTTGTGCAAAACTTAAATCCGTTAGGTGTCTTCCCATTACAAGTAATTAAAAACTCTTTTCAATAATGAGGAGAATCTATGAGCTTATGAAACCACAACAGACCTGTGTTGCTGCAGGTGTCAAGTGTATTTTGATCAGGGCTATGCTCCTGTTCCTCTGTAATTTCTTGGTTTTGCTCTCCTATAATTGTCAGTTTCAAATTCAAGCTGACCTTGATCATAGTCGTTAATGGTTAAAATAGTTTCATCCTCACATCAATTCCATATACCATGCAGAAAAAACGAAATCACTTTTCTAACCAACTACACAAGGAAATCCCATTGATTGGATCCTAATCCTATATTAGTTTTCTATTGCTTCTGTAACAAATTACCACCCATTTAGTGGTTTAAAATAACACAAATTTAGTTTCTTACAGTTCTGGAAATCAGAAGGGTGAAATCAGTTTCACCAGGTTAGAGTCGAGGTGTCTGCAGGACTGGTGTGTTCTGAAGCTCTGAGGAAAGAAATCTGTTTCCTTATATTTTTCAGTTTCTAGTGGCTCCTTCCAGTAGTTGTTTGTATTCTTTGACTTGTGGCCTTTGTCACCATCTCCAGAGTAGATCACTGCAATCTCTGTTTCTACTGTGACCTCTGCTCTCTGATTCCTCCTGAATCCTTCCAATACAGATGTATCTGATTACATTTAGTGCACAAGGGAATAATCTAGGAAAATCTCTACCTCAAATCCTTAATTTAATCGCTTATGCAAAGTCCCTTTTGCCATGTAAGGTAACATTCACAGATGCAGTGGATTAGGCCATGAGCATCTTTGGGAGGCCATTATTCAGCCTACCACAGGTCTCTGCCCTTGCTTTGTGCCCTCTGAGATAGGCATGATTTAAATCAATTGCCTAGGCAAGAGGGCTAAGGTTACAGAAGATCAAACTATAAAGCTGGGAAGAGGGTCAAACTCACCATAACTGCATTGCTGCCCACAGTGGGCCGAGTGATTGCATGTTGGGAAGGCAATGATTGTGCATTTCAGCTGTTATCTGTAAAATTAAAGATAAAAGAATCATCCCTGGGTACACATGTATACATCGGTTAAACCTCCAACATAGAGAATTAGGGAGAAAGCTGGGCTCTGAGCACAATAAAAAGGGAACAACCTCTAGGAAAGAATTCTGTTTTACTGATTTCTAGGAAGGAAATATCTGTACTGAGGCTGAATAACAGAACCAAGGAACTAAGATTGGGACTGAAGCAAGAACAACAAAAAAACTACAGGAGATAAAAGGAGATAGGTAAGTACAAAAATGTTTTCTTGAATGGTTTAGGAGGATAATGGAAATGTTGGAAGAAGAGAGAGAAAACTTAACTAGCTGTATGTTGTTGATCTCTCAATATTTGTTGCTTAAAGTAGCTTTGGTGGTCAATCAATTTGTGTCCTGAACTAGAAGACTGAAATAAAATACTTCATAAAATATGATGGATTTTTAACATTTTCACATTTAACTCTTGTAGTCAGTGCTTCTGCATTAAGGCAGTGAGACTTGATTTTTCAAAGATAAAGCATGTTTAAAAAGTCAAAAGTCTTCAAAGGTATTATGGGAATTTCTCTTTGATATAAATTGGTTTTGCTGCTATCCACCTCTTACAAAATGTAAGGGGCACAAAGGAAGATTTTTGAAAGGCAAATCTGGAAAAACTGTGTTAATAGAAATAACAAATATTTAACTGCTAAAAAAATGTATATGGTGAAATTTATTTATAAAGATTATATAAATTCATAATTCAAAATAGTTATTTCAAAGTAATTCAAAATAAACCTTTTATTTATAGGGAATAGTAAAAAATTATATTTTTCAGATAATTTAATGTCAAAATAAAATAGCTTTAATTCCCATTTTGATTCAGTGAGAAGGGTTATCATTTAGGGTAATGCTCTCAACTGACAAAAAAATAACTTTATTTTTCAGATTAGTAAAATAATACTTTCCTCTAAAAGTCCTAAATTTATAGATGGGTTTGTCTTTTTAATATTTATTTTCTCAATTAAATTATACTAAATTCCAGAGACCATCTCCTATGACAGTACAATTATATTTTTGTCATTTTAATTGTCATTGTCAAGCCAAAACCCGGTTTGCACACTTGTTGTTCCGGGAGGAGGGCATTCTCTACTCTGGGCAAGTTCACTATGAATCGTTGAGACTGAATAATGACAGTGGAATATTGGGGGTATAAAGGGGCTCATGCCAAGCTTTATTTTCAGGGCAGTAGGTCAAGTGCTAGACTCCCATCTGCCCATCTCAGTCTCTGCCACAGCTCCAGGCTCTGCTCCCCAGATGCTGCCTCTGCTCATGGCTCTGTCTTGGCTCCCTCTTGCTCTTAGCACCTGGCTCTGCTCTCCTCTCTCTCCTGCTTCCCTGTCACTAGGGCTCCCTTTTCTCTTCCTAGCATGGGATTCCATGGCTTCTCTTTTTAAAGCAATATTGGCCATAAACAATTTATTGCCAAGGGGTATGCAAACAGGCTAAGTATTATCTCATCACATGTATACAGTGGGCAATATTAAGATCAGCTGAGAATCTTGGGCATAGAAGTTCTATTTTTCCTGCAACACTTAATAAAACAAAGCCAAAAGATGAGTATATTTTGACTTGCAAGCCAGGAAACTCAAGGCTATTGGAGCAGTGAGTTCTGAGTTGCTCATAGACCATGGGTTACATGGGGTAAATGGAGAAGTAATTTGATTGGTTGCCTAGTGGTCTTCCTTATTTGGGTCAGGGAAACAATGAAATCTGAAGGTTCTATAAATAGACTTGGTCTTCCACGATTGGCTAGCATTCTCTGCTGATTTCTGAGAAAAGCTATAAATTCCTGTAACTTATATTAAGTATGGTTAAGTTTCATTTTCTTTAATGCACCTGCTTTGGTGATCTCTGTTTTGTCCCCAATGTAAGTGGCTCCATTTTAGTTTTGGTACTACAGTCACAAAGTATGAGAAGCATTTTTACAGGTGATTATTTCTTAAAAGGGAAGCCATTTGAAATTAAGTCCCATGTTAAAGTAGTTTTCTGTGAGATCTGAAAAGTACTGTGATGTGGTGGTGTAAAATGAGAAATATGTATTTGGCTTTAGTTCTGGTTTCTGGCACAGAGCTTCTAAAACCCTTGGAATTTCCTATGACGTGAGCAATAAAGGCATGTTTGTTATGTTAATGAGGTGACCTTTGGAAAGCTCCTAAGGATGGGGGCTGATTGCCCTTGCAGCCAATCTTGTGATAAGAGTGTTGGAACTTTCAGTCCCACCTACAGAATTCTGGGTCAGGGAGAGGGGCTGCAGATTGAGATCCCATACCAGTTGCCAATGATTTAATCAATCCTGCCTATGTAATGCAACCTCTATAAAAACCCAAAAGGTTGGAGTTAGAGAGCCTCCAGGTTGATGAACATGTGGGTATTTGGGGAGAGTGGCATGCTCAAATAGGACATGAAAATTCAGACCTTTGCCCTATGAATTTCTACCATCTGGCTGTTCTTGAGTTATATCCTTTTATGATAAACTGATCACCTTTGGGAAGGGCAAACCCAGAAAACTATTGAAACCAGGGTGGATAGGGTACAGGAATTGTTTCATTTCTGTGGATTGATGGAATCAATATCCTAAGGATCCTTTACAAAAAATGGATAATTAGTGTAACTAATCTAGGAACTGTATTTTGGTTTTGAATGCTACAGAATGGAAGAGCGTGCTGGGTTGATACATGATCCACAGCTCACTGTGGAACTATCGCAGTTGGCTATATGTGAACCAGCTAGCCTGGTGGACTGCATAAAAACCACCATAATGTCTGTTTACTCTGAGAAGGAGCACTGTCCATCTCTTCCTATATATGCCAAGTGGAGTGCCCCAGATGGAACAGCTGATGTGCTTCATATGCAAGCCATGTGAGACTGGCTTTAGGGTGACCAGAATATTCACCCAATGAATATATCAGCAGGTCATAGTAAATGCTGTGGTTAAGAGGGTACCTATCACATGGATTCCCCATATAACCCTGTCACCAAACCCAGGGACAGTTCTGGAAGTCTTGTGGAATTTGTTGTTCAGCTTTCCCTCCTGGGTCTTACATATGTAATAAATACATTAGGTTAATTAACAAGAGAATGGGAAGAGATCTAAGGAAATGCCAAGGGACTTTTCCCAAGTAGGTGGAAATTTTTAAAAGGTTATTAAGGAATAAACTGGATAAAGCGAACAGGGATATGAGAGAAACAGAGGAAACAGAAAGGGAAGAGTCACAGGACTCTTTCCACCCAACAGGGTGAAAATCTTTATATGGTTATTAAGAAATGGGATGAATAAAATGAACATGATGGGGTTAAAACAAAGGTTTAAATATAGCACTACCAAAGGTTGGCAGAGACCAAAGGGATCCCTAGTTCATCCTCTAACACTGGAGGCTCCAAACAAGTATGCTGTATTTGCCTACATTTGGAGAAATTTTAAAAATTCAAAAGTAGAGATTACTATGAGAAACCTGACCAGCAGTTACTTGGGGGCAGTGGTTAGGCTGATTAATCAAGGCTGATTATGTAAAGGAGTTGTGTCTCATTTAACTGAATGTTTTCTGGGAATGAATATGATGTCTGATTGGGAAATACTTCCCCTATATATTATAAAACCAAACTGTGGCTGAAGTCCTAACAGAGGCTACAGTTAGAAAACAGAGCAGTTGATGTAAAAGTTGATAGACTTAAGGTAAAAGTGTATAGGAGAATTGGTATGTTTGAACAGTTTTATGTGAAGTGGTTGCATTTTTTTTACCTAATCAGGTTATTATGAAATGTGGACACTGTATTTCACTGGGGAATATTTCCCTTACATAGCATTGTAAAATGATGCATTGTTAATTAGACTAAATTGAAACCAGAAAGGTTGCCTGAGCCCATGCAATGCAGAATGGAAGCTGGAGTGCTAGTAGAGGACACATTATCTGTATGATAGCCCTGTGTGGAGTGTAGACTCTGGCAAAAACCTATGACACTAGAGAATTTCCATTTGAGGGTTATTTATACCTGTGTTCAGAGATTAATAACTGAAGCTACCTCTAAGACTGAAGGACATAAGTGATCTTAAAATCTGAAATAGCTGTAAGGTCTGAGATGATGTCAGAGGAACACAAATGGGAATGGCAGTGCCCAGAAGAGTTCCTCAGTAAAATACAGATGGTTTATACAGGATCATGCTGCCTGAGGAATGCCAGGAAGAGATACTTAAAAGCAGGGAACCTCTTTTCCTCTATGATTGACTCTGGAAATGTGGGAGTTGCTGCTGGATTCCACATGGACAGTGCCCTGTAAATGGCTCTCAAGTGACAAAGAGCTGCTTGACTTGTGGAGGGCAATCCAAGGTGAATGGACATCATCTTATTTGGAAGGCCATCACTCTGAAGAAGCTTGGCAGGCTGAAGTGCATGCTGCTTTCCTAGCTTTTATGGAAGAATTGAACAGTGGTAAAATCTCCTATGTTTGGGTATTTACTGACTCATCGGCAGTGTCCAATGGCCTGGTCATATGATCAGGCAGGAAGACAGTGGAAACCTGACCTATTAAATGGATGCCCTTGTGGGGCTCAACCCTGTTGAAATCACTATGGGAATTTGAGGGATGCATTAAAGTAGGACATTATGCTTATCAGAAGAATCCCATTTCAGATTGAGAAGGTGATTGGAATCAACAAACAGATATCCCTGAGTGCTCAGCTAAGGTGACCACCTGGGTCCATGATGGGCTGCATCTAAACACATGCCTCTTGCACCCTCTGAGGTTAAGAATGCCAATAAGAATGGTTCTGACTGTCGAGAGAGAGAGACTGCTGATTGCTGTGTGGCAGTTTCTCTGGTAGAAAGGCTTTGATCACAGGTAGCAGGTAAGACTGATGCTGGTAGCCTGGGGAATAGAGGGACCACAAATGGGTCTTCACAGGAATAGGCACTGACCCTGGACTGGACCTACCTTACTCAGTGATAGATGCAAATGCCCAGATATTATGAAAGGGCCAGAACAGAAGATACTGTACTGTTTTGGCTGGTCAAAAGCACAGGTAATCTGAGCTTGTGATTGGCATCTGAAATCAAGGGCTGTCTTGTGGAACTGAGCCCTTTAGCTGTAGAATCTGATGCTATTTCTAGTAGGTGTGAGAAAATCATCACACCCCCACATTGGAATTAGGTGCAGAACCCAGTAACTGCATAGCATATATACCTTTGATTTTAGTAGTTTACAGTGTGTTACCATATTCAGGGATCTAAGAAATTCTGAATTAGGTAAACCTATTTAACTCTGTTTAACCCACAATTTCCCCAAATTATTTGTGCCTGAAATACTTTGTTTCCCTTCATATTCCCAGTAACATCTCACAGAACTCATGTCCATGAACTATACTTTAGAATTTGGTTGTAACCATCCTCCATATAACACTCCTCATGAAGTATATCCCCAAAATTCATTACATCTTCCAAATGCTTGACTTGAGCCGGAATCTGGGTTTGGAGAAGAGCTGGATGACTCCACCTCCCACCCTTCATTGCAGTGTTGACTGTATGTGTTCCATGGCAGCTTTTGTGTTCACTAGTTCATTGGGCAGTAGGCATAACTCAGGAGATTAGAGGATAAATATGGAGCACAGCAGTAATATTACTTGCTGAGCTGGAAGGGAAGAATAAAAATTAATAATTATTGTTTGCCCCTATGCTTCCTCTGGAATCTCTATCACAGAAAAGCCAGAGCCAGCAAGTTTAAAACAAGAGGAAGGGATATGATGCGTACTTTTCGCTACTCTAATTTAGTTTCTAAACCAAAAGCAAGTAACATGTTTTGAGGGCATTTGAGCTTTAGTGTTGTATGAGAATATCATTATTGGAAAAGAAAAACTACATAAAGAAAATAAAATAAACCAACTCTTAATCTGGTTTCAAATTGGCTTTTAGGCTCTATAGGCAAACATAGTGAACAGGAAACACATCTTTAAAAATGTATGCACAAATTGGAAGGCTTGAACTCTAAGCAGTTTAACCAAGTACATTTTGCTCCAAGTGAACAACCACTTTATGCATAGTAGCCAAAGGATGTTTTTTAAGTACTAGGGAGGCGTTTCACTTAAAAAAAAATTAATTAGTGTTGTCCTAAAGTTTTTATTCTGATTTTCCAAATGAAAATTCTCTGTGCCATAAAACTATAAAATAAGAGTTTTTAATGTTCTATAAAACTGTTTTCAGATTTATAATGTCTATTCTATAATCTGTATTAAGTGAACCCTCATAAATACCAAGGTGTAATTTTAGCTATTTGGGGAAATACAAAACAAAGATCTAATGTGCTAGAAAATTAAATATAGTACCAAGGGTATGATGACTATTCATGATAAAACTTCCTCAAGAAAGTATTGATCAATTCCTATTTGTATGAAAGAAGATAATAAATTTATAAGTCTTGAAAACAGATTTTTTGTTTAATTAAAAGATTGGTGTATTCAGAGAAATTTCTCAGAGAATAAAATTTATAAGGTCCAGAAGCAATATCCAGAAAGGCTTCCTAAAATTAAACTCCAGCTTAAAAATCTTAAAATTGATAAATTATTTATAGACAGAAAAGAGGAGTTAAATACGTACAAGATCATTGAAATAGTCTGTTCAAATTCCTAACTTTCCATAGTTTCATACCTGTACCAAAATAGGAACTAGTCTAAAAGCAGTGTATTAATGGTGACACCACACATACATTTGAATACACAAATTTGCACATATACAAACATAAATAACAGTATTCCCACATCTATGAAACTCTTTCAAGTTTTATGATTTTCTGCTTGACTGATCTCTGCTGCATGATTTCCGCATGTTACTGGTTGAATTGTGTCCCTGTGGAAAGATAGGTAGAAGTCCTAATCCTTGGTACCTGTGAATGTGACTTTAGTTCGAGATAGCATCTTTGCAAATATAATTAAGAGGCAGGCAGACAGGAATAGGACGAGTTGTTAATTCAGTACGACCAATATCCTTGTGAGAGGAGAGGAGACACACAGGGAGAATGCCAAAGAAGACAGAGGCAGTTAGTGGAGTGATGAATCTATAAAACCAAGGAATGACAAGGATTGCCAGCTGTCCCAGCAGCTAGAAATAAGGCAGGGAACATATTTTCTATCACAGCCCTTAAAAAAAAAAAACAACCTCCTGAATCTCTGGCTTTTGGACTTCTATCTTCCAGAACTGTGAGACAATAAATTTCTGTGGTTTTAACCCACCATTTTTGTGGTACATAGTATAGCAGCCCTAGGAGCTAACACTGTATGTTATCCTAGAACTCCACAGAGCTCTATGGCTGTTGCTGTTAATTCTAATACAATTTAAAGGATAAGGATCAACTTAAAGGATCAAACAGTTTTTAAACTATAATTAAAAAATTAGGTATTACATTTGTAATATAATGTCAAAATTATTAAGGATTTCTCTTTTTTACCTAATGGGAAGGATATATTCTAAAATTTTTTCCTCATGAAGAGAACATCAATTAAATGATCCTGATAACATTTATAAGGAGTAGGAGATCTAATTTATACAGGATTGATCAGAGATTTGGAGATCATCAAAATATGAGCCCAAATCCATGTTTGGTCTTTCCTTAGCTCTGTTCTTTTAGGTAAATCAGTGTCTCCAGACTCTCATCTGACTCATGATATTGATGATAAGATAAATTATATCAGACTAGTAAGATTCCTATGAAAGAATCAAAGGATTGTGATCCTCCCCCCATTTCTTTCAATAAAGAAAACTAGGAAAGTGTAACTCTGGGTGGGGGTGGGTCAGTAATATGTTCCCATCCTCAGGCAAATAAACCTTTGAAGCCAAAATCAGTCAAAGGGAGAAATAAAGTGGGAGAAATCCATATATTGCTTATAAGCAGCCATCTACTCCTGCTCGCCTGTGTCTCTCACAACTGGGCTGTAAAAAGACCCCCCAAACCTTTCCCGTCCAGGTGCATGCTGGCTCTCCACCTTCCTTGTACCTATTGATATGGAGATGGACTACTTTTCTCTACCCCTTGGGAACACCTATTAATATAGAGATGTACTTAGGCCAGGCAAGAGATTCTGAAATATTGCAATCTTACCCACAGAAAGTAAGCACCTTTATTATTAAAGTGGGGGGGGGGGAATGCTATCATAAAAATCACATTTTATATGATTTGATTACTCAGGTGAGGAATAATGCTTCATGCTCAGAAAGATATTTTCCAACAACAAAAGTTCTTGTTCTATAAGAGATAGCACTTGAATTATTTTTGACCTCTCTGATCATTATAGCTAATATTCCATAAACCTGTGTTCTTTTAAAGGAATCCCAGGACAACAGAAATAAGGTTTCTGTTATGTTATTACATTACTTCAACTTCACAGTTTTTACAATGACATTGAAGTAAAAAGAGATGACTGAAAATTCCCTTATCTTTGTAACAATATTTCTAACCTTTGTCACAGAAATGGTTTGATTTTTTAACGCCCACGTCCACAATGTTAAAACGGTTGAAAGTTTCCAGAGCCATAGTCAAACCAATCCTTCTTCACATCATCCATAGCAAATAATATTACTTCAGGGTATCAAAGATCCACAATGAGGAAAAAAGAAGGACAAAGATTGTGTTTGCTTTTATAGCCTTTGCTTTCACAATTCAACAGTAAATCAACAGTGAACATTTGGTTTGCCTGAGGCAAACATGAAATCAGCTTGCTTGTTTGGAGCTTATATTGTCTTTTGTTCTTATCTGATAACTCTTCAAAATAAGCACAAACTGTCCCATCTTGAAGACCCTCAGCTCCTGTGGTAGTCCCCACTGAATTTATTCATTTCATCAACATGATATGAAACTCAGCTGTCCAATTTTGTATTCGTGAAGAATATTGGTAATATAGTTCAAAATAAAGCCACAGAGAAGAATTCATTTCAGCACACAAATAATTCCCCCTACAGCTAATTCTGTTTTTATTCAGACCCAGAGACTTGCCTCCACAAGGCTATTTCTTTCCCTGGGAAGAAGACAGTTTTGGTGAAGGAAAACCATCTTAAATAACAGATATTTAAGCACTCAGGCAAGAAGACTCTTATTCAGGATGATTTTCTTGCCAAGAAATTCTGAGTGTCCTCCTGGTCATACCTATGTTCAGTACTAGATTCAAGCCTTACTTACGATAAAGGAAACTGTCAGGAGGGTGGAAGGGATCAGTAATGATTTGAAAACATGGTATGACAAGAAGCCAGGGAAAAAGAACAGGGCATGGAGAAATTCAAAATGATAGGCCTGATTTAGCTGATAGTTATATTATGAGGTGCTATTGTTGATTTGTTAAAGAGGTGTAAAGGGATTCAGCTTAAATGTATTTCCTTTAAAAATATATTACCTTTTCTATTCATTCATTTTTTCCTATAGATAAGAGAATGCTGAAGATTATTCATTTCATAAAACCATGAATCTAACACAGACAAAAAGGATTAGTAAGGGGTGAAAACATAAACGAAATTCAAAGTATTCTCAACAAAACTAATGATATGGCTCTGTCACTTTTAAATTAGATCAATACATTTAAATAGTTGAAAAATAAAATGCTTGTTAAGGGCTTCTGATATGTCATACTACCAAGGACTAAGGGGGAATGAGTTCCCACCTCCATTTTAAAGAAAACACAGATAACTGAGGATTCACCTCAGGGCCTGCAGCAGTTTCAAGAGCCTCTCTTATTCCTCCAATAAAGAGGTGGTCCTATGTCCCTCCTTCCTGGATATCCCAGAGCTGTGTTACTATTTTAGCCAAGAATATGTGGAAGTGATGTCGTGCCAGCTTCTGGACCCAAGCTGCCATGTTGTGAGGAAACGCAAACAGCTCCACGGAAAGGCAGTTTTTGCTGGTCTCAGTTACTTGCCTGATAGGATTTGAGCCTCTGGTAACCGTGCCCATGTCAGGCTAGAACTGATATAATTGCTCATTGATTAAATTTGTCACTAGGCATGGAAGCACCAATTTCATGAATTCCAGATACTGTTTTCTCTATATGGTGGAGTGACTGTTACTCCTGGTACTATAGTGACAAGGCAGTAGCCACAGATTTAGTTTCATGTATCCCCTGGGAAAAAAAGTGCCTTCAGGGACTGGTCAAACAGAGTCTATGTTTACAAGGAGAAGAAAGGAGAAATCCCATATGTGATTCACTGACAATGGTATAATGTTCCTAAGTCAGCATGTACTGGCTATTGGGGCCCAGCATATTTTTCATCTTGAAGAACACTGCTGCAATTATATGAATGCCATAACTAGGATATTTACTATGTGTTTAAGAGTACATTCCAATGTTCCATCAGGTTAGCTGTTTTCCTGGTGATGTAAAATATGGTACTAAGACACATTTTATACACCCTGAGATGGTTCTGGAGCAGTACTCACTTACCATCTGGAATCCAAAACCCCCCAGTGCAGCTAGGGGCCCCTAGTATCAATGACAGCTCAAAGTATATTCAGCAATGCTTGAAATATTTGAATATTCCTCTTTCTCTACTAGGCAGTTACTCTGGTGAATGATCATAGCTCTCTTTGAAATGTATTGGAATAATTACTACTATGCTTACATGTTGCAGCATTAAATCCTTATTTCGCAAAGAGCTCTGACCACCCGTTCAAAGAGCCTTGTGTCTAAGGAATGATTCAAGTCTGGATGTTGGGTTAAGGATTCTGATTTGCATTGTATCCGTTGCTGTCGGCCTTCTGGGCCCCACTCTTCATAAAAGGGGCCAAGAAATGCACTCAATTGCTGCTCATCTACCTTTCCTGTAAGAACACCAGAGTCTATTAGGCAAGAGGTCAGGAGTTTCATTTCAGCCTTGCTACCATTACCACAATTATATCCACCTTGTCCCTGATGATTAAATGCCAAAATATGACCTCTGTTCTTTTGGAATCCTACCTTTGCCACTGGCATTATGTTATCCAGTTGAATAGCAGCCTTTCTACCATCAGTCCCAGCCTGCATCAAAACCAGTGTCTTCTATTCAGTGGTAGTGCCTCCTCATTGCTTTATGGCAGCGATTATCCTTAGAGTCCTCTTGGAGTTCAGAAGCAGCTGCTGGTTCTCTAATTTTATATTATAAATTTACTGTAGCTTGCTGTGCTTTCAGCCTTTGACCACAAAGCAGTTCTGGCATTTCTACCTCATTTCAGTTTATCATATGCCTTTTGTCTTTTTTTAGTTTTTAATTTTTCACATTTGAAGAACTTATTCTACCAGCATATTAGGGCTAGCTCCAGGTGTCCTTGACATATTAATTATAAAATCATTTAGGAACTCAGTTATTAATAAGCTCTACTTTATGCAGTCTTGTATTCAGCTCCCTGACTGCCTGAAACAGGGACTGTGCTTCCCTCATTATCCCATAGTGATGTTTGATCCTACATATTAGTCTAGAAGCAATGAGAGAAAGTGGAGGAAGGTATCATTGTCACAGACATTGACCTCCTGTGACACCTTTTGCATGGTTATTAGACATGGAGTTAAAGAGGTCTCACAAAAGTTATCCTTGCAACAAGGATTTAAGTGCAAGCTGTTTCTTTAAGAGGCATCTTAAGAAACAGTGGATGTGGGGAGAAAAATGAGTCACTATAGTGGGTTGACCAGTGTCCTCCCAAAATTCAAGTCCACTTGGAATGTGGCTGTCTTTGGAAATGGGACCTTTGCATACTTAATCAGATGAGGTCATAGATAGAGTGGGCCCTAAGTACCATAAATGGTGTCTTTATTAGAGAAAGGAAAGGGGGATTTGGATACAGAGATACAGAAGGGAAGAAGAAAGCCATGTAATGATGGAAGCAGAGATTAAAGTGATGTAGCTGTAAGACAGGGAACACCAAGGATTTCTGGCAACCATCAGAAGTGAGACAGAAGCAAAGAATAATTGTTCCCCAGAGCCTTGAGGGAGTGTATGGACCTACCTTCATCTTAATTTTATATTTCTAGCATCCAGACTGTGAGAGAATAAATTTCTGTTGTTTTAAGTTACCTAGTTTGTTGTGGCATCCCAAAGGAAGGAAGCTAAAGGAGGGTATGTTATCAAGCTCTGAGCCATTGCAGCTTAATCCCATCTGAAATTCTGAATATCCATACAGAATATATTATTTACTTACTCCTCTTAAAAAATGCAGGAATTGGGTGATTTTTCTATCAATTCTCATTGGTTAAATGCCATTTTCCAGGGAGTTATTTTACTCCATTTCTGACTTGCTAAGCACTTGAGCAGAGCAGGCTCTGATGATCAGAATCCTCAGTCAAGAAGACACAAAGACTGTCAGTTGGAATTAGAGCCTGTGTGCTTGGAAATGGTAAGGACCTTGGGATATATAGATGGAGCACTGACAGTGTCTGCTAAAGGTATTCAAATAAGTCCATGTTGTTTACTAACATTCAAATTATATGGGCTATCTACATGCAGCTCTTTCTCCACCAAACTTCTTAGACCCTTTGGACTCTAGATCTGCACTGAGTTATCCTCTAGTAGACAAGATTTTGGTCACAGTTGCTTTTGTTAAGATAACTAGAAAACTAGTCCTCCACAATTCAAGAGAGCCTTATGCACTGCTGTGTTGATTTTCTCACAGGTCTCTTTGGTCTTTCCATTGAAGTCTATAATACCATACCTTCTGGTTTATATTCAGACATATGGTGGCTGTTTAGTCACACTTCCATGAATAACTGTATTGCCAAAGCGTTGTGTCTCTGCCAGGGCGATTGTCTGAGCAGAGTGATCCCAAGCAGCCACGTGTGGTGCCTGAGCCAGCCCTTTCTAAGGTCACTTTGGCCTTGGTGCTAACCAGTCATACCCGTCCAGACTTCCTCTTCCCTCATGGTTACTTCCACTATGCAGTCCCAGTGTCTCTCAACTGGGATAAGCTTTTTTCATCATACATGTCCTAGTAACATTAAAAATTAAAAAGAGGAAGGATGTCTATTCCTTTGCTCTCAGGAAATCCTTGGCTTTGCACACATTTGTCTGTCCCTCCACAATGACCTCAAGTTTCCTACCAAGGGGCTATGAAGAGGAATTATATTAATGATATAAATTTGGTTCTTATGTAAACTCCAAATGTATTCATGGTTCTTAAAGGCCAACTTGCTAATGAATGCTATTAGTCACAAGAAGAATAGGATATGAGGATATGAGTAAATTGCTTCTCATATTCACTGAAGTTATTAGCAAACAACTTATCAATATTATTTTATCAATAAAATACCAATTTTATAGTAAGTAGAAGGTGTAAAAAATAATTACTCATCTACATGTTTGGTATGAATTACTTGCTTTTTACCTTTGTGGCAATATTGTGCTGAGTGTTAGAGGGATAAAGAAAAACAAATACAGCTTCTTTCCTTAGTAGAGACCTTTACATTATGGAAGGGAAGAGAGAAATAAGATTAGCCCGCCAAATAGTAAAATAATAAAAAGTATGGCAAGTGCCATTAAGATAGGAAGAAATTGTCATGATTAAGACTAGAAAGTAACAGAAGCCAGCCAACTCTGGAGAAAGTGTTCACGGAAGACCTTCCAGAAATTATATTTATTCAGAGACCTGATGGAATAAAAGGAAGAAAAAGCAGGAAGGAGAGGGTTCCAGGAAGAAGGAAAATTTTATATATAAAAACTCATATATTGCAGGGAACTTGGAATAACCTTGAATCTGAAAGCAGCCAATGGGTCTGAAGCATTGCCTTCGTGGTCAGGTTAGTGCTCTGCAAAGTCCAGAAGATACAGGACATCGTAGGTACTGATCACAAATGTCAGTTCTTTTCCAAGTATAATAAGCTTTAAGAAAGTGGATAACATCAATTTATGTTTCAGGAAGAACTCTCTGCTTTGGACCTAATACGCTGAAAGAAGCAAATGAGAAAGCATAGGGCAGAGTTGCGGCCTATAGCTATTGTCCAAGTGAGAGGCCAAACATTTTTAATCCAGAAATCTCATTGTTTAAGACTCTTTTTCTTCTGAGTTCAACTTGATTTTTTGAGTCAGTGGGTACAGCTTGATGCACTGTGGCTATGCAAGTCTGATTAAATGATAGTAAATCACATTTTCTATATTGATTAAGAAAAATTAATGAGTTGCTTCATTTCTGAATTCCTGCATTATGGGAAGTATGGTTCAATGATTATTAGAATTGCACTTAGAACCACTGGATTGGTGCTAAGTGATATATACTTCAATTCTTTTCTTAAAACTTGGCATGAATAGATTTATAAGATACAGGAGATATATACAATACATGACAATTTTTATATAGGGCTCAGATTGATGTGACTAAATATACATTAAATGTTAAAAGTTGTCATCAGAAGAGAAATTTTCCCTTAAAACAAATTTTCCTTTAAAGAAGAGCAAGAAGGTACTTAAGTTTCTTGGCTTACATTTTTTTTTTATTTAGCCTTGAATGACTGTAATTTTATTGTTTTCAAAAGTGACTTTAAAATTTTTGTTTTCAGAGTTATAAGTTCATTTAATGAATAACTCAGTGATGACTTTATTTTGATTTCATAGTAAACAGCTCAATATACAATAAATTTCTTAGCTTTTGATGCGCGAGTTTTGCCTCTGGATATATTCATTCAAAGGGAAATTAGCATAAGGATTTGGAATTTCCACTTAATGAATCAAATATTGATTTAACAAAGCTCTTTAGCAGCAACTGGCTTTCCTCTTTCAAAGCTGTACAATAGTTCTAACAACTTCAGTACCACATCATCCTAATCATAATAATTTAATACTCAAAGCTATACTTACTTTCAAGGTCTGCTTTATTGATAGTTTAATTGGCTATAAATTTGAAGTGTTATATGATATTATTTGAATACAACAGATGTAATTTTAAGGTTTATTTGGCTATAAATACACCTAACAATTTACTTTTCTTGAAATTCTCATCTGATAATCTCCCTTCTTGAGGAAGATATGGAAGGATTTATTGTCTGTAAAGGACACCCAATTAGGCTTTCTTCCCATAAGAGAGAACTCAAGGGTTTGGAAGTATTAAAAAACATATCCAAAATGCATGCATATGGGGGCTGAGAGAGAGCTATGGGGGATAGATATCCTTAGATAATATACATAAAGCTGTTTGTCAAACTGAAGGGTTAGAAAGAAGAGAACTGAATTACTGGGGAATGCTAGATCCAGTAACAGAATAACAAAATGATGTCATGAGGTGCAAATAAATCAACCTTGCAATCTGAAACGTTTTGGAAATGTTAAAAGTCTCTCTGACTCTTGTGTTTCTGTGTAGCTTGGCACATAATACAGTCTCTTAAACTCACTCAAATGACTCTGGCCCTAAAGTGGAAGCATTTTCTTAGGGTTTTAATGTGGAATGTGTCTTTTACTGAAGCAACCATTGAAGCAGACCTTACCCCTACCTAAAATCTAAGGGACCTATTTCGAATGCATGGGACCTCTTCCCTGTTTATTGCGTTAGATTATTGGAAAGTTAGATTATTATATGATGTAAAATAGTGACTTTCCATTCTAAAAATAGTCTAGATAATTTAAAATCATTATATTCCAGGTTGAAAGATACCTGAAATGAGTGTAGTTATATTCATCGTAGATGACATCTAAGACCTGGTCTTGTACCTATCACTGGAATAGATTCTGTATGAATGTGGAGAGGAAAGGATAATAGCATACCTTAGTGTACCTGGATGATAGACCCTATTAGGGTGTTTGTGCTTTTCTTGTTATCAGTTCAATTGCATTCCTTTGCTATAGAATTTGAGTTAACCAGTATATAACCTATGTTATATAGGAATGAAAATGCTGTAACTAAGGGATTCTTCTTATACTGGGTTGAAGAGTAACCCTGTGTCTCTGCAAAGTTTCTTTAATAGGACAATAAAGTGGTCAGTCTTTTTAAAAATCTATAGTGAGCTATATATTCTGCCGGAATGAGGACAGTAGGGAATATATTGTACAAAATAAGGAATGAGAAAGGGAACATCTCTGATAATCCTACAGACAGTAAAAGACTAATAAGGGAATGTTATGAAAAACTTAATGAAAATACGTTTGACAGTGTAGATGAAATGGATAAGCTCCTTGAAATATATGAACTACCGAAGCTTAATAAGAGACTATTCAATAAGAGAATATTTCTGTATTTATTAAATGAATTGAATTTGGATTTAAATACCTTCTAACAAAAATCTTTGGACCTAAATGGCTTCACTTATTGGTTCTGCCAACATTAGAGGAAGAGGTAATACCAGTTTTACATAAACACTTCCAGATAAATTAAGATGAATGTGCATACTTTCCAACTCACTCTGTGAGGCTAGCATTATCCTGGCATAAAACTAGAGGAAAAGACAATACAGGAAAATAAGCATTGATGCAAAAATTCTCAAAACAATTTGAGTAAAATAAATCCAACAATTTATCATGACTAAGTGGGGTTTATGTCAGAAATGCAAAGTTGGTTTAAAATGAAAAACCAAGCAATGTAATTCACCAGACTAACACACTAAAAAAAAAAATGAAATGATCATCTCAATGGAAAAAAGAAAGTTTACAAAATCCAATATTTCACTTATTACAAGCTTTCAGCAAATTAGGAAGGGAAAAGTGTGTAACCTGATAATAGGCATTTAGGACAAACCTACAGCTAACATCATAATTAATGGTGAAAGGTTGAATAACTTTCCCCTGAGATTGTCGAAGAAGTGAGAATGTCCAGTTTCACTCTTTATTTCCTGAATTTTATTAGAAGACGTATCTTTTTATAACTTCATCAAGTCATAATAAAGGCATAATTACACATATTTAATTACATAATTTTATAATTTTTCACATATATACAGATTGAAATCATCACCCTAATCAAGAAAATGAGCAGATCTATCATCTACAAAAGATTTCTTGTGTCCCTTTGTTATACAACCCTGTCTCCCCAACCCGTATACGTGCAAACGTTAATGTTCTCTCTGCCATCATAGATTAATTATGTCCTCTTGACAAAGTAACCCCTTTACCATTATTAAATGACTCTTTTATCCTGGTAATGTTGTTTTCTGAAATACACTTGGATATTATTACTATGTCCCCTTCAGTTTTCTTTTGATTAGTGTTAGCGTGATAGTATACATTTGTCTATCCTTTTAATTATTTTTGGTTTTATGTTTGAAATTGGTTTCCTGTTGGTAGCATTTAGCTAGGTTTTGCTTTTTTATTCAGTGTGACAATCTCTTCCCTTTAACTTGGGCATTCAGACCCCAATTTCATGTGGTTATTAATTTGGCTGGTTTAAATTGGCCATTTTGCAGGGTGGTTTTGCTACTTGTCTTATCTGTTCTTTGTTCCCCTCTTTGTCTTTTTCAGTCTTGTTTTACATAAGAAAAATTATGTTTGCTCACATGGTTACCATTTCTGGAAATGGTAGATATAGATTTCTGTTTGACGGATTCTCCTGCCTGAAGGACTTCCTTTCTCTTCTCTTATAGTATGTATCTGTTGGCGATGAATACTTGAACTTTTGCATATCTAAAGTAGTCTGTTCCACTTTTTTCTTTTTGATAGATATTTTTACTGCATGTAGATTTCTAGATTGACAGTATTGTTCTTTAAATACTTTAATACTGTCAATACTGTCCTCTGGCTTGCATTGCATGGTTTCTGATGAAAAGTCTGTAGTTACCTTTGTTATTCTGTATATACAATCTCTTTTTTTCCTGTGGCTTCTTAAAAAAATTATCACCGCTTATAAGAAATTCATTATAATCTAAGTTGGTATAGTTGGTATAGTTTTCTTCATGTTTCTTGTGTTTGGGGTTCATTGAGCTTCCTGGTTCTGGAGTTTATATTTTTCATCACATTTAGAGAATGTTCAGCCATCATTTTCTCCCACATCATTTTATGATTCTGCTGCAGGGATTGTATTGCATGTTTATGTGGCTGGCTGAAGTTATCCCATATTCACTTGTGGTCACAATATGTTTTTCACTTTTTTTCTCTCTGTTTCATGTGGATAGTGTCTGTTGCTGTTTCAAGTTCACAAAGATTTCCACCTATAGTGTTTAATATGATATTCATTCCATCCTTTGTCTTTTTAAAAAAATTTCAAGCACTAGTTTCACCTCCAGAAGTTTGATTTGGGTCCTTTTTTTTTTTTTGTATCTCCAGTAACATTTTGAAATAATCTTATGCTTTCTTCCCCTGTTTGAATAAAAGGAAGATAGTTATAATAACTGGTTTAAAAATGATTCTATCTTCTGTGTTATTTCGTGTTCTCTCTGTTCTTTGAATAACTTTTTCTTTAATATAGTTTGTATTCTCCTGCCTTTTTTGCATACCTGGTAATTATTAGTTGGATACCAGACATTGTGAGTTTTACCTTAGTGTGCTAAATGTTTTTGTATCTCTTTAAACATCCTTGACCTTTAAGCCATTGAGCAAATTCCATGTTTTTGCAAGATAAAACAGTTCTAGAGATCTGCCATATAACATAATACCTTTAGTATAATATGCTATTGTGCACTTTAAAATGTGTTGAGGATAGATCTCATTTAGGAGTTCTTATTAAGCCAAAAACCAAAACCAAACCCACTAAAGAACACAAGGTAATTTTGGGAGGTGGTGGATATGTTTAGTACCTTGATTGTGGTGATGGTATCTTGGGTGTTATGCATATGTCTAAACTCATCAAAAAATATACATTAGACATATACAATTTTTTATGTATCAGAGATATTTAAAAAATAAAAATTGAGTACAAAAGATATCCTTGAACTTTTTTCTGTGACACACCCTCGTTATGTGGAAGCAGTTGTATCCCCAAAAATCTTGCTTTTAAGCTTCATTAGTCAGGCCTTTACTTCACAGCTGATTTTGACTCACTATTGAGACACTATTCTGAGTACTCTACCCAATACCTCCCAAGCTCTTTGTTTTACTGATTTTGTCCTTGGGCTGGTGAGGACATAAATAATTGCTAGCCTTGTGTGAACCCCAGGAATTGTTCAACTTGCTCCTCTCTAGGGATTCTTTCACAAGCTGCTGGTCATTTTCTTATGTCTATTTTCTGGTCATGCTCAGTGTAAGACTCAATCTGATCCCTCTAAAAATCTCTAGAACTCTGTGTCTCTCTGTGAACTCACTCCTCTATGGACCTCCTCCCCATGAGTTCTACTTAATATGATCTCCCTATGTTCTAACCATTGTACCTTCAACTCAGATGACTACTTGGCTTGCTCTGTTGCTCTTTCTTTGTTCTCCCTCCCTGTGCTGCAGACTGGAACTTCTATTCCTTCAGGAATTACTGTTCTCTGCTGCCTTTGTTTAATGTCTGAAAACTTGCTGTTTCATATATTTTCTATTTTTTTCTTGCTTAAGTCAAGAGTGGAAACCCACTCTGTTACCTCTTCATGGCTAAAAGCAGAAGTTAGTGAACATTATATTTACATTTAGATAATATATAAAATATGAACTCATTATCTTCTTGATATTGTAGAAAATCCTTGGTTTAGTGCTTCCTTTCTAAATATACATCTTAGAATGACAGATGATACCCTTCCCAGAACTGCAATTCAGTGACTGATGTCCATGTACTCTGATTTATAGGGGATGATTAACTTCAACACAAGGATTCACAAAGTATTTCCAGAGAATATAGAGTTCAGACCATTATTAAGAATACCATAATTTTTATGTACAAAATGGATATGGATGTGTATGAATGTGCTGAATATACTTGTCCTTAAAATAAATACTTCCTAAAAAGCCTTTTCTGTTTGTTTTAATTGAATACGATTGGGGAAGAGAGTAGATAAATCTATTCAATGATTTCTGTCAGTAGTATTACAATGATATGGACTTCTTTAAAGAATAAAAATGGAGAAACTCAGTGTATATGAAAAAGTATTTATGGGCCTTAATGCCTATATATCAATTGCATATTATGAAAATTTTAAAAAAGAAAAGAAATAGACAAGGAGAGAATAAAAGTTGAAATCAGCAAGTGCATTTCGTATTTGATCTGTGTTCTGAAATCATGATAAATGCAAGCTGTGTGCTTATTCAGTTATGTTTACTTTAGGGTACAAGAGCAGATGGAGTTGCAGTGCTTACTAATTTTATCAGAGGAGAACTCTAGAAGTAGTTTGGCCAAAAAAATTAAGAAAATGTTAATAGAAAGAAGAATAATGACTGTTTATTTCCAAGACTCTGATGAAAGTTATTTCTCATAGTTGTCTGAAATATAATTGACAGTTTCCCTGAGTTCTACCAGTTTTTACAAGTCTTTGAAATTCAATTAACCCAGAACTAAAAAATAGGAATAATTTAAAATAACTGTTCTATCATGCATTTGTGGGTTAAATGTGTGTGTACTTTAGTATCCAACAAAGTTGCTGTGTCAAAGAGACCCTGAAATACAGTGGTTTGTACAACATAAAATTTAATGTTTTTCTGATATTCATTTTGAAACCAATGGTCCATCTTTACTCCTCAGGGACCCAAATGTCATCTGAGTAATTACCTCACAGTCCCCTGTAATGCTGATGTCTTTATGATTCAAACCCACACCTGGGTTCCAATCACTGGGGAAAAGGAAAATTGCTTTGAGGAACCATGCCTTATGTCTTTAAGTCCTAAATCTGTAATTAGCATACATTACTTCTAATCATAGTCCAGTGATCAGAACTTAACTCACCAGTGAAGAAAAGCCTTGTCCAAGCCTAAAATTTTTTTTGTAAAATATACAATGGAAGAAGGGCAGAAGAAATTTTGTTGAATGATTAGCAGTCTTTCCTGTAATTCTCTATGTCACTAACTCCCAAATTTATATCTCTATTTGTGGATGCTCTTCCCATTAATCCATTATTTTATTCAGACTATCCGTTCAGTATCTCCACTTTTATATTTTATAAATACATAAAAATTACTCTGGCCAGTTAAGTTTTATCCTGCTGTCGTCACTGACTTTCCTGTCCCCACTGATGAAAACTCCATCCTTCCAGTGCTCAGAAGGCATTCTTTACCTAATTCACCAGGATCAGACAAGATCTAGTCAGGGAACTAAACCACACTAGTATTTTAAACAAATAGTTATTTCTATCTTTTTAAAATTTTTCTTACATATGTGTTGAAAGTCACTACAGAGATCTTTGAAATGTTAGCCAGATCATATGAATTCTCTGACAGAAACATGAATTGTCTCCCAATTTTAAAGAAAGAAAACCCAGAGTGTTTATATATTCTTTAAGTACCTTTTGGCTCTCCATTATCACTATGACTTCATTATTTATTTTCTTCCCACCACTTATTCTGCTACAACCACCCTTAAATGTTTTTCCTTATCCTTTGCTGTTTTTCAAACAAATTCTTCCCTCTCCCACGTTACAGTTTTGGTGATAGCCATCTGCCTGCTCAGGAATACTCTTCACCTAAACAAATGAAAATTATTTTTTTCTTATTCACCTTCCTGATGATGTTTAACTTCATCCCCATGTCACCACCTCTCTCTTTCAGCATTCTCTGTTCCTCTTAACCCTGCTTTACATTCTCTTTTATTTCAAATCATTTATAATATAAAATATAATTTAGTCACTTACGATATGTATTATTTATTTTCTATTTCAAATTTTAGTCTATCAGTATAAGTCTCAAGTAGGCAGAAAACTTTATTGTTCGCTAATGTGTCCTAGTACCAAGAACAATGTTTGGCATATGATGTTATCACTAAATATTAATTGAAGTAAAAAAATGAGTAAATGAATGAATTTCCAGTATAGAAATTTTTGTATATACTTCAGAATTACTTTAAAGGATTTTTTTCCTTTTGTCTCTTATAGAAAGACAATCCTTATACAATCTTTATGGATATAAGACAATCTTTTCTTTTTTAAATTTTTAATTAAGGTATTATTGATATATACTCTTATGAAGGTTTCACAGGAAAAAAACAATGTGGTTACTCTTTTTACCCATATTATCAAGTACCCACCCATACCCCAATGCAGTCACTGTCCATCAGTGTAGTAAGATGCCACAGATTCACTGTTTGCTTTTCTGTGCTACACTGTTTTCCCCGTGATTCCCTGCAACATGTGTACTAAACATAATACCCCACAATCCCCTTCTCTCACCCTGCCCACACACCCTCCCACACCCCTCCCCTTTGATAACCACTAGTTCCTTCTTGGAGTCTCTGAGTCTGCTACTATTTTGTTCCTTCAGTTTTGCTTCCTTGTTATACTCCACAAATGAGGAAAATCATTTGGCACTTGTCGTTCTCTGCCTGGCTTATTTCACTGAGCATAATATCCTCCAGCTCCACCCATGTTGTTGCAAATGGCAGGATTTGTTTCCTTCTTATGGCTGAATAGTATTCCATTGTGTATATGTACCACCTCTTCTTTATCCATTCATCTACTGATGGACACTTAGGTTGCTTCCATATCTTGACTATTATAAAAAGTGCTGCAATAAACATAGGGGTGCATATGTCTTTTTGAATGTGAGAAGTTGTATTCTTTGGGTAAATTCCAAGGAGTCGGATTCCTGGGTCAAATGGTATTTGTATTTTTAGTTTTTTGAGGAACCTCCATATTGCTTTCCACAATGGCTGAACTAGCTTACATTCCCACCAGCAGTGTGGAGGGTTCCCCTTTCTCTGCATCCTCACCAGCATTTGTTGTTCTTAGTCTTTTGGACAGTGGCCATCCTTACTGGTGTGAGGTGATATGTCATTGTGGTTTTAATTTGCATTCCCTGGTCATTAGTGATGTGGAGCATCTTTTCATGTGTCTGTTGGCCATCTGAATTTCTTCTTTGGAGAACTGTCTCTTCATATCCTCCTGCCATTTTTTAATCGGGTTATTTGCTTTATGGGTGTTGAGGCATGTAAGTTCTTTATATATTTTGGATGTTAACCCCTTAGCGGATATGTCATTTACAAATATATTCTCCCATACTGTAGGATGCCTTTTTCTTCTGTTGATGGTGTCTTTTGCCATACAGAAGCTTTTTAGTTTGATGTAGTCCCATGAGTTCATTTTGCATTTGTTTCCCTTACTCGAGGAGATGTGTTCAGGAAGAAGTTGTTCATGCTTATATTCAGGAGATTTTTGCCTATGTTGTCTTCTAAGAGTTTTATGGTTTCATGACTTACATTCAGGTCCTTGATCTACTTCAAGTTTACTTTTGTGTATGGGGCTATACAATAATCCAGTTTCATTCTCTTGCATGTATCTGTCCAGTTTTGCCAACACCAGCTGTTGAAGAGGCTGTCATTTCCCCATTGTATGTCCATGGCTCCTTTATCATATATTAATTGACCATATATGGTTGGGTTTACATATCAGGGCTCTCTAGTCTTTTCCATTGGTCTATGGGTCTGTTCTTGTGTCAGTACCAAATTGCCTTGAGTAGTGTGGCTTTGTAGTAAAGCTTGCAGTTGGGGAGCATAATCCCCCCAGCTTTATTCTTCCTTCTCAGGATTGCTTTGGCTATTCGGGGTCTTTTGTGGTTCCATATTGATTTTAGAATGATTTTCTCTAGTTCGTTGAAAAATGCTGTTGGTATTTTGATAGGAATTGCATTGAATCTGTAGATTGCTTTAGGCAGGATGACCATTTTGACAATATTAATTCTTCCTATCCATGAGCATGGGATATGTTTCCATTTAATGGTAACTTCTTTAATTTCTCTCATGAGTGTCTTGTAGTTTTCAGAGTATAGGTCTTTCACTTCCTTGGTTAGGTTTACTCCTAGGTATTTTATTATTTATGATGAAACTTTGAATGGAATTGTTTTCCTGATTTCTTTATCTGCTAGGTCATTGTTAGTGTATAGGAATGCCATAGATTTCTGCGCATTAATTTTGTATTCCACAACTTTGCTGAATTCATATATTAGATCTAGTAGTTTGGAGTAGATTCTTCATGGTTTTTTATGTACAATATCATGTCATCTGCAAACAGGGACAGTTTAACTTCTTCCCTGCTAGTCTGGATGCCTTTTATTTCTTTGTATTGTCTTATTGCCTTGGCTAGGACCCCCACTACTATGTTGAATAGAAGTGTGGAGAGTGGGCATCCTTGTCTTGTTCCCGATCTTAAAGGAAAAGCTTTCAGCTTCTCGTTGTTAAGTATAATGTTGGCTGTGGTTTTGTCATATATAGCCTTTATTATGTTGAAGTACTTGCCCTCAATACCCATTTTGTTTGAGAGTATTTATCATGAATGGATGTTGAATTTTGTCAAATGCTTTTTCAGCATCTATGGAGATGATCATGTGATTTTTGTCCTTCTTTTTGTTGATGTGGTGGGTGATGCTGATGGATTTTCTAATGTTAAACCATCCTTGCATCCCTGGAATAAATCCTACTTGATCATGATGGATGATCCTTCTGATGTACTTTTGAATTCAGTTTGCTAATATTTTGTTGAGTATTTTTGCATCTATGTTCACAAGGAATATTGGTCTGTAATTTTCTTTTTTTGTGGTGTCTTTGCCCGGTTTTGGTATTAGAGTGATGCTGGCCTCATAGAATGAGTTTGGAAGTATTCCGTCTTTTTCTACTCCTTGGACAACTTTAAGGAGGATGGGTATTAGGTCTTCACTAAATGTTTGATAAAATTCAGTGGTGAAGCCATCTGGTCAAGGAGTTTTTTTCTTAGATATGTTTTTGATTACCAGTTCAATTTCGTTGCTGGTAATTGGTCTGTTGAGATTTTCTGTTTCTTTCTGGGTCAGCCTTGGAAGGTTGTATTTTTCTAGAAAGTTGTTCATTTCTTCTAGGTTATCTAGTTTGTTAGCATATAATTTTTCATAGTATTCTCTAAGAGTTCTTTGCATTTCTCTGTGCTGTCGTTAGTGATTTTTCCTTTCTCATTTCTGATTCTGTTTATGTGAGTAGACTCTCTTTTTTTCTTGATAAGTCTGACTAGGGGTTTATATATTTTGTTTATCTTCTGAAAGAACCGGTTCTTGCTTTCGTTGATCCTTTCTATTGTTTTATTGTCCTTGATTTTATTTATTTATGCTCTAATCTTTATTATGTCCCACCTTCTGCTCACTTTGGGTCTCATTTGTTCTTTTTCTACTTTCGTTAATTGTGAGTTTAGACTGCTCATATGGGAATGTTCTTCTTTCCCGAGGTAGGCCTGTATTGCAATATACTTTCCCCTTAGCATGGCCTTCGCTGCGTCCTACAGATTTTACGGTGTTGAATTATTGTTGTCATTTGTCTCCACATATTGCTTGATCTCTGTTTTTATTTGGTCATTGATCCATTGATTATTTAGGAGCATGTTATTAAGCCTCCATGTGTTTGTGGAATTTTTCATTTTCTTTGCGTAATTCATTTCTAATTTCATTCCTTTGTGGTCTGAGAAGCTGGTTGGTACAATTTCAATCTTTTTGAATTTACCGAGGCTCTTTTTGTGGCCTAGTATATGATCCATTCTTGAAAATGTTCTATGTGCACTTGAGAAGAATGTGTATTCTGCTGCTTTTGGGTAAAGAGTTCTGTAGATGTCTGTTAGGTCCATCTGTTCTAATGTGTTGTTCAGTGCCTGTCTCCTTACTTATTTTCTGTCTGGTTGATCTATCCTTCAAAGTGAGTGGTGTGTTGAAGTCTCCTAGAATGAATGCGTTGCATTCTATTTCCCCCTTTAATTCTGTTAGTGTTTGTTTCAGATATGTAGGAGCTCCTGTGTTGGGTGCATAGATATTTATAATGGTTATATCTTCTTGATGGCTTGACCCTTTTATCATTATGTAATGTCCTTCTTTGTCTCTTGTGACTTTCTTTGTTTTGAAGTCTATTTTGTCTGATATAAGTACTGCAACTCCTGCTTTTTTCTCCCTATTAGTTGCAGGAAATGTCTTTCTCCATCCCTTCACTTTTAGTCTGTGTATGTCTTTGGGTTTGAAGTGAGTCTCTTGAAGGCAGCATATAGATGGGTCTTGTTTTTTTATCCATTCAATGACTCTATGTCTTTTGACTGGTGCATTCAGTCCGTTTACATTTAGGGTGATTTTGGATAGGTATGTACTTACCGGCATTGCAGACTTCAGATTCGTGGTTACCAAAGGTTCAAGGTTAACTTCCCTACTATCTAAGAGTCTAACACCTCACATAGTATGCTATTACAAACACAATCTAAAGGTTCTTTTTTTGTTTGTTTGTTTTATCCCTCCTCCTTCACGCTTTATATATTAGGTTCATATTCTGTACTCTTTGTCTATCCCTTGATTAACATTGGGGATAGTTAATTTAATTTTGCATTTTCTTAGTAATTAGCTGTTCTATTTTCTTTACTGGGTTTTATTACCTCTGGTGACAGCTATTAAACCTCTATAGCAGTCCCTCCAAAATACACTGTTGAGATGGTTTGTGGGAGGTAAATTCTCTCAGCTTTTGCTTATATGGGAACTGTTTAATCCCTCCTTCAAGTTTAAATGATAATCTTGCTGGATAAAGTAATCTTGGTTCAAGGCCCTTCTGCTTCACTGCATTAAATACATCATGCCACTCCCTTCTGGCCTGTAAGGTTTCTGTTCAGAAGTCTGATGATAGCCTGATGGGTTTTCCTTTGTATGTGATCTTATTTCTCTCTCTGGCTGCTTTTAATAGTCTGTCCTTATCCTTGATCTTTGCCATTTTAATTACTATATGTCTTGATGTTGTCTTCCTTGGTTCCCTTGGGTTGGGAGATCTGCGTACCTCCGTGGCCTGAGAGACTATCTCCTTCTCCAGATTGGGGAAGTTTTCAGCAATCACCTCCTCAAAAACACTTTCTATCCCTTTTCTCTTTCTTCTTCTTCTGGTACCCCTATAATGCAAATATTTTTCTGTTTGGGTTGGTCACGCAGTTCTCTCAATATTCTTTCATTGTTAGAGATCCTTTTTTCTCTCAGTGCCTCAGTTTCTTTGTATTTCTCTTCTCTGGTTTGTATTTCATTTATCATCTCCTCCATCGTATCCAATCTGCTTTTAATACGTCCGTTGTGGTCTTCAATGATTGGATCTCCGACCATAATTAATTCCTGTGTTTTGAATATCTTTCCGTACCTCCATGAGCATATTAATGATTTTTATTTTGAACTCCCTTTCAGGGAGAGTCATGAGGTCCATATCATTTAAAACTTTCTCAGGAGTTGTATTCATAATTTTACTCTGGACCAGGTTCCTTTGGCGTTTCATATTTGTGTATGGCACCCTCTAGTGTCCAGGAGCTCTACTCTCTGGAGCTGCTCAGCCCTGAAGCAATGTCAAAGATTGTAGGGGAGAGGTATTGGTGCCTTGGGGGAGGAAAGAGCTGTTTCCTGGTTCCTGGCTGCTATGCCTGTCTCCACTGCCTGAAGCAGTGGGCCCAGCACTCAGGTATAAGCCTCTGTGCTTTGCGTTTTTAGTTGCTGTAGACAGATCTTCCCTCTGGCTGGCTTAACGCCAGGGTAGGGTTTCCCGGTTTGCAAGCCCGGTGGGGCTGGCCAGAAGAAGTTGCACTAGTCTGCCTCTCACAGAAGGGGTTCTTGGAGCTGTGTAGGCAGCCAGGGAGCTGGAGCACCTGAAGATCGTGAAAGCTCCCAATGTGCTGGGCAGAGTGCACCCAGACAATTTTGTCTACCTGTCCTTTCTCCTGAGCAGTAAGCTCTGTGCAGTCCTTGCCCCTTTAGCAGCCCTCTTGCTAAGGGCTTCTTCGTTAGGAAGTCTCTCAGACTGCCCGCCTTTCTTTTGTCCCAGAGCAGCAGGATATGGATCCCTGCTTTCCACAAGGAGCTGGAATCTTAGTCTCTCCAGGAATTCTGCCTGTCTTAGCTTTCCAACCCCCTAATTACGAGAGTATCATGCAAGCAACATGAAATGTAGGTTTGTGCTCCCAAAGCAGATCTCCCAGAGTTAGGTATTCAGCAGTCCCATATCTCCACTCCCTCCCTGCCCCGTTCTTCGTCCTCCTGCCAGTGAGCTGGGGTGGGGGAAGGGTTTGGATCCAACAGGATCACAGCTTTAGTACGTTACCCTTTTCGTTGAGGGCTGCTCTTGTCTCCAGGTGTATGCAGTTTGTTGCAGTCCTCTTTCCTGTTGCTCTTTGAAGAGCAGTTGTATTCTTTATATTTTCATATTATATGAGGTTTTAGGAGGAAGCCTCTGTCTCACCTCTCCTGCCACTATCTTTAATCCAATCTCAGGACAATCTTTTTAAATCTGAATTTTAGTGAAAAAAGACAAGCATCCACACTAGCTTCATTGACAATAGACTTAATTTTTTCTTAGTGTCCTATACTCCGAATTGTTTATATTTCCACTCTATTTTGTCAACAGTTTATAATAAATGATGGATTTTAATACCTGAAGTTTTCTAAAGAAGCCCTTATGATGTGCATTCCATTTCGAGAAAGGAGATATTTTTCTTTAAAAAACTCTGTAATTGTGAAAGTAAAATCCTGTAAGTAGGAATCCACTTCACTTTGTATGTCAATTTTTTTTAATATAATTTATTTTATCATTAATTTACAATTACATGTGCAATATTATGATTATTAAACTACCCCTTCATCAGGTCCCCTCCACCAACCCCATTACAGTCACTGTCCATCAGCGTAGTGAGATGCTATAGAATCACTACTTGTTTTCTCTGAGTTGTACTGCCCTCCCCGTGCCCCCCCAACATTACATCTGCTAATCGTGAAGCCCCTTTTTCCCTCTTATCCCTCCCTTCCCGCCCATTTTCCCCAGTCCCTTTCCCTTTGGTAATTATTAGTCCGTTCTTGGGTTCTGTGAGTCTGTTGCTGTTTTGTTCTTTCAGTTTTTTTCTTTGTTCTTATACTCCACATATGAGTGAAATCATTAGATACTTGTCTTTTTCAGTTTGGCTTATTTCACTGAGCATAATACCCTCTAGCTCCATCCATGTTGTTGCAAATGGTAGGATTTGTTTTCTTCTTATGGCTGAATAATATTCCATTGTGTATATGTACCACATCTTCTTTATCCATTCATCTACTGATGGACACTTAGGTTGCTTCCATTTCTTGGCTATTGTAAATAGTGCTGCAATAAACATAGGGGTGCATCTGTCTTTTCAAACTGGGCTGCTGCATTCTTAGGGTAAATTCCTAGGAGTGGAATTCCTGGGTCAAATGGTATTTCTATTTTGAGTTTTTTGAGGAACCTTCATACTGCTTTCCACAATGGTTGAACTAATTTGCAGTCCCACCAGCAGTGTAGGAGGGTTCCCTTTTCTCCACATCCTCGCCAACATTTCTTGTTGTTTGTGTTTTGGATGTTGGCCATCCTCACTGGTGTGAGGTGATATCTCATTGTGGTTTTAATGTGCATTTCTCTGATGATTAGCGATGTGGAGCATCTTTTCATGTGCCTGTTGGCCATCTGAATTTCTTCTTTGGAGAAGTGTCTATTCATGTTCTCTGCCCATTTCTTAATTGGATTATTTGCTTTCTGTTTGTTAAGGTGCATGAGTTCTTTATATATTTTGGATGTCAACCCTTTATCAGATACGTTTTTTATGAATATATTCTCCCATACTGTAGGATGTCTTTTTGTTCTACTGATGGTGTCCTTTGCTGTACAGAAGCTTTTCAGCTTGATATAGTCCCACTTGTTCATTTTTGCTTTTGTTTCCCTTGCCCAGGGAGATATGTTCATGAAGAAGTTGCTCATGTTTATGTCCAAGAGATTTTTGCCTATGTTTTTTTCTAAGAGTTTTATGGTTTCATGACTTACATTCAGGTCTTTGATCCACCTTGAGGTTACCTTTGTGTATGGGGCTAGACAGTAGTCCAGTTTCATTCTCTTACATGTAGCTGTCCAGTTTTTCCAACACCAGCTGCTGAAGAGGCTGTCATCTCCCCATTGTATATCCAAGGCACTTTTATCAAATATTAATTGACTGTATATGTTTGGGTTAATGTTTGGATTTTCTATTCTGTTCCACTGGTCTGTGGGTCTGTTTTTGTGCCAATACCAAATTGTCTTGATTACTGTGTCTTTGTAGTAGAGCTTGAAGTCAGGGAGTGTAATTCCCCCTGTTTTATTCCTCCTTCTCAGGATTGCTTTGGCTATTCGGGGTCTTTTGTGGTTCCATATGAATTTTAGAATTATTTGTTCCAGTTCATTGAAGAAAGCTGTTGGTAGTTTGATAGGGATTGCATTGAATCTGTAGATTACTTTAGGTAGTATAGCCATTTTGACAATATTTATTCTTCCTAGCCAAGAGCATGGGATGCATTTCCATTTGTTAGTGTCCTCTTTAATTTCTCTTAGGAGTGTCTTGTAGTTTTCAGAGTACAGGTCTTTCACTTCCTTCGTTAGGTTTATTCCTAGGTATTTTATTCTTTTTGATGCAATTGTGAATGGAATTGTTTTTCTGATTTCTCTTTCTGTTAGTTCATCATTAGTGTATAGGAAAGCAACAGATTTCTGTGTGTTAATTTTGTATCCTGCAACTTTGTTGAATTCAGATATTAGTTCTAGTAGTTTTGGAATGGAGTCTTTAGGGTTTTTTATGTACAGTATCATGTCATCTGCAAATAGTGACAATTTGACTTCTTCTTTACCAATCTGGATGCCTTGTATGTCTTTGTTTTGTCTGATTGCCGTGGCTAGGACCTCCAGTACTATGTTGAATAACAGTGGGAGAGAGTGGGCATCCCTGTCTTGTTCCCGATCTTAGATGAAAAGCTTTCAGCGTCTCGCCTGTTAAGTATGATGTTAGCTGTGGGTTTGCCATATATGGCCTTTATGATGTTGAGGTACTTGCCATCTATACCCATTTTGTTGAGAGTTTTAATCAGGAATGGATGCTGAATTTTGTCAAATGCTTTTTCAGCATCTATGGAGATGATCATGTGGTTTTTGTTCTTCTTTTTGTTGATGTGGTGGATGATGTTGATGGATTTTCGAATGTTGTACCATCCTTGCATCCCTGGGATGAATCCCACTTGATCATGGTGTATGATCCTCTTGATGTATTTTTGAATTCGATTTGCTAATATTTTGTTGAGTATTTTTGCATCTACGTTCATCAGGGATATTGGTCTGTAATTTTCTTTCTTGGTGAGGTCTTTGCCCGGTTTTGGTATTAGAGTGATGCTGGCTTCATAGAATGAGTTTGGAAGTATTCCCTCCTCTTCTATTTTTTGGAAAACTTTAAGGAGAATGGGTGTTATTTCTTCTCTATATGTCTGGTAGAATTCAGAGGTGAATCCATCAGGCCCAGGGGTTTTGTTCTTGGGTAGTTTTTTGATTACCAATTCGATTTCGTCACTGGTGATTGGTCTGTTTAGTTTTTCTGTTTCTTGCTTGGTCAGTCTTGGAAGGTTGTATTTTTCTAAGAAGTTGTCCATTTCTTCTATGTTTTCCAGCTTGTTAGCATATAGATTCTCATAATATTCTCTTATGATTCTTTGTATTTCTGTGGGGTCCGTCGTGATTTTTCCTTTCTCATTTCTGATTGTGTTTATGTGTGTAGATTCTCTTTTTCTCTTAATGAGTCTGGCTAGGGGTTTATCTATTTTGTTTATTTTTTCAAAGAACCAGCTCTTGGTTTTATTGATTTTTTTATTGTTTTGTTCTTCTCAATTTTATTTATTTCTTCCCTAATCTTTATTATGTCCCTCCTTCTGGTGACTTTGTGCCTCATTTGTTCTTCTTTTTCCAATTTCAGTAATTGTGTCTTTAGACTATTCATTTGGGAATGTTCTTCCTTCTTTAAATAGGCCTGGATTGCAATATACTTTCCTCTTAGAACTGCGTTTGCTGCGTCCCGCAGAGGGTGTGGCTTTGTGCTGTTGTTGTCATTAGTCTCCATATATTCTTTGATTTCTGTTTTGATTTGGTCGTTAACCCATTGATTAATTACGAGAGTGTTCTTAAGTCTCCATGTATTTGTGAGCCTTTTGGATTTCTTTCTAAAATTTATTTCTAGTTTTATATCTTTGTGATCTGAGAAGTTGGTTGGTAGGATTTCAATATTTTTGAAATTACTGAGGTTCTTTTTGTGGCCTAGTAGGTGGTCTATTCTGGAAAATGTTCCATGTGCACTTGAGAAGAATGTGTATCCTGTTGCTTTTGGTTGTAGAGTTCTGTAGATGTCTGTTAGGTCCATCTGTTCTAGTGTGTTGTTCAGTGCCCCTGTGTCTTTACTTATTTTATGTCTGGTTGATCTGTCCTCTGGAGTGAGTGGTGTGTTGAAGTCTCCTAAGATGAATGCATTGCTGTCTATTTCCTCCTTTAATTCTGTTAGTATTTGTCTAACATATGCTGGTGCTCCTGTTTTGGTTGCATATATATTTATAATGGTTATATCTTCTTGTTGGACTGACCCCTTTATCATTATGTAATGTCCTTCTTTATCTTTTGCTACTTTCTTCATTTTGAAGTCTATTTTGTCTGATACAAGTACTGCAACACCTGCTTTTTTCTCTTTGTTGTTTGCATGAAATATCTTTTTCCATCCCTTCACTTTTAGTCTGTGTATATCTTTGGATTTGAGGTGAGTTTCTTGTAGGCAGCATATAGGTGGGTCTTGCTTTTTTATCCATTCTGTTACTCTGTGTCTTTTGATTGGTGCATTCAGTCCATTTACATTTAGGGTGATTATTGATAGGTATGTACTTATTGCCATTGCTGGCTTTAGATTCGTGGTTACCAAGGGTTCAAGGGTTGCTTCTTTACCATCTAACAATCTAACTTAACTTTCTTGTTAAGTTATTGTAAACACAGTCTGATGTTTCTTTATTTCTCTCCCTTCTTATTCCTCCTCCTCTATTCTTTCTATAATAAGTGTTTTATTCTTTGCCTTTAGTTGGTGTTTGGATGGTCTGCTTTCTTTGCTATGATTTTTTTTTCTCTGCTGACATCTTTTTAGCCTTAGGTGTGCTTACCTCTAGAGCAGTCCATTTAAGATATCCTGTAGAGGTGTTTTATGAGAGGCAAACTCTCTTAACTTTCGTTTATCTGGAAATTGTTTAATCCCTCCATCATATTTAAATGATAATCGTGCTGGATACAATATTCTTGGTTCGAGGCCCTTCTGTTTCATAACGTTAAATATATCATGCCATTCTCTTCTGGCCTGTAAGATTTCTGTTGAGAAGTCTGATGATAGTCTAATGGGTTTTCCTTTGTAGGTGATCTTTTTTTCTCTCTCCAGCTGCCTTTAATACCCTGTCTTTATCTTTGATCTTTGCCATCTTAATTATTATGTGTCTTGGTGTTGTCTTCCTTGGGTCCCTTGTGTTGGGAGATCTATAAGCTTTGGTGGACTGCGAGACTACTTCCTTCCCCAGCGAGGGAAAGTTTTCAGCAATTATTTCTTCAAAGACACTTTCTATCCCTTTTTCTCTCTCTTCTTCTTCTGATACTCCTATAATGCGAATATTGTTCCGTTTGGATTGGTCACACAGTTCTCTTAATATTCTTTCATTCCTAGAAATCCTTTTATCTCTCTCTGCCTCAGCTGCTCTGTACTCCTGTTCTCTGTTTTCTATTCCATTAACAGTCTCTCGCATCTCATCCATTCTGCTGTTAAGCCCGTCGATCGCTTGTCTGATTTCTGTATTGTCTTTCCTCAGTTCCCTCACTTCATCCCTCAGCTCTTGCACAAATCTCTGTAGGTCCATCAGCATGGTTATGACTTTTATTCTGAATTCTTTTTCAGGGAGGTTGTGCATTTTCATCCCTTCAGACTCCCTCTCTGGGGTTGTCTGGTTGATTTTGGTCTGAACCATATTCCTGTCTTTTCATGGCTGTATAATTTGGTCACTGATAGTTGCCACGTATGTCAGCTGGGCTCTTTCAGACTTTAGAAAGAGAAGAAAAAAAAGGAAAAAGAAAAAAAAGAGAGAAAGCAAAAGAGAAAAAAAGAAAAAAAGAATGAAAGAATTAAAGAAAAAAAGAAAGAAAAGAAAAAACAAAAACAAAACAAAAACAAAACAAAACAAAAAAACAAAAAAAATGCCCACCGGACGTAGATTCTGTGGTAATGCTCTAGGTGGCGCTATTGCCCCACTATTCCACAGCTGTCACTGTGCCACTCCACAGGGCCCTTTATCGCTCTGGCAGGGGTGGGAACGAGTAGGAGGCTGTTGATCTCATTGAGAAATGTTAAGTATGGCTACGCTTCCTCAGTCGCCAGCTAAGGTGTCTGAAACTCCCCAGGACTCCCCTGCTGGGCTGAGTGTGCTGGGGTGATCCGGCTCCTCCGCTGGGCTCCTGTCTCTTTAAGACCGCTGAAGAAAGCGCGCGCTTTTTTTTTTTCCTTCCCGGGAGCCAGCTGCAAGCACCCTGGCACGTTCCCCGCTCAGATCCTGCCCCTCTGTCTCTCCAATCTCCGCTGCACTGCGCAATGTGGGTCAGTGCTGCCCACGCAGGTCCCCGGGGCTGGCTACTTCACGGGGTGTGCTTCCACTCCCTCCCGGCTCTGACTCCTCTCCTCTCGCCAGTGCGCTGGGGTGGGGGAGGCCTCGGGTCCCGCCGGGTCGTATCTTACCCGCCTCTTGGGGTGCCGAGTCCTCTCGGGTGTAGCTGCACGCTGTGCGCTTTCCTGTGTATTCTCGTCTCACTTTTAGGAATAGATGTATTTTCTGTGTTTTTGTAGATAAATATAGTGTTGGGAGGAGATTTCTGCCACCCTGCTCACACCGCCGTCTTCCCGGAAGTCTGTATGTCAATTTTTAAACATAACATTCTACGCAGAAGTTAATTCACCCAAAAACATTAACTTCCCTAACTTAAATGGAAATATCTGTAAAGATATTTCCAAAGTATTTCACTCATTCATTCAACAAACTTTCAGCAAACATTTATTTAACTAGAACAACAGTATACTATTTACTAATCTAACCCGTAAGGACGTACCACTTTTAAAAAATTGGTCTTCTTAGACAAAGAATTGGCTAATGGCATTACTGAAGAGTAATATTCTATAGGAATTCAAGATGATTGGATATGAATGTTACAGGAGGATGAGATTCCTCTCTGCCGCTGTAAAGGTGTGCTTTTCACCAAGGAGGTATCAAGGGTTGAAAAGTTATCTGAAAAACATTATAGTTTGGGTTTGGAATGTTAAACTCGTTGTTTCCTTTGAAACATTTGATAGAAGATTTGGAATGGTAATACAGGTTCAGAGCTCAGGCCAGAGGTCTAGGATAGAAATAAAATCTTGAAGTTACTTGTATACCAGGAGGAAATTCAATTGTGTATGCCAGAAAGAATCTGTAGAACGAGAATAGCCACTGAGCTTTAAGGAACAGTAAATTTAAACTATAGACGGAAGGCAAACAGTAAAGAACAATGTATCATGATCAGTGAGTAAGAATATGAGGAGACACCCATCTCCCACCTACACACCTCCTTAAGTTCATTGAAGGTAAGTGCTGTGTTTGTCCATCTATGCCATATGGTGCTTGGAAAAAGAAAGGATGCAATAAATATTTATTGGATTTAAAAATTCCTACTTTAAATGGCAGTGTGCTAAGTATCTTTTAATAACAGTGGACTTTTTTCAAATTTTTTCAAAAGTGTTAAATATCTAGATTTCAGATTATCCCTTTTGATGTATTCTTATAAATAAAATGGCACAGTCAAAAGGTATAAACAATTTTAAGATTGTTGATGCATATTTCCAAAACATTTCCAAGAAGATTTTACCAGTTTATATCTTCACTATCTTTATGCAGAGGGCCATTAAAAACACTATCATTTTTTTAAAATTCAGTTTAATTCTTTGTATAAGTCAGTTCTTATTACTTCTGTTGTTATAATTTAATTTCTTGGACTTCTTAAGTTGGCAGAACTTTTTCTTCATCTGTATCTATAAGCATTTTATTTTTTAAAGAATTGTCTATTCATGTCTTTTGATTCAGGGAATATTACTACTGTGAAGAAGATTAATGAATGTAATTCAGCTTTCAAATTAAGATTTTAAAATAAATTAATAGAATTGCTATGTAAATACTGTTGTGGAAAAACATAAAGCTTTCACATGAATAATATGAAATTTTTAGTAAAAATAGAAGTCCTGAGTACATTCTATTTTTTATAATTTTTAATGTAGTCTGTTAAAGTAGAATTAATAAATTAATAAACAAACAATATATGCTTAGAGTGAATCAATATGCACGATTATTACACTGTTATATTACACTGTTAGTGTAATATAGCAATGATATCTCCTTGCTTATCATCTTTTCTAAATGTAAATTACTAATGTAAACAGTACAATTTAAAATGTAACCTGAAAAGTCAAGTTGAAATTAAATCTACCTAGTCATTTCTGTCTGAAAGATATAATAACATGCAATGGTTTTATACTTTGCCTCATTTCTTTCCATGCTCTATCATAATCATGTTTTCTGAATATAATATGTATCATTGGTTCTATGTACCACTATTGATTTCACCATAATACATTTAATCTAATTCAGTTACAATATGTATTCTATTCCATTAATTGGTATTTTCATAAGGCTTTATTCCCAAGTCAACATTATTTACATAGTTTTTCTTCTTTGAGTTGGAATAGTCAATAAACGATAGTCACAACCATTTCTTCACATATTTTTTGATACATTACATAGATACACCCAAAAATCAAGCCAGAAATGTTTCACATTTTTATTGCTATTACCAGTTACCTTCTTTGTAATACAAAGAATTTATCTTGTTTTTTTTTTGTTATTGTTCTGATTTATTTCCTCACCCAAATTCCACTGTAGAAAGGGCTCATTTAATGAATCTAAATTCAAGTAATAGAAAGTGTACTTTCCAGTCACTTCTGTTTGTCTGTTTTCTATTCTTACACTAGATTCCCCAGAAGTAAATTTAAGCAGAGATTCACTTACATGACATGAAAAAGGTTTGAGGAGCCAGAATAAGGCTTCCAGTAATACAGTGTGTATCCAGTAATACAGAATGTGTGTGCCTATAGGAGTGTGTATATGTGTGTGTGTGTGTGTGTGTGTGTGTGTGTGTGTGTGTAGATACCCACTTTTCCTGCTTCACTCTTCCTGTTGTGACTCTAATTTATTTGTCATGTTTTTCAATAAGATAGCCCAGATAGTCAAACCAAAATTATGATTTAATTTTCAACTCTGTAACCTACCTACAAGTGTGGGGTAAATGGAAGTTTTCACCCAGAATTTCCTACCTGGCCTTGTTCATTTACATACTAATGGATGTGTATCACAGCAGAGCCTCTGGTCAATCTGGGGCAAGGGGTGAAGAGAAAATGGCCTTTTCTCCTCCCATCCATTCCTGGTACCTAAGTTATCTGGTACCTGTCAGTCACTATGGGCTGGCCCATGGATTTCCTGCCAGAAGGGGCAGGCAGGGGGAGATAGAGCACACGTGCTGTGGCTGTAGGAAACAGATGGTGCAGAGCCTAGCTAGCGAACCCAAGCAAGCTATGAAAAATAAAACCCCTTAACCCAACCTGTTCTTCCCCTTCCCTTACTTTGATTTCACTGGAGTCATAGGGAGCTTGCTCCAGGAGGGTGATCATCTTACTCCCGGAGCTACAACAAGACATCTCTGACCATTTATCTACTAATGTCTGTCCTTAGTCATTCAAGGGATGGGAAATTATAGGAATTAGTAGCATATATACTTCATGAGAGATGTTACCTTCTTTATTTTTCTCACTATTACAATTTTAGTTTTCATTGCAATATAAAACAGTATTTATTCAGTAAGAAAAATTTATTATTTTTCTCTGAATTGATGTTATAATGAGAAATTTAGCATCATGAAAAAGAGAAAAAAGAATGAATGTCTAATTCTCCAATTTGTCCCATATTTCTTGTATTCTTTCCTCTCCATCCTTTTAGCCTCATCTCTGTCACCAAATATCCAAGAAAGCAATACAAGTGCTATATTATAAGCATTATGTTAAGCAGTCTCAAATTTATTTTAGGAGAAAGAAATCACTACTCACAACAGTTAGTGTTTTTATTTTCAAGATTACCTTTTTGGAAACCTTATCCTAATTCATGTGCATACCATTCTTTTTGTGGACATATTATCCCTTGGGGATTCTTTTATGCTATCATAGACAACATCCTTTTTCTGCAAAACTTTGACCTGCTCCACAATTCAGCCACAAATCTCATAGGGAACAGTGTCTAACTCAGGCTGAAGTAATTCAACTGCCAAAAAATTTTTTAGACTTCCTTTCTCTAGCATATTCTTCAACCAGCAAAATTCCTGGAAGGTATTTATTTATTTATTTATGTAATTCTCATTGTTGGTTTAGAGCACTTCAGCTGTAGGATCTATATTATATCAATAATTGATAGTGCTGTATGGACATTGTGAAAGATTTTTGTCTGCAGATAGAAGCATCGGGGGAGAAAAGAAGCTCTAGATCAAAGAAGGCTCATTCTGATCTCTAACAAAGTAACAAATAAAAGGGAAATAAGAGACTCGAGAAAGACTGATCTCAGCTGAGCATTTTTAAAAAAGAACAGTAGTAGTTCCAGTTGGAGATCGTAAATGTCTAGGTGATACCTTTAGAATTCCCCTAACATACTTCTGTATTTATCATATATAAAATTATTCTAGCTAAAAGATAATTTCTAGGACTAATTATTTCTGCATTTCAAAAATTAGTTATTGATGCATAATATGTTATGGTGTAAATATGTCACAGTTTACCTATCCAATTTCAAATTCTTTCGATTTTGTAGGCATTTGACTTGCTTTTAGATTTTTTTTTTGCTGTTATGTCCAATGCTGCAATAAACCGTTCAATACATGTCTATTAATGAACATGAGCAAGTTTTTTTTTCCTGTGGTATATACCTTAGAATAAAACTGCTGGGACATTAGCTAAGTATATGTTCAATTTTATGAGATAAAGTGTACAAGAACTATAGAGAACAGCATAGATGACTTGTAGGAATATAATACTGTGTGATAAAAGCAAATTGCAGGATATGCACAAACTTTTAACGCAAAGCTTTACAAAAAGCAAAAGAGTGGTGTATCATTTCAGATACATACATATTTTAAAAATATTTTAAAAGGCTTCAGATTTATAAAAATAAAATCTCCCATAGTGGTGATCTCTGTGGAGAGGCAGATAATAAATGGGGATGATTTCTCAGTAAAGATATTGGCAAGGCTCTAGCTCTTAGATTACTTGATTGGATAAGGAGTATTCATTTCATTGTTTTATAGTCAGTGCATCATATGTACAAATACATGTATTATTTAAAAATTAAATAAATTGCTATGATTTATCAATGATTTTTCAGAAATACCATGCAAATAATTTTATTCCACTGTTAGTAGGCAGAGGACACCTTAAATAGAGAAGCTTTATGAGTGGATATATAAAATGTTAATAATCAAAATGCATATAAAGTGCCAAATTAATAAAACTTAAGAGATATAGTGAGCATGGGGGTATTGGATAATGATAAGGAAGTAGCTTGTCTATATTTTTTTGAATAAGGGGACGTCTGTTTTGAGTATGGAAAGAAACAAAGCTTAAAGCCCTATTACAACTGCTTTTTTTGTGGATCTACAGAGAGTAGAAGAGTGCTCAAAAAGGAAAAATCCATAAAATTCTCCCCTGAAAGATTCATTGCTCCAGATATCCACTAAGAATACCATAGGATAAATCCTAACAGTCCAGCTAGACATCCATTTACTAAATGAGGTGTCCAAAAACTAGGAAGAGGAATGCTGCACAGAGTTTAAACAAAGTCTTTGAAAGAGTATCCTAGCATCATTACTTTTTGTAGTAATGGTTTCTAAATACTAACAAGTTTTATGTGATATAATGCCTGAATAAAACTTTTTATTACATTCAGATTTCACTTTATAAACCAATGCTTATTGTTCCAATAAGTTTTGAATATTTCCTGTACTAATAAATATATCTTTGAGAATAGAGTTTCTTTTCCTTTTGAGCTATAAATGAAATAATTACATGTTAAAGCTTGATCCCATAGTCTCTATTTTGAACAGTAAGTATCTTCATCACATGATTCTTTTTTAATTCTTTTACATCATAATATTAAAAAAAAAAAACCTCACAGAGAGTCTTGGAGGTCTATGAATTTCTCTCTCACACACATGCACACACACACACACACACACACACACACACACACACACACACACACACTTGGCTCTACCATTCAGAAGAATATAGTAATACCAGGTTCAGCTTATAGAAAATATAAAAACTCAGCCTTCAGGGTTGGAAATTGCCATATATCCTATTAAGTTTTTCTCTCAGCATTTTTATTGCTCTGTTCTGATGGAAAAAATGAGAATTACTGCCAAAGAGTGAAACTCCTCAAGTTTTTATGGTTCTCATTGTGTTGCCTATAGTTTTAATATCTATAAAATTACAAAATCTATCCACAAGAATGTAAAAATAGGAAAAAAAATAAAAAAACTAAGATCCTTTATATTAGGTGGGGAAAGCTCAGTTTTAACGAAACACTATGTTAAGAGTTCCATTAAGATATGTAAGAGAAAAGCAAACACTTGAAGACTTTGGATATTATTGGCAAAACTGTTGCATGATCATTTTGTTTCCTGTGATTTGAACGAGAATAATAACTGAGTCAGAGAAGTAGTTTTTATCTCTTGATGCAATTTTAGAGTATATTTGAGTTAGAAAATAATTATATCCTATATATTTAGATTTGATTTGTTTTCTTTTGCCAATGATTTGGACAGAAATTTAAATCCAACTATTAATTTCCTAAATCAGCTCTTTGTGTAAAATTGAATTTTAAAATGTGATTTAATTACCAATGAACACATAGCATACCTACTTGTGGCAGGGGAGGGAGGGAGGGTGGAAAAGGCCCTATTAGAGAAATATGTGCATTTGTTTGATGTAGTGGACATGCTTTCTCAAAGAATTGATTAGATTTATCAATGTGATAACAGGCTGTGAAAGGTTTTATATTAGTGCAATCCTTATCCTATTCCAGAACCTTTAAGATGAGAATAGTAAACATTTGAAATCTAAGCAAACTTTCACATTGAAAGATATATAAAACTTAGTTTGTGGTGGTATTATGGTCAAGAACAGCACAAAATACTAACAGTCTCTACATTATTTCAAAATAATGGAATGTAATAATATGTTGTCCTCATTTTATTTTCTTTAGCACAGAACACAAATTTCATAGAAATAAGAGGAAGTTTTTCCACTATCTTTCCATGTTTTCTGCAAGAGCATTCCTTGGGGGACATCAGAGCAACTTTTATATGCACTCCTAGTTTTAGCGAGCTGAGGTCTGACAGGAAAAATCTACTTGAAGTGATTTTCTCCGCTTACATTTTATACTTATCACTGTCAAGTAGCTATATCATTAACATCTGGCAGAATTTCAGAATTTATCATGTTGACTAACACCTGACAAGTTTTATGCATAAGAGTCAAAAGTTTATTGGGAAATGCTCAAATTGATTAGTTTCATTAACAATTTTATGGTAGTCTTATATGACCATACACTATTTTAAGAAACACAAGTCTTAACATTTAAAATATTTTTCCATGAAATTAAATATATCTACTTGATAGTCATCATTGTTGAATGGTAACAAATTTATTAGTCCATTATCTATGTAACCAGTTCAGATTTCTGGTCTTCTTATATTTATATCCAAAAAGAGGTGGGGTGGTGGGGTGGGGAAGTCATTAAGAAATAACTCAGACATGGAGATTCAAGATGGTGGTGTGAGAGGTGACATGGAGAACTCCTCCCCAAACCACAAATAGTACAAAAATATAGTTAATTAATACAACTAACACTAAAACAGCAACAAGAAAGAAGGCTGAACCAGACTGCATATGGACCTCACGAACAGAGCAGAGTAACGTAGGAAAGCCTTAATACAGTGGGACCCAGGCCCTTCCCCAACACCAGCTTACTGGCGGGAGGAAGAGAAACATAGCAGGAAGGGGGTGGAAGCTTGGGAGTACTGAGTATCTAGCCCTGGAGATCTGCTTTGTGAGCAGAAGCCTATATTGTGTGGTGCTCTGGATATTGGGGGGCTTGGATGGAGGGAGTGCTTGGGAGACTGACATTCTGGCCGTTTGTGGAGGGGGAGATACACACCCAGCTGCTCTGTGTCAGAGGAGGGGCAGGTGGTCTGAGAGGCTTCCTAGCAGCAAGAGGGCTGCTAAAGGGGCGGGGTTTGCACGGAGCCTGCTGGACACAGGAGAAGGGAGAGCTGGATAAGGTTGTCTGGGCATGCTCTGCCCAGCTGGATGGGAACTTTGAGGAGCTTCAGATGCTCCATCCCCTTGGCTGCCTACTCAGCTCCGGGGCCCCCCACTGCCACATGAAGCCTGTTGCAACTTCCTCCTAGCCTGCCGAAACTGGTTCGCAACCTGGCAGACATTGTGCTGGCGTCAGGCCAGCCAGAAGGAGGCCCCGCCTACAACAGCTAGAGATGGAAAGCACAGAGGCTTACACATGTGTGCTTGGCCCACTGGCTCTGACACTGGAGACAGGCACCGAAGACGGGAATCAGAAAACAGATCTTTCCTCCCTTCAGGCACCAGCTCCGCTCCCCTACGACCCCCAACCTCACTCTAGGGGCTGAGCAGCTCCAGAAACTGGAGTTTTTGGGCACTAGTGGGCACCACACAGAAATATGAAATGTCAAAAGAACATGGTTCAGACCAAAATCTCACAAACCCCAGAAAAAGAGCCAAATGAACTGAACTCACTAATCTTCCTAAAAGAGAGTTCAAAATAAAAATTATAAACATACTTATGGAGGTACAGAAAAATATTCAAGAACACAGGAATGAATTTAAGTGGTATATTCAATCATTAAGAAATTCCATATTTAAAATGAAACATACAATGGAGGAATTTAAAAGCAGATTTGATGTAGTAGAAGAGATGGTAAATGGAACAGAAATTAGAGAAGAGGAATGCAAAGAAGCTGAGGCACATAGAGAAAAAAGAATCTCTAAGAATAAAAGAATATTGAGAGAACTATGTGACCAAGCAAATCGAACAATATTCGCATTATAGGGGTACGAGAAGAAGAAGAGAGAGAAAAAGGGGTAGAAAGTGTCATTGAGGAGGGAATTGCTGAAAACTTCCCCAGTCTGGGGAAGGAGATAGTCTCTCAAGCCATGGAGGTGCACAGATCTCCCAACACAAGGGACCCAAGGAAGACAACATCAAGACATATAATAATTAAAATGGCAAAGTTCAAGGATAAAGACAGACTTTTAAAAGCAGCTAGAGAGAGAAAAAATCACATACAAAGGAAAACCCATCAGGCTATCATCAGACTTCTCAACAGAAACCTTATAGACCAGAGGGAGTGTCATGATATATTTAATGCAATGAAGCAGAAGGGCCTTGAACCAAGAATATTCTATCCGGCAAGGCTATCATTTACATTTGAGGGAGGGATTAAACAATTTTCAGATAATCAAAAGCTGAGAGAATTTACCTCCCACAAAGCACTTCTACAGTGCATTTTGGAGAGACTCCTATAGATGGAAACATTCCCTAGCACTAAATAGATGTCACCCAAGGGATAGAAAAAGAGTACAGAATATGAGTCATAACATACAAAGAATGGAGGAGGAAGAAAAGGAGGAAAAAAAAAAGAAAAAAAGAACCTTTAGGTTGTGTTTGTAATAGTACAGGAAGTAAGTTAAATTAGATGGTTAGATAGTAAGGGAATTGCCCTTGAACCTTTGGTAATCACAAATCTAAAGCCTGCAATGGCAATAACTACATACCTATCGATAATCACCCTAAATGTAAATGGTCTGAATGTACGAATCAAAAGATATAGAGTTACTGAATGGACAAAAAATCAAGACCCATCTATATGCTGCCTACAAGAGATTCACTTCAAACCCAAAGACATACACAGACTGAAAGTAAAGGGATGGAAAAAGATATTTCATGCAACTAACAGTGAGAAAAAAACAGGAGTTACAGTACTTGTATCAGACAAAGTAGGCATCAAAACAAAAAGTCACAAGAGACAAAGAAGGACATTACATAATGATAAAGGGTTAGTCCAACAAGAGGATGTAACTATTATAAACACAGGATCACCTACATATGTGAAACAAATACTAACAGAATTAAAGGGGGAAATAGAATGCAATGCATTCATTTTAGGAGACTTCAACACACCACTCACTCCAAAGGACAGATCAACCAGACAGAAAATAAGTAAAGAGACAGAGGCACTGAACAACATATTAGAACAGATGGACCTAATAGACATCTACAGAACACTCCATCCAAAAGCAACAGGATACACATTCTTCTCAAGTGCGCATGGAACATTTTCAAGAATTTATTGGCCACAAAAAGAACCTCAGTAAATTCAAAAGCACTGAAATTGTACCAACCAGCTTCAGAGATCATAAAGGTATGAAACTAGAAATAAACTACACAAAGAAAACAAAAAAGCCCACAAACACATGGGGGCTTAATAACATGCTCCTAAATAATGAATAGATCAATTACCAAATAAAAACAGAGATCAAGCAATATATGGAGACAAATGACAACAATAATTCAACACCACAAAACTGTGGGATGCAGTGAAGGCCGTGCTAAGAGGGAAATATATTGCAATACAGGCCTATCTCAGGAAAGAATAACAATCCCACATGAACAGTCTAAACTCATAATTAATGAAACTAGAAAAGGAAGAACAAATGAGGCCCAAAGTCAGTAGACAGAGGGACATTATAAAGATTAAAGCAGAAATAAATAAAATTGAGAAGAATAAAACAATAGAAAGGATCAATGAAAGCAGGATCTCTTTCTTCGAGAAAATAAAAAAATAGATAAACCCCTAGCCAGACTTATAAAGAAAGAAGAGAGTCTACACACATAAAAAGAATCAGAAGTGAGAAGGGAAAAAATCCCTACAGGCAGCACAGAAATACAAAGAATTATGAAAGAATACTATGAATAATTATATGCTAACAAACTGGATAACCTAGAAGAAATGGACAACTTTCTAGAAAAATACAACCTTCCAAGGCTGACCCAGGAAGAAAGAGAAAATCTGAATAGACCAATTACCAGTAAAGAAATTGAATTGGTAATAAAAAAACCCACCTAAAAACAACACTCCTGAACCAGATGGTTTCACTGCTGAATTTTATCAAACATTTAGTGAAGCCCTAATACCCATCCTCCTTAAAGTGTTCCAAAAAGTAGAAGAGGAGGGAATACTCCCAAACTCATTTTATGAAACCAACATCACTCTAATACTAAACCCAGGTATGGACACCACAAAAAAAAGAAAATTACAGACCAATATCCCTTATGAACATAGATGCAAAAATACTCAACAAAATATTAGCAAACCCAATTCAAAAATACATCAAAAAATCATCCATCATGATCAAGTGGGATTCATCCCAGTCATGCAAGGATGGTACAACATTCTAAAATCCACCAACATCATCTAATACATCACAAGAAGAAGGACATAAACCACATGCTCATCTCCATAGATGGTGAAAAAGCATTCGACAAAATTCAACATGCATTCCTGATAAAAACTCTCAACACAATGGGTATAGAGGGCAAGTACCTCAACATAATAAAGGCCATACATGACAAACCCACAGCCAGCATTATACTTAACAGCGAGAAGATGAAAGCTTTTCTTTTAAGATCGGCAACAAGACAAGGATGCCCACTCTCTACTCTTTTATTCAACATAGTACTGGAGGTCCTACCCACAGCAATCAGACAACACAAAGAAATAAAAGGCATCCAGATTGGCAAGGAAAAAGTCAAACTCTCCCTGTTTGCAGATGACATGATATTGTACATAAAAAAATCCTAAAGGTCCACCCCAAACCTGTTAGATCTAATATTTGAATTCAGCAAAGTTGTGGGATACAAAATTAATATACAGATATCTCTTGCATTCCTATACACTAAGGGTGAACTATCTGAAAGAAAATTCAGGAAAAAAGTTCCATTCACAATTGCATCAAGAAGAATAAAATACCTAGGAATCATCCTAACCAAGGAAGTGAAAGACCTATACCCTGAAAACTACAAGACACTCTTAAGAGAAATTAGAGAGGACACTAATAAATGGAAATTCTTCCCATGCTATTAGCTAAGAGGAATTAATATTGTCAAAATGGCCATCCTGCCTAAAGCAATGTACAGATTCAATGCAAACCCTATTAAAATACCTACAACATTCTTCAATGAACTAGAGAAAATAGTTCTAAAATTCATATGGAACAACAAAAGACCCCGAATAGCCAAAGCTATCCTGAGAAGGAAGAATAAATCAGGAGGAATTACGCTCCCTGACTTCAAGCTCTACAACAAAGCCACAGTAATGAAGAGAATTTGGTAGTGGCACAAGAACAGACCCATAGACCAGTGGAACAGAATAGAGATCCCAGATATAAACCCAAACATATATGGTCAACTAATTTATGATAAAGGAGCCAAAGGTATACAGTGGGTAAATGACAGCATCTTCAATAGCTGGTGTTGGGAAAACTGGAGCTACATGTAAGAAAATGAAACTAGATTACTGTCTAACCCTGACACAAAAGTAAACTCAAAATGGATCAAAGATCTGTATATAAGTCATGAAACCATAAAACTCTTAGAAAAAAACAGGCAAAAATCTCTTGGACTTAACCATGAGCAACTTCTTCATGAATGTATCTCCCCGGGCAAGGGAAACAAAAGCAAAAATGAACAAGTGGGACTATATTAAACTAAAAAGCTTCTGTACAACATAGAACACCATCAGTAGAACAAGACATCCTATAATATGGGAGAATATATTCACAAATGACATATTCGGTAAGGGGTTGACATCCAAAATATATAAAGAGCTCATGCACCTCAACAAACAGGAAGCGAATAAGCCAATTAAAAAAATGGGCAGAGTAGTTGAACAGACACTTCTCCAAAGAAGAAATTCAGATGGCCAACAGGCACATGAAAAGATGCTGCACATTGCTTATCATCAGAGAAATGCAAATTAAAACAACAATGAGATATCACCTCACACCAGTTAGGATGGCTGCCATCCAAAAGACAAATGACAACAAATGTTGGCTAGGATATGGAGAAAGGGGAACCCTCCTACACTGCTGGTGGGAAAGTAAATTCGTTCAACCATTGTGGAATGCAGTGTGGAGGTTCCTCAAAAAACTGAAAATAGAAATACCATTTGACCTAGGAACCCCACTTCTAGAAATTTTCCCTAAGAATGCAGTAACCCAGTTTGAAAAAGACATATGCACCCCTATGTTTATCACAGCACTACAATAGCCAAGAAATGGAAACAACTTAAGTGTCCATCAGTAGATCAATGGATAAAGAAGATGTGGTACATATACACAATGGAATATTATTCAGCCATAAGAAGAAAACAAATCCTACCATTTGCAACAACACGGATGGAGCTAGAGGGTAGTATGCTCAGTGAAATAAGCCAGGTGGAGAAAGACAAGTATCAAATGATTTCACTCATCTGTGGAGTGTAAGAACAAAGAGGAACCAAACAGCAGCAGACTCACAGAACCCAAGAATGGACTAACAGTTACCAAAGGGAAAGGGACTGGGGAGGATGGGTGGGAAGGTAGGTATAAGGGGGGAAAAGGGGCATTATGATTAGCACACATAATGTGGTGGGGGTGGGAACATGGGAAAAGCAGTATTTAAAGAGAAGACAAGTAGGAATTCTATAGTATCTCACTAAGCTGATGGCAGTGACTGTAATGGGGTATGTAGGGGGGACTTGATAATAGGGGTTCTAGTAACCATAATGTTCAAATGATTATACATTAACGATACCAAAAGATAAAAAAGAAAGAAATAACTCAGACAGTATGAAATTTAATTCATGAATATCAATATCCAAAAACATTTTACCTATGTTGTAACCATTAGTCTTTGTTTACAACTTTTGATTTATTGAACTGAGAATTCACTTTGTTTCATCTCCATCTCCATGTGAATAGCCAACATATACAGAGTAAATTATTAGGATTGAAGAAAATATATATCATCCTTAACTTTGCCAACTCTAGGAATTATTACAAGAATTTGTCAGCCTTTGATTTTTCCCATGTGAAAAACTAACAGTATCTCTGTGCTGCTGTTAGCGATGGTGATTATTATATGTGTAACAATCAGGAAATTATTACTTAGCTGATTTTAATTTCTGCAATTTAAAGTTTTCCTCCAATATTTGTTAATTTATAAGAAAGAGGAAAGCCTTGGCTATTTGGAGTCTTTTATGACTGCATACAAATTTGAGGATTGTTTATTTATTTCTGTGAAAAAATGCCATTGGAACTTTGATAGGGATTGCATTGTATCTATAGATTGATTTGAGTAGTATGGACATTTTAACAATATTCATTCTTCCAATCCATGAACACAGGATATCCTTTCGTTTGTTTGTGTCTTTAATTTCTTTCATTAAAGTCTTATACTTTTCATTTTACAGATCTTTTACTTCTTTGGTTAAGTTTATTCCTAAGTATTTTATTGCTTTTGATGCTGTTTTGAATAGAATAGTTTTCTTTATTTTTCATATATTTCATTGTTAGTGTTTAGAAATTCAACTGGTTCTGTCTGTTGATTTTATATCCTGCAGCTTTACTAAATTCTTTGATTAGTTCCAAAAGCTTTATGGTTGAGTCTTTAGGGTTTACTTTATGTAAGATCATATCATCTGTAAATAACAATTTTACTTTTTCCTTTCCAATCTGGATGCTTTTTTATTTCTTCTTCTTGCCTAATTCCTCTAGCTAGGATTTCCAGTACTTTGTTGAATAAAAGTGTTGAGAGTGGGTACACTTATCTTTGTCTAGTTTCTGATCTTAAAGGGAAAGTTTGCAACCTTTCACTGTTGAGTATGATATTAGCTGTGCGTTTGTCATGTAAGATACCAAATAGCAAAGCAATGATGAGGAAAACAAAGCTGGAGATGTTACACTTTCTTATTTCAAATTATATTACAAAACTATAATGATTAAAACGATATGGTGGTAGCATGACAGTAGATAAACCAATGGAACAGAATAGAGATCCCAGAAATAACCCCCATATATTCAGTCAACTAATATTTGACAAGAAAGCCAAAAATATTCAATGGGGAAAAAATAGTCTCTTCAATAAATGGTGTTGGGAAAACTGAATAACCACATGCAGGAAAGTGAAACTGGATCCCTATTTTACACCATTCACAAAAGTTATCTATCTCAAAATTGATTAAAAACTTAAACCTAAGACCTGATCCCATAAAACTACTAGGAAAAATCAGAGGAAAGAAGCTCTTTGACACTGGTCTTGGCAATGATTTTTTTAATGTGATACCATAAGCACAAGCAACAAAAGCAAAAATAAACAAGTGGCACTACAAAGCTTCCATACAGCAAAAGAAGCAGTCAACAAAAAGAAAAGACAACCTATAGAATGGGAGAAGATATTTTCACACCATACATCAGATAAGGAATTAACATCCAAACCATATTAAGAACTCATGTAACTCAACAGAAAATCCACTGAAAAAGTGGGCAGGGGAACTGAATAGACACTTTTTTCCCAAAACGACATCCTAATGGCTGACAGGTACATATAAAGATGCTCAACATCTCTAATCATCAGGGAAATGAAAATCAAAACCACAGTGAGATATCACCCCTTACCTATTTGAATGGCTATTATCAAAAAGTTAAGAGATAGCAAGTGTTGACGAGAATGTGGGAGAAGGGAACCCTTGTGCACTTTTATTGGGAATTAAAATGGGTTCATGCACTATGGAAAATAATATGGAGGTTCCTCAAAAAATTAAAAACAGGACTACCATGTGACTCAGCAGTTCCATTTCTGGGTATAAATCCAAAGGAAATGAAAACAAGATTTAGAAAAATATTTGCACTCTTATGTTTACTGTAGCATTGTTCACATTAGCAAAGATATGGAAACAACCAAAGTGTCCATCAATGGATAAGTGGATAAAGAAGTGGTATATATATTAAATGGAATGTTACTCATCTATGAGAAAGACAGAAATCCTTCCATTTACAACAATATGCATGGACCTTGAGGGCATTATGCTTCATGAGATAAGTCAAACAGAGAAAGACAAATACTTTATGATCTCCTTTATATGCAGAATCTAAAGAAGCCAAACTCCCAGAAATAGAATGTAGAATGGTAGTTATCAGGGATTTTGGGGTGGGGAAATTGGGAAGAGGTTTAAGTGTGCAAACTTGCAATTAGAAAATGAAAATGTTCTAGAGATCTGATGCACAGCACAATGATTATATCAACAGTATTGTATTACATACTTCAAAGTTGGTAAGAGACTAAATCTCATTTGTTCATACCACATAAAGAATAATGTGACTTGCAGTGTTAGCTAATACAATGGTGATAATCATATTGCAATATATAAATATATCTAATCAACACATTGTACACCTTAAATTTACATAATGTTATAATTCACTTATATCTTAATAATAATAATAATAATAATAAAAGAATAAGGAGAGTAAAGGCAACTTCAAATGAACTTATTTGAAATTAGAGAACTGGTTAAATTCGAATATTGGATTACAATGAATGAAAGACAAGCCCATATCAAGCAGAGAGACAAGGGTCCCCTCTAATGACCACATTTTTCATAGATTCTTTTGGAGGTATATTTTGAACGGTCTTCCTTTCAACTAATACCATGGAATTTGGAATGATCAATGAAAATTTCCTTAGATCTGTGCCTTACATAACCATGGTCAACAACAGATGGGGTTTTGACAGTCAGTGCAACCATTTTAAAAACCTTTGCATATACCAATACTTTTATATTCCATGATATATTTCATTCTGTACATAATAAATTTAAAGATTTAAGAATTTTTGGTAAAATCACAGAGTAAAGAGAAAACACAAACATGACATCATCTTTCACAGTTCCCTGGATTTTTTAAAACTAGTTATCTAAGTAAACTCCATAAACGCTCTATGTAAACAAATTTGAATAATAGATAATGCTTAATCCTAGCTCAGCTATACCACGTAAGTAAAACATTGAGAGAAAACCAATAGTGCCTCATTGTTTGGGGTCACAGGAAAATGAAAATGCACAAAGCTGTGCTTTAAAGATAAATTCACATTAGCTGGACCCATATATACCTTTATATATTGAATGTATGATGTTTTGCAAACTTTTCTTTCAATTTCCAGCATTTTAGTAGCATACCAACATCAATCCTAACTGTATCTCTTTCCCTCTATCTCTTCTGTAATTTAATAGGTCATCTAACTATCTACATGCAAACACATCTGTATATATAAAATAGGATAACCATTAAATTACTAACATATATGTATCTCTCTATAAATAGCATTTTTATTTATATAGCAATTTTCATATATACATTTCAAATATGTATATGTATTACTATAAAATATGTATGTATATATGATGGATTTAATGGTTACTTAATGTACTGAAAGCCTGAAAGAAAAATATGTACATAATACAGCAAGTTTGAAGATACACTTAATAGTGAGTGCCATGTGACATTTTTCTACACATTAAGTCTTAAATTTCCATCTACTTTCTCATTATTATTAAGAATATTTTATAAGAAACTGAATATCAGAATATTTAAATGACTTGATACAATCCTTGAATAACATAAATGTATTTTTCTTTCATGAAACCACCTGAACTATTAGTATCCCTCTCCATTTACTTGGGAGTCATCATGATGTTACTGGTTGTCCAAGAAGAAGTGGGGAAATGAATATATATATTGTGGAGAAGGGAGACACCTTGCAGTCTTTCACAATTTATCGGGATTGCATAACATCTATTTAGCAAGTTACAGAAAAGAAATCTGAAATGTCTCTTGCTAAGGTCTGTATCTTTGTGTCCCCAAATAATTTGAATGTTAAAATCCTAACCTCCAAATTTGATGGTATTAGTAGGTGATTTGGGAGGTGATTAAGTCATGAGAGTAGCACCTTCATGAATGGGATTAGTGCCATTGTATAAGATCCCACAGAATCCCTTCCACCATATGAGGATACAGTGAGAAGTCTGTGACCCAGAAGAGGGTTATTACCTGAGTGTGTTGGCACCTTGATCTTGTATTTTTCACCCTGCAGAACTGTGAGAAATAAATTTCTGCTGTTTATAAGCTACCCAGTGTGTGGTATTTTGTTACAGAAGCCCAGACAAAATGAGACATCTCTGCTAAATCCAAACCTGATATTCTGTAAATATTACAGATAATTCGTTTTCCATAGAAACATCTTTAAAAGAAAATTCTGTTTGTTTTATAATTAAAAATACTGGAAAAATTAACATTAAAATTCACATTAAATTGATATACATAAACATAATTAACAGTAAATTAACATTAAAATTAATAAGTAAAAATTCCAGAATTATTAAGGTAAAATAAGTGCTTAATTTATGTTTGAAATACTATATTTTAAATAATTTTAAGGCTTCCTTGATTATATAATAACATATCTTACAGTGTTTAAAATACTATATTGAAGAAGGAATCACCTTTAGAAAAATATAAAATTCTAGTTTATAGTTTTTAATTAGCTCACAAAAGCTATAGCTATATTTACTAGAATGAAAAGATAATTTATTCATATATTCAATGCAGAAAAAGAATATAAAACATTATTTATATAAATCAAGTACTTCATAATGTGATAAATGCTATGAAAAATAAAATAGAGGGGGTATAGCAACCCAATGAAGTGTAGCAAGAGATGATGCCAGAAAGATAATGGTAATTGGCTTTTACTGTGAGTTTGAGCAGAGGGGTGACATGTTATGAGTATTTTCAGAGAATTTTTCTTGTAACTCTTTAGAAAATAAGCTGTAGGGGTACACTTGTAGAAACCACATTTCCCTGTAGGGCTATTACTATAATCCGCAAGAGAAATGGTGATGGCTTTGAGCAAAGTGTAAGGGATAGAGTAAGGTGGTTGTCTTCTGAGTATATTTTGAAAGATGTATCAACTGAATTTCCAGATGTATTAAGACAAGGAGAATTCAAGGATAGCACTAAGTTTTTTTGGTCTGAGCAATTAGAGGAATAACCTGCTATCAATTGAAGTACAGTAGGCTGAGGCTGGACCAAATAGTGGAGAAGTTTGGGAGTTGAATTGTGGACCTGTCAAGTTTAAGGTGTTGGTTAGATATCCAAGTAGAAGCATTGTGGAGAAAGTTGGAAAGGTGAGCCTAGAGGACTAAAGAAAAATATGAGGCAATGTTAAAAGAGTAGATGTTTTAAACATATAGGTAATATTTAAAGACATAAGAATGTTTTTATTTATTGAGACAATCATTGTAGATAAAAAAGATGTCCTGAGGAACAGCAATACTAATATTGGGAGGGAAAAGAGGAGCCATCAAGAGACACATTGCTTGACATGACTGCATGTGAAATGATGCTGATTTATATGTCAGGACCTCAGCCACAAATAACATTAAAACATGATATATATTATTTCACTCAATTCTCTCAAGAACCTTATTAATGAATTGTATAATTGTCCCCATTTTAAACACAGAAATTTTTCAAAGAACACACGCTGACTAAGTGACTTCGGGTGTTACTAGTTTTTTAACTACTAGATGGTGTTATAGCTTGTATTGCTTTTGGATTGGTTTCTTCTTAAAAAAAGCAAGGAAGGAAGGAAGGAGGGAAGGAGGGAGGGAGGGAAGGAAGTAAGGGAAGGAAGAGGGAAGGAGGTAGCGAGGAAGGAAGGAGAAAGAGAGTGAAAAAGCTCCCTACCAAGTTATACACTGATTGGGCATTCACATGTATTTGTTGACTGAGTAAACATTTTGTTTGGTAATTCAAAAGGATAGTCTATAACTATTTGAATCAAATCTCAGGACTTATAATCAGCATTCAGATCCCTTTAACTATTATTACTCATCTAGCATTACTTTCCATTATGTTTTCATCTGATTATTATTCTCTAAATAATAGCTTCTGATTTCCATCTTAGTTTTTATCCATTCTCTTCTCCCCTAGAGCCCTTCCTTTTCTTGATATTAAATAGTTTTCAATATACCTTTTAAAATCTCAATTACATTGTTTATTTTTATCCCTTCAGCTCTATTACACATATCTGGTAGTGTATTGAAATAGATTCTAGGACAGTAAACAAACAAGCAAAACTAGGAAAGAGCGGTTATAAGTCCAACAGTGAAAGATAAGACATTGTGTATTTACCCTTAGTAAGGAAATAATTAAATATAAAGGAAGTATTCAAAGAAAATTCTTCTAGAAAATGAGTAAATAAAAAACTATAGAATATGACACATGATAACCTCTCCTGAACTGTCTCGAGTAGTTGTGATCACATGTACCTATCAGTTTAACTGTAGAATGCTAATTCAGTGGAAGTTTTATATTCTCATGTGAAGAATACAAAATTATATATTTAATCCTAAATTTTATTTTTTAATGATGATTGTATTTGTGGTCCAACATGTGTTTTGACTATCACTTATATGTCATTAAAAATGAATGTCACCCTTTTTGCCAACAATAACTTGTAATCTGATTACTTGAGATAAAACATATAAACAAGAGTGTAGTGTATCAAAAAATGTTAGAGTCCTCCCCTCCTCAACCATTATCTTATATAACGTGTTATGTGGTTTTGAGTTTATAAGAAGAGCACATTGGTGTTTTCCAATCTCTCTCACTCAGTGAAATGAGTAAAGATAAATGAAAACTTATTCTCTGTTAGCTGTCTCTTCAGAAGACTTATTGTGAGGATGTACTGAATAACTTCCTGCTTAGAAAGACTAAATCACCCTGTGAAGTTATCAGGCCTCCAAATGAACAATACTACTTTTTGGTTTCTATCAGAAGACAATGAAACCAGAGAACTCCCTTCCTGCTGCTATTAGGCCTAGGGATGTGGGTTCTATTTTTATGTCTACCCAAAAGTGACAGTCACATCATTCACATTTTGGGACATGAAAACAACCCAATGGCATTCCCTCCAGAATACTGATAAAGACTGTATGTAGACTGCTGACTAGGATGAAGTGACAGCCTTTTTAAGCCCCTATCCTTGCCTAGAATTTCCACCTGTGTCTCCTAGAATCTGAATGCCAGCTAATCACACATTGTTCTTCATCTAAAATACAGCAACAGATCTTGTCATCTCTCTACTCACATGCATTATCTAAATGGGAATCACAATTTTTCAACTTTAAGCTCTTTTATTATACATTAAAGGCTTCAGTATCCATTTAGATGATCACATCACAATCTGTCTCTGAGATTTTGATACCAACAACCACAGGTTTTTATGTCCACTTCTGTTTAGCCAACCATTGCAAGAACACATAAGACCTTGGTGTTCCCCAGAAATTCATCTCTGAAATCTTATATTTCAAATACTAAGAATGGCCTGTAGTTTCTCTACATTTATCTCTCTTGTCTTCTTAATCCAAATAAACTGGCTTTTTGATATTGCTATGATATATTTTACATCTTCAATATCTTCTTTTTCTATCATGTCTTTCATTATATTACTTCCTTCCAAATTTGACTTATAGTGCATAATTTTGAAAGAAAAAAGATTTCCACGTAACAGTAATTAATTTTAGTGATACTTTTTTTATTATAAATACATAATGAATTGAAATATATATGCCAAATGAAATTTAAAGAAATAAGAAAATTATACTTAAGAGTAAGTTGAGTGGAACACATTGGTGGCAACAAGTGGGTAGGATAAGAAATGAGAAGTTTTTAAGACTAACAAAAAATGCAGCACCAATAAAATTTGTTTTAGAAACAGTAACATGTATGCCAGAATTACAGGACAAGAAATAAATTGTGGGGTAAAAATATAAATTGCAAAGCTCTACCGATGTTTTGGGTATAAACACTCTCAAGATGGAGAAACAATAGGCAGACACCAATTTTGCCATCCAAGTTCTTTTAGGTCCTGTTTAACTCAGATTTTTGAGTATCAGTATGTTGACCCTTGAACAATATGGGTTTAAACTGCATGGGTTGATTTATATGAGGATTTTTTTCAATAAATACAGTACAATACTGTAAATGTATTTTCTCTCATTAACATTTTCTTTTCTGTAGCTTTACTGTAAGAATACAGTATGTAATAACTTTAATGAAAAATGTGTTCATCAACTATGTATGTTATTTGGTAAGGCTTCCAGTCAACCAACAGTAGGCTATTAGTAGTTACATTTTTGGGGGAGTCAAAAGTTACATGTGGATTTTTGACTGTTGGGCGGTCAGCACCTCTAGCCCCTGTGTTGTTCAGGAGTCAGTTGTATTTGATACTGTATAGGTTGTTCATGATAGTTTTGGTAAGCCCATGGTCACTGAGCACTATAATATTTAATAGAGTCTATTCTGGACCAGAGTCATTGCTAGCCAACCACAGTGTAATTGTTCACCATAAGAACTAAAAGAAATTGTATGTTTAATAAAGAACATAATTATCATATCTGTCATTCAATATTATACAAAATTCTGCCATTCAAAGGCAATCACTGCTAATATTATTTTTCCAATTGTTTTGCTAAGCCAAATTAGCATTCAGCAAATAAAAATTAACATTGCATTCACAGTAGTTAAGCATTAAACAAAATACATTGTTTCTTCTCTCAAAAATATCACAATTTAATTTTATATCTTTAGAAAACATTCAAAGTAATCTTATGAAGGGTTCATTTATATGCCTGTATTGAAATTTAGGGATAACACAGAGGAACTTTCTTTAACACAAATTAAAGCACTTTAATAAAGCTTTAATAGTCTAGCATTACAATTCATTTTAAATGAGAAGGGGGTTATCAAAAAGGCAAAAGAAAAAAATCCTAAAGCATAAACATTCACGATCAGTTTAATATTAAAATCAGTTTCAAATGGAAGAAACAATCAATAATGGCCATGAAGCAATTAGTTAACTCTCTTAAAGACAAATCCACAGTAAAATCACTTTCAACCTAATAAATTACAATGATGTAAAATTTAAACCCTGCTAAAATATAGTTGCATAAGGAAACTTGCTTCTGACACCGCATTTTCTTTTGTTTTAGTAAGGGTTTCCTGAGATTCTCTTTTGAGTAAATCCTAAGTGGATTTGGTGAAAGAAGCCCATCTAGCAGGGTGACTGTGTGACCTGAACTTTAAAAAAAGCATCACATTTTATCCCTTTGACTGCAAAAATTGATCAAGGATGAACCATGGCACAATTTGAAGATAAAAGTTATCCACAGGCTTTCATATCTGCCACTGAAGAAAGGAAGTAATTAAAAAATGAAGCAATGTAAGTGGCTCAACATAACACAAAAACAATGTTAAATTTCATTAGTGACAAAGGAATGAAAAGTTTAAAAAACAAATCCACAGTAAAATCACTTTCACCCTAATAAATTACAACCTAAAAAACTTTTTTTTAAGGATACTTCTTTTCTTTTTACATACCTGACTTTAAATGGTAGCCTGGAGGAGGCATACCCCAGCAGGAGGTATACCCTAAGAAGCAGCTCTGTATCTTGCCATAGGTCGAAAGGACCCTCCCACCCACCTCCACCCAGTGTACCAGTGACCTAGCAACAAAGTTATGGTCAGTATGATAAGGTGGAAATATCACATGCTGCTTCTAGTAAAATCATTGTCAAAGTCAAATTAACTGAACAATGTTAAACAGGCAAGGAAAACTTTATTCAAGACTATTACAATAGGGGAGATACTGAAATCAACTCTGCTGAAACAAAAAGCAGGAAGGTGATTAAATAATGGGGGAAGTAGAGGAAAAGTAGTGGAGGACGGGATATTAGTGGAAACAGGTTGGCCATGGGGATGTGTTGAGCACATTGAGTTATTCTTGAGATTGCAAATGTTTTTTTCTCTGTGATTAAGCCATCTGTGTTTCCTAATGGATGCTCATCAAAGTTAGTCTCTTACACTCCCACAGAAATTAGGAGATAGGAACAGTATTTCTTTATGATTGCATCTCAAAGGTATGGCCCCAGGTCCTGGAGAAAGATATTCCTGGGTTATAAATTTAGCTAGAGGCTGGGAGATTTTTTATATTTCAGAGGGGCAGAGGAAGAATTTGCAGTTATAAGTTTTAAGTATTCTAACAAAACACCTACAGTTAGGAAGAAACTTGACTAAAGTTTAGCCAAGCTGAGAGGAACATTAAGGCAATCTTGATTATTCCTTATACCAAACAAAAATGTATATGACCTTTGCCCCTAATCATTCTTACCTCCATCCTAATATCCAGAATGTAGAATATTTTTTGGACTAAGAGGATATGGGCTATACTTTATTGATAGTAGAGTAGTGAACTGAAGAGATCTGGGTCAGTAAGGACTCTGGAGCAGGGAGTACCATATTAGCCCTGAACTGCATATCTCCAGATATTTTGAGTGTTAAGGCCATTGGGTGATTTCAATCTCTTTTACTCTCAAGTGAACATAATCCTAATTTATACTCCTTGTTTGTTGAATTGCAGTAAATCTATATGGATTCCAGAATAGCTTCTCTGACCTTCGCTAACACATATAAGTTCTCTTCACTTCAAAATTCCTACATTTGTTTACTCTCTATTCTCATTTGTTGTTTTATATATAGTACTTTTATATACCAGCTTAATTCAAAGCTATATATCATATTTTACATGCCTTTTTGAATATAACATGGTAATTACCACATAATTTAACCTCAAGTAAATTTTATTTGAACAATGCTCTTTTTTAATAAGGCTCTATTTCAAAACTGTGCAGAATTTCTAATATATGTTTTTGTATGAATGTGGGACTGTATCAGAGAACATTGAGGTTTGTGAATATGTGATTATGTTTGCAGCATACTGTTCTAAAAGGTTAAACCAAAATAAAGAACATCATGTGGGAGAATGGAGGACAATATATAATTGCTAGTTGGTTTGATTACTAAGGGTTATGAAATAATATCCAAATAAAAGACAACTTTTCATACTTTAGAAATCTTTGAAGTTATTTAGCTCAAATTTTCTAGCCTCCTTTCTTCAAATTAAATTTCAGCAAATTCATAATACAAGAAACTGAAGTTTAAAAATAATGGCCTTTCAAGCTTGAGCAAAAACTAAATTTTCCCATTTTTATTACAAGTATTTTACTGAAACCTTTAAAGCCATTATAAATGATGTCAAAGCTCAGTGAAGAAATGTGGTCCACAATAAATATTAAGCAACAAGATAATGATAATGATTTTTTCATTAAGGACTGCTTTTGAATTTTTGATTCATATAAATTATTAGCTTGAAGCCTTAATAGAGTATTGATTGCATATAAGGTCTTTAAATAACAATAAAAAAAGATCCTCACAAATTAAAAACATCACATGAGAGAGTTTATAATTAAAGTTATAATTTATTATTATAAAATAAATGTTATTGCTATTATTTATGGTCACCACACCTGAATAACTATGATTGTGATCAATAAGTATTGACTAATAGAAGTGAGTTGTTTGCAATTTTTCCTAGTATGCAAACCAATTTGTAAACACCAGAATTGTCTTTCTTTTAAGCAATGCATTGTGTTAACAATAAACATATAATATCTATAATTATATAGAACTAAAGTTGTGACATATATTTGCATATCCAAGAGTAATTTATATATTCAAATATGTTCAGAGAAGTAGAGTAGGGAAAATATGCTTGAAAATGGTATCTTAACACAGGAAGCACATTTTAAACATACTCTTGGTTGGTAATGAATAAAAGAGCACTCATTTCATATTGCTAAATAATGATCAATGTTGAGACAATCACTTCTGTGTTCAATCCTAGTATGGAATTTATTCATTTGTAATGAGAGGAAAGACTGCTCTAACTATATTCATATCACTGATTTTATCCACAAGCATTTATTGAGTACTCAGTATGTACTGAGCACTGTTGTAATGTGTTTAGGACCATATATTTATCACTGTCTTATTAAAGAATTCAGGGCTGAGTTAAAAGTGGAGAATAGTGGAGACAGTGCTGTCTTTGGCCTCAAACTGACCATACTTCAAGTGTCAGGGCAAATGTGTGAACATTGTCTCTTATTTAACTTTGGTTTATCTCTGTTTCTTCTTCTGTAACACTAAGATAATAACAACTAATTTGATAGTTTTTTTGTGAGAGCTAAATGAGATGATACAAAAAGTACTGGTACAAAGTAGAACTCAACAAATGGCAGCTTACCATAATTAAATAATAAGTAATAACTGTAAATCATTGTGGGCATTAACTAATATATATATTTTTGGTGGTTGACATTTTAAGTATTCAAAATATGTGAAGACCCCCCTTGAATAGTCTTTGTCTCATTTTAATGCAGAACATAAGCCACATCCAACATACAAAAAAAATGTATGCTGTATTTCATATGTGTTCCCAGGTATTTCGTAGTCAGATTCCATATGATAGCATCTGCCACTGGGAATCCAATACAGATAGCCTCATATGCAGGCAGCCATCTCATCTGGGGCACCCCCTTGTTGCTTCCAGTGAGTATCAATTCAATACTTGCATCTACGTGTATTAGCAAATACAGTGCCTGCTTTCTGGAAGATTCTGCTACTACCAGTAGGATCTACCACTCTTCTGAATGATACTGCTGAACAATTCGTCTTGATAAATCTTTTTTTTTTCTTAATATAATTTATTATATTATCATTAATTTACAATTAAATGTGCAATATTACGATTATTAAACTACCCCTTCATCAGGTCCCCCCCACCAACCCCATTACAGTCACTGTCCATCAGCGTAGTGAGATGCTATAGAATCACTACTTGTCTTCTCTGAGTTGTACTGCCCTCCCCGTGCCCCCCCAACATTACATCTGCTAATCGTAATGCCCCTTTTTCCCTCTTATCCCTCCCTTCCCGCACATTTTCCCCAGTCCCTTTCCCTTTGGTAACTATTAGTCCGTTCTTGGGTTCTGTGAGTCTGCTGCTGCTTTGTTCCTTCAGTTTTTTTCTTTGTTCTTATACTCCACATATGAGTGAAATCATTTGATACTTGTCTTTTTCGGCTTGGCTTATTTCACTTAGCATAATACCCTATAGCTTCATCCATGTTGTTGCAAATGGTAGGATTTGTTTTCTTCTTATGGCTGCATAATATTCCATTGTGTAAATGTACCACATCTTCTTTATCCATTCATCTACTGATGGACACTTAGGTTGCTTCCATTTCTTGGCTATTGTAAATAGTGCTGCAATAAACATAGGGGTGCATCTGTCCTTTTCAAATTGGGCTGCGGCATTCTTAGGGTAAATTCCTAGGAGTGGAATTCCTGGGTCAAATGGTATTTCTATTGTGAGTTTTTTGAGGAACCTCCATACTGCTTTCCACAATGGTTGAACTAATTTGCAGTCCCACCAGCAGTGTAGGAGGGTTCCCTTTTCTCCACATCCTCGCCAACATTTGTTGTTGTTTGTGTTTTGGATGTTGGCCATCCTCACTGGTGTGAGGTGATATCTCATTGTGGTTTTAATCTGCATTTCTCTGATGATTAGCGATGTGGAGCATCTATTCATGTGCCTGTTGGCCATCTGAATTTCTTCTTTGGAGAAGTGTCTATTCATGTCCTCTGCCCATTTCTTAATTGGATTATTTGCTTTCTGTTTGTTAAGGTGCATGAGTTCTTTATATATTTTGGATGTCAACCCTTTATCAGATACGTTTTTTATGAATATATTCTCCCATACTGTAGGATGTCTTTTTGTTCTACTGATGGTGTCCTTTGCTGTACAGAAGCTTTTCAGCTTGATATAGTCCCACTTGTTCATTTTTGCTTTTGTTTCCCTTGCCCGGGGAGATATGTTCATGAAGAAGTTGCTCATGTTTATGTCCAAGAGATTTTTGCCTATGTTTTTTTCTAAGAGTTTTATGGTTTCATGACTTACATTCAAGTCTTTGATCCACCTTGAGTTTACCTTTGTGTATGGGGCTAGACAGTAGTCCAGTTTCATTCTCTTACATGTAGCTGTCCAGTTTTTCCAACACCAGCTGCTGAAGAAGCTGTCATCTCCCCACTGTATATCCAAGGCACTTTATCAAATATTAATTGACTGTATATGTTTGGGTTAATGTTTGGATTTTCTATTCTGTTCCACTGGTCTGTGGGTCTGTTTTTGTGCCAATACCAAATTGTCTTGATTACTGTGGCTTTGTAGTAGAGCTTGAAGTCAGGGAGCGTAATTCCCCCTGTTTTATTCCTCCTTCTCAGGATTGCTTTGGCTATTCGGGGTCTTTTGTGGTTCCATATGAATTTTAGAATTATTTGTTCCAGTTCATTGAAGAAAGCTGTTGGTAGTTTGATAGGGATTGCATTGAATCTGTAGATTGCTTTAGGTAGTATAGCCATTTTGACAATATTTATTCTTCCTAGCCAAGAGCATGGGATGCATTTCCATTTGTTAGTGTCCTCTTTAATTTCTCTTAGGAGTGTCTTGTAGTTTTCAGAGTACAGGTCTTTCACTTCCTTCGTTAGGTTTATTCCTAGGTATTTTATTCTTTTTGATGCAATTGTGAATGGAATTGTTTTTCTGATTTCTCTTTCTGTTAGTTCATCATTAGTGTATAGGAAAGCAACAGATTTCTGTGTGTTAATTTTGTATCCTGCAACTTTGCTGAATTCAGATATTAGTTCTAGTAGTTTTGGAATGGAATCTTTAGGGTTTTTTATGTACAGTATCATGTCATCTGCAAATAGTGACAATTTGACTTCTTCTTTACCAATCTGGATGCCTTGTATGTCTTTGTTTTGTCTGATTGCTGTGGCTAGGACCTCCAGTACTATGTTGAATAACAGTGGAGAGAGTGGGCATCCCTGTCTTGTTCCCGATCTTAGATGAAAAGCTTTCAGCGTCTCGCCGTTAAGTATGATGTTAGCTGTGGGTTTGTCATATATAGCCTTTATGATGTTGAGGTACTTGCCGTCTATACCCATTTTGTTGAGAGTTTTAATCAGGAATGGATGCTGAATTTTGTCAAATGCTTTTTCAGCATCTATGGAGATGATCATGTGGTTTTTGTTCTTCTTTTTGTTGATGTGGTGGATGGTGTTGATGGATTTTCGAATGTTGTACCATCCTTGCATCCCTGGGATGAATCCCACTTGATCATGGTGTATGATCCTCTTGATGTATTTTTGAATTCGGTTTGCTAATATTTTGTTGAGTATTTTTGCATCTACGTTCATCAGGGATATTGGTCTGTAATTTTCTTTTTTGGTGAGGTCTTTGCCCGGTTTTGGTATTAGAGTAATGCTGGCTTCATAGAATGAGTTTGGAAGTATTCCCTCCTCTTCTATTTTTTGGAAAACTTTAAGGAGAGTCGGTGTTATTTCTTCTCTATATGTCTGGTAGAATTCAGAGGTGAATCCATCAGGCCCAGGGGTTTTGTTCTTGGGTAGTTTTTTGATTACCAATTCGATTTCGTCACTGGTGATTGGTCTGTTTAGTTTTTCTGTTTCTTGCTTGGTCAGTCTTGGAAGGTTGTATTTTTCTAAGAAGTTGTCCATTTCTTCTATGTTTTCCAGCTTGTTAGCATATAGATTCTCATAATATTCTCTTATGATTCTTTGTATTTCTGTGGGGTCCGTCGTGATTTTTCCTTTCTCATTTCTGATTGTGTTTATGTGTGTAGATTCTCTTTTTCTCTTAATGAGTCTGGCTAGGGGTTTATCTATTTTGTTTATTTTTTCAAAGAACCAGCTCTTGGTTTTATTGATTTTTTCTATTGTTTTATTCTTCTCAATTTTATTTATTTCTTCTCTAATCTTTATTATGTCCCTCCTTCTGGTGACTTTGGGCCTCATTTGTTCTTCTTTTTCCAATTTCATTAATTGTGTCTTTAGACTATTCATTTGGGAATGTTCTTCCTTCTTTAAATAGGCCTGGATTGCAATATACTTTCCTCTTAGAACTGCCTTTGCTGCGTCCCACAGAGGTTGTGGCTTTATGTTGTTGTTGTCATTAGTCTCCATATATTCTTTGATTTCTGTTTTGATTTGGTCGTTAACCCATTGATTAATTAGGAGAGTGTTGTTAAGTCTCCATGTATTTGTGAGCCTTTTTGATTTCTTTCTAAAATTTATTTCTAGTTTTATACCTTGGTGATCTGAGAAGTTGGTTGGTAGGATTTCAATATTTTTGAAATTATTGAGGTTCTTTTTGTGGCCTAGTATGTGGTCTATTCTGGAAAATGTTCCATGTGCACTTGAGAAGAATGTGTATCCTGTTGCTTTTGGGTGTAGAGTTCTGTAGATGTCTGTTAGGTCCATCTGTTCTAGTGTGTTGTTCAGTGCCTCTGTGTCTTTACTTATTTTCTGTGTGGTTGATCTGTCCTCTGGAGTGAGTGGTGTGTTGAAGTCTCCTATGATGAATGCATTGCTGTCTATTTCCTCCTTCAACTCTGCTAGTATTTGTCTCACATATGCTGGCGCTCCTGTGTTTCGTGCATATATATTTATAATGGTTATATCTTCTTGTTGGACTGACCCCTTTATCATTATGTAATGTCCTTCTTTATCTTTTGCTACTTTCTTCGTTTTGAAGTCTATTTTGTCTGATACAAGTACTGCAACACCTGCTTTTTTCTCTTTGTTGTTTGCATGAAATATCTTTTTCCATCCCTTCACTTTTAGTCTGTGTATATCTTTGGATTTGAGGTGAGTTTCTTGTAGGCAGCATATAGATGGTTCTTGCTTTTTTATCCATTCTGTTACTCTGTGTCTTTTTATTGGTGCATTCAGTCCATTTACATTTAGGGTGATTATTGATAGGTATGTACTTATTGCCATTGCTGGCTTTAGATTCGTGGTTACCAAGGGTTCAAGGGTTGCTTCTTTACTATCTAACAATCTAACTTAACTTTCTTGTTAAGTTATTGTAAACACAGTCTGATGTTTCTTTATTTCTCTCCCTTCTTATTCCTCCTCCTGCATTCTTTCTATAATAGGTGTTTTATTCTTTGCCTTTAGTTAGTATTTGGATGGTCTGCTTTCCTTGCTATGATTTTTTTTTTTCTCTAGTGACATCTTTTTAGCTTGAGGTTTGCTTCCATCTAGAGCAGTCCATTTAAGATATCCTGTAGTGGTGGTTTATGAGAGGCAAACTCTCTTAACTTTCGTTTATCTGAAAATTGTTTAATCCCTCCATCATATTTAAATGATAATCGTGCTGGATACAATATTCTTGGTTCGAAGCCCTTCTGTATCATAACATTAAATATATCATGCCATTCTCTTCTGGCCTGTAAGGTTTCTGTTGAGAAGTCTGATGATAGCCTGATGGGTTTTCCTTTGTAGGTGATCTTTTTTCTCTCTCTAGCTGCCTTTAATACCCTGTCTCTATCTTTGAACTTTGCCATCTTAATTATTATGTGTCTTGGTGTTGTCTTCCTTGGGTCCCTTGTGTTGGGAGATCTATGAGCTTCGGTGGACTGCGAGAATACCTCCTTCCCCAGCGAGGGAAAGTTTTCAGCTATAATTTCTTCAAAGACACTTTCTATCCCTTTTTCTCTCTCTTCTTCCTCTGGTACTCGTATAATGCGAATATTGTTCCGTTTGGATTGGTCACACTGTTCTCTTAATATTCTTTCATTCCTAGAAATCCTTTTATCTCTCTCTGCCTCAGCTGCTCTGTACTCCTGTTCTCTGTTTTCTATTCTATTAACAGTCTCTTGCATCTCATCCATTCTGCTGTTAAGCCCGTCGATCGCTTATCTGATTTCTGTATTGTCTTTCCTCAGTTCCCTCACTTCCTCCCTCAGCTCTTGCACATTTCTCTGTAGGTCCATCAGCATGGTTATGACTTTTATTCTGAATTCTTTTTCAGGGAGGCTGTGCATTTCCATCCCTTCAGACTCCCTCTCTGGGGTTGTCTGGTTGATTTTGGTCTGAACCATATTCCTCTGTCTTTTCATGGCTGTATAATTGGTCACTGATAGTTGCCACGTATGTCAGCTGGGCTCTTTAAGACTTTAAAAAGAGAAGAAAAAAAAAGAGAAAAAAAGAAGGAAAGAAAGAAAAAAAGAAAAAAAGAAAGAAAAGAAAAAACAAAAACAAAACAAGAAAAACAAAAAAAATGCCCACCGGACGTAGATTCTGTGGGAATGCTCTAGGTGGCGCTATTGCCCCACTATTCCACAGCTGTGACTGTGCCGCTCCACAGGGCCCTTTATCGCTCTGGCAGGGGTGGGAACGAGTAGGAGGCTGTTGATCTCAGTGAGAAGTGTTAAGTATGGCTACGCTTCCTCAGTCACCAGCTAAGGCATCTGAAACTCCCCAGGACTCCCAGCCTGCTGGGCTGAGTGTGCTGGGGCGATCCGGCTCCTCCGCTGGGCTCCTGTCTCTTTAAGACCGCTGAAGAAAGCGCGCGCTTTTTTTTTTTTTTCCTTCCCGGGAGCCGGCTGCAAGCACCCTGGCGCGTTCCCCGCTCAGATCCTGCCCCTCTGTCTCTCCAATCTCCGCTGCACTGCACAATGTGGGTCAGCACTCCCCGCGCAGATCACCGGGGCTGGCTACTTCGCGGGGTGCACTTCCTCTCCCTCCCGGCTCTGAATCCTCTCCTCCCACCAGTGCGCTGGGGTGGGGGAGTGCTCGGGTCCCGCCGGGTCGCGGCTCCGTATCTTACCCGCCTCTTGGGGTGCCGAGTCCTCTCGGGTGTAGCTGCAGGCTGTGCACTTTCCTGTGTATTCTCGTCTCTCTTTTAGGAATAGATGTATTTTCTGTGTTTTCATAGATAAATATAGTGTTGGGAGGAGATTTCTGCCGCCCTGCTCACACCGCCATCTTCCCGGAAGTCCCGTCTTGATAAATCTTGATAAATTATTTTTTCAACTAATAATGCCAACTGTGGAATCCTTGGGATGCTAAAAAACTGTATGGTGATCTGTGGCTGAATGGAAGAGACTATCATTGTGTATTTAGACTATTCTATTAGAGAATAATCAAAATCCTTCCAGGTACACCTTAAAATTTTAGCATTTTCAGTGAATCAGTTCTTTAATTTACAGTTATAACCCTCACTATGAGACTGTATGGTTTTCCAATCCACTGTTTAATTTACCTGCGGGACTTCTCAAATAATGATTATTGTCCTTTCATATTCAATACAATTTTATTAATTGTATATAGTGACGCATTATTTCTTGAATATGTATTCTCAAAGTGGCATCAATTAAATAGTCTCAAGGTCTCTGCTAACAAAATATCCAATGCCAAGTGTCATCCCACTTAAGACAAGCATTACCCATTACCCTATTTAAATTCTGAGACAATGCATGTATATTTTCTCATTATTTCTCAGATTGTTACAGAGGACATGAGACCCACAAGATGCTCAGTTAGAATGCCAAATGTGTAAAAGTAGGAGTTTTATCTGTTTTGTTCATTGCTATATGTGTAATGCTTAGAATAGTGCCTATTATTTGGAAGACAATTTAAAAAAAGTTTTGCTGGGTGAATGATTGAATGAATGAGGAAAAAGGGAAATCTTTGAGGAAATACTGAGTTCTCCATCCTAATCTTAGAAATTTATTATGCATGTTAATATATTAAAGGCTCTGAGGAATCTTGTATCAAATAAAACCCTTTATCTAAATTTGTATACTCTATTTTCAATACCTGTATAAATCAATGGGAATATTCATACCAATGAATGTATTTTAGAAAACCAAATTGTTTACACAATTCAATTTACATAAGGTCATCAAATTGACTAAAGTCAATTTTAAAAAATACTATTAATACTGTCTTTTGTCATTTAGGATGCCAAAGTTCAGTCTTAATACAGATACTTCAGTAATTATATTTTCTCCTTAAAAAATCAGTATTTTAGATGGATGAATTGATTTGCTTCTCCTTGACTACATTCTTGTCATCTTTACCTTAAACTGACAAGCTGGTCTGAATTTCTTCCTTTCTGATCCAGAATTGTCTGATTGTTTACTTTTCAAGAAATGCTATTTCTATTTCCAAAGAGAAATATGTTAATGTTCATTTAATATTCAGTTTGCTAAATGCTCTCCTCTGCTTGGTACCCTCAGAGAAGCTAGTAACAGGCACACCACTTTTTTCTTCTGAAACATCATTTAAAGAGCAAACCCTGGCTCCCAGTTCTCATGCTGTTCTTTTTTCTGTTACCTGGGAACCTAACTGGAAATGTTACACACAAATTGACATTGACTGGCTTCTCTGTTAGGCTTTATAATTGACTGCAAAGGAGAGGCACGATCTAATTCAACTGTTTCTGTCTAGTCAAAAAACGAGATTCATTGATCCTACAGAGATAAAATGTCAAGCCTTCAGAAAATCTAATTCGCTTAACAAATTAAGGCTCTATTGTTTGTCAGTCAAATCTTCATTTTGTTCTGAGAGAACGCTTAATATTGTACAACTGCTTTGCACGCACTTTAGTAAAAAGATTTATACATTGACAAATTAAGTAAAACTTCCTTCTTATGTTCTATGTCTTTGTTTTCCTTTTCCTTGCTTTCTTGTTAAAATTTTTAATGAGAGTAATGAGAACAACTAGAGGTAAATGTTTTACTTCAGTTCATACAAATATTTCAAAATCAATCAAAAAAAGTTTAAAAATTTTATTCTAATGTGGACATTAAAATCTTTACTCTCCAAGTAGGTTATGATAATTTAACTTGTGTGGGTATTTTTTTTAAACAGGCTTTTATGACAGAACTTCTATACTTCATTTTCTATATATTTTTTTAATAAAATGGGTTTTAAATTTTGTATGACTAGCACAATTAATATAATAAATATATATAAATAGCACCAACCAATTTATTTGTCTTTACTATTAGATCATATACTTCATCAAATTTCTGAAGGATATTTCTACAATATATAATGTGTGGGATTCTAGCAGGGAGTAATACCAATATTTTCTATCATATAACATATAATATACAACCTAACCAATTATTGTACATACATTTCTTCATGCCAGTATAAGATACAGTTTACAATAATGTTATTAAGATGATTCACTGAAAAAGTTTTAGTTTTAACTCCCTTACCTCAATTATCATCCTCATTTGATAACGTATGTAACTATATTTCTTTTCATAATATGTAAATATTGAACATACAATGTCAAAATACTAGACTTAGGTAATGTTTCAAAATTAGAGATATTTATATATAAATGTATCAACACCTTTGTTTTTGAAACCTCCTATTTTTGTACTCATATTTTTAAGTTGGTGTCTTTTGTGTAGTGAGATAGATTTAGTAATTACACCACTGATAAAATTGGATGCATTTTGAAATATGTTAAAAAAATTGGATAATTACAATGATTAGAAATTATAATTTCAGAAGAATATAATAATATTTCACTCATATTTTCTTCATATTTAACTTTCATAAATTGTTTTATGCTATAATTCATCAAAGAACAGTCATCATTATTAGCATATAACTGTCAAGTCTTTGAGATCTCTGGGAAGTACATCTCCCTACGCAGTGCACTAAAAAATGATATTTACTCAAAAGGCAGTGAATGCTATTACTTTTTTCATCAGTGGGAAAACTTCCAAACTTCCTTTGACAAAAACTGAAAAGATTGAACTGGGGACATTTTTTTCCTCTGAAAAGAGTAACAGTATTTTCATTATTATCAAAAAGAATAAAATAAGTATTTTTCTTCTGAAATAATACTGATTCCTATGAAGTACAATAAACATCTTTAGTTATAAAGGAATGCATAGGTACTTGGTTATTTAGTATTCATAAATGTCTTATTTCATTTAGTCTGTTAATACCTGTTGTAAACTTAGTGTTTTTGTTTTTTTTTAATATAATTTATTTTATCATTAATTTACAATTACATGTCCAATATTACGATTATTAAACTACCACTTCATCAGGTCCCCCCCACCAACCCCATTACAGTCACTGTCCATCAGCGTAGTGAGATGCTATAGAATCACTACTTGTCTTCTCTGAGTTGTACTGCCCTCCCCGTGCCCCCCAACATTACATCTGCTAATCGTAATGCCCCTTTTTCCCTCTTATCCCTCCCTTCCCGCCCATTTTCCCCAGTCCCTTTCCCTTTGGTAACTATTAGTCCGTTCTTGGGTTCTGTGAGTCTGCTGCTGTTTTGTTCCTTCAGTTTTTTTCTTTGTTCTTATACTCCACATATGAGTGAAATCATTTGATACTTGTCTTTTTCGGCTTGGCTTATTTCACTGAGCATAATACCCTCTAGCTCCATCCATGTTGTTGCAAATGGTAGGATTTGTTTTCTTCTTATGGCTGAATAATATTCCATTGTGTATATGTACCACCTCTTCTTTATCCAGTCATCTACTGATGGACACTTAGGTTGCTTCCATTTCTTGGCTATTGTAAATAGTGCTGCAATAAACATAGGGGTGCATCTGTCCTTTTCAAATTGGGCTGCTGCATTCTTAGGGTAAATTCCTAGGAGTGGAATTCCTGGGTCAAATGGTATTTCTATTTTGAGTTTTTTGAGGAACCTCCATACTGCTTTCCACAATGGTTGAACTAATTTGCAGTTCCCACCAGCAGTGTAGGAGGGTTCCCTTTTCTCCACATCCTCGCCAACATTTGTTGTTGTTTGTGTTTTGGATGTTGGCCATCCTCACTGGTGTGAGGTGATATCTCATTGTGGTTTTAATCTGCATTTCTCTGATGATTAGCGATGTGGAGCATCTATTCATGTGCCTGTTGGCCATCTGAATTTCTTCTTTGGAGAAGTGTCTATTCATGTCCTCTGCCCATTTCTTAATTGGATTATTTGCTTTCTGTTTGTTAAGGTGCATGAGTTCTTTATATATTTTGGATGTCAACCCTTTATCAGATACGTTTTTTATGAATATATTCTCCCATACTGTAGGATGTCTTTTTGTTCTACTGATGGTGTCCTTTGCTGTACAGAAGCTTTTCAGCTTGATATAGTCCCACTTGTTCATTTTTGCTTTTGTTTCCCTTGCCCGGGGAGATATGTTCATGAAGAAGTTGCTCATGTTTATGTCCAAGAGATTTTTGCCTATGTTTTTTTCTAAGAGTTTTATGGTTTCATGACTTACATTCAAGTCTTTGATCCACCTTGAGTTTACCTTTGTGTATGGGGCTAGACAGTAGTCCAGTTTCATTCTCTTACATGTAGCTGTCCAGTTTTTCCAACACCAGCTGCTGAAGAGGCTGTCATCTCCCCATTGTATATCCAAGGCACTTTTATCAAATATTAATTGACTGTATATGTTTGGGTTAATGTTTGGATTTTCTATTCTGTTCCACTGGTCTGTGGGTCTCTTTTTGTGCCAATACCAAATTGTCTTGATTACTGTGGCTTTGTAGTAGAGCTTGAAGTCAGGGAGTGTAATTCCCCCTGTTTTATTCCTCCTTCTCAGGATTGCTTTGGCTATTCGGGGTCTTTTGTGGTTCCATATGAATTTTAGAATTATTTGTTCCAGTTCATTGAAGAAAGCTGTTGGTAGTTTGATAGGGATTGCATTGAATCTGTAGATTGCTTTAGGTAGTATAGCCATTTTGACAATATTTATTCTTCCTAGCCAAGAGCATGGGATGCATTTCCATTTGTTAGTGTCCTCTTTAATTTCTCTTAGGAGTGTCTTGTAGTTTTCAGAGTACAGGTCTTTCACTTCCTTCGTTAGGTTTATTCCTAGGTATTTTATTCTTTTTGATGCAATTGTGAATGGAATTGTTTTTCTGATTTCTCTTTCTGTTAGTTCATCATTAGTGTATAGGAAAGCAACAGATTTCTGTGTGTTAATTTTGTATCCTGCAACTTTGCTGAATTCAGATATTAGTTCTAGTAGTTTTGGAATGGATCTTTAGGGTTTTTTATGTACAGTATCATGTCATCTGCAAATAGTGACAATTTGACTTCTTCTTTACCAATCTGGATGCCTTGTATGTCTTTGTTTTGTCTGATTGCTGTGGCTAGGACCTCCAGTACTATGTTGAATAACAGTGGAGAGAGTGGGCATCCCTGTCTTGTTCCCGATCTTAGATGAAAAACTTTCAGCGTCTCGCCGTTAAGTATGATGTTAGCTGTGGGTTTGTCATATATAGCCTTTATGATGTTGAGGTACTTGCCCTCTATACCCATTTTGTTGAGAGTTTTAATCAGGAATGGATGCTGAATTTTGTCAAATGCTTTTTCAGCATCTATGGAGATGATCATGTGGTTTTTGTTCTTCTTTTTGTTGATGTGGTGGATGATGTTGATGGATTTTCGAATGTTGTACCATCCTTGCATCCCTGGGATGAATCCCACTTGATCATGGTGTATGATCCTCTTGATGTATTTTTGAATTCGGTTTGCTAATATTTTGTTGAGTATTTTTGCATCTACGTTCATCAGGGATATTGGTCTGTAATTTTCTTTTTTGGTGAGGTCTTTGCCCGGTTTTGGTATTAGAGTGATGCTGGCTTCATAGAATGAGTTTGGAAGTATTCCCTCCTCTTCTATTTTTTGGAAAACTTTAAGGAGAATCGGTGTTATTTCTTCTCTATATGTCTGGTAGAATTCAGAGGTGAATCGATCAGGCCCAGGGGTTTTGTTCTTGGGTAGTTTTTTGATTACCAATTCGATTTCGTCACTGGTGATTGGTCTGTTTAGTTTTTCTGTTTCTTGCTTGGTCAGTCTTGGAAGGTTGTATTTTTCTAAGAAGTTTTCCATTTCTTCTATGTTTTCCAGCTTGTTAGCATATAGATTCTCATAATATTCTCTTATGATTCTTTGTATTTCTGTGGGGTCCATCGTGAATTTTCCTTCTCATTTCTTTTTGTGTTTATTTGTGTAGATTCTCTTTTTCTCTTAATGAGTCTACCTAGGGGTTTATCTATTTTGTTTATTTTTTCAAAGAACCAGCTCTTGGTTTCATTGATTTTTTTCTATTGTTTTATTCTTCTCAATTTTATTTATTTCTTCTCTAATCTTTATTATGTCTCTCCTTCTGGTGACTTTGGGCCTCATTTGTTCTTCTTTTTCCAATTTCAGTAATTGTGTCTTTAGACTATTCATTTGGGAACGTTCTTCCTTCTTTAAATAGGCCTGGATTGCAATGTACTTTCCTCTTAGAACTGCCTTTGCTGCATCCCACAAAAGTTGTGGCTTTGTGTTGTTGTTGTCATTAGTTTCCATACATTCTTTGATTTCTCTTTTGATTTGTTCATTAACCCATTGATTAAGTAGGAGAGTGTTGTTAAGTCTCCATGTATTTATTTGTGAGCCTTTTTGATTTCTTTCTAAAATTTATTTCTAGTTTTATACCTTGGTGATCTGAGAAGTTGGTTGGTAGGATTTCAATATTTTGAAAATACTGAGGTTCTTTTTGTGGCGTAGTATGTGGTCTATTCTGGAAAATGTTCCATGTGCACTTGAGAGGAATGTGTATCCTGTTGCTTTTGGGTGTAGAGTTCTGTAGATGTCTGTTAGGTCCATCTGTTCTAGTGTGTTGTTCAGTGCCTCTGTGTCTTTACTTATTTTCTGTGTGGTTGATCTGTCCTCGGGAGTGAGTGGTGTGTTGAAGTCTCCTAAAATGAATGCATTGCTGTCTATTTCCTCCTTCAACTCTGCTAGTATTTGTCTCACATATGCTGGCGCTCCTGTGTTTCGTGCATATATATTTATAATGGTTATATCTTCTTGTTGGACTGACCCCTTTATCATTATGTAATGTCCTTCTTTATCTTTTGCTACTTTCTTCGTTTTGAAGTCTATTTTGTCTGATACAAGTACTGCAACACCTGCTTTTTTCTCTTTGTTGTTTGCATGAAATATCTTTTTCCATCCCTTCACTTTTAGTCTGTGTATATCTTTGGATTTGAGGTGAGTTTCTTGTAGGCAGCATATAGATGGGTCTTGCTTTTTTATCCATTCTGTTGCTCTGTGTCTTTTTATTGGTGCATTCAGTCCATTTACATTTAGGGTGATTATTGATAGGTATGTACTTATTGCCATTGCTTGCTTTAGATTCGTGGTTACCAAGGGTTCAAGGGTTGCTTCTTTACTATCTAACAATCTAACTTAACTTTCTTGTTAAGTTATTGTAAACACAGTCTGATGTTTCTTTATTTCTCTCCCTTCTTATTCCTCCTCCTCCATTCTTTCTATAATTGGTGTTTTATTCTTTGCCTTTAGTTAGTATTTGGATGGTCTGCTTTCTTTGTTATGATTTTTTTTTCTCTGCTGACATCTTTTTAGCCTTAGGTGTGCTTCCCTCTAGAGCAGTCCATTTAAGATATCCTGTAGTGGTGGTTTATGAGAGGCAAACTCTCTTAACTTTCGTTTATCTGGAAATTGTTTAATCCCTCCATCATATTTAAATGATAATCGTGTTGGATACAATATTCTTGGTTCGAGGCCCTTCTGTTTCATAACGTTAAATATATCATGCCATTCTCTTCTGGCCTGTAAGGTTTCTGTTGAGAAGTCTGATGATAGTCTGATGGGTTTTCCTTGTAGGTGATCTTTTTTCTCTCTCTAGCTGCCTTTAATACCCTGTCTTTATCTTTGATCTTTGCCATCTTAATTATTATGTGTCTTGGTGTTGTCTTCCTTGGGTCCCTTGTGTTGGGAGATCTATGAGCTTCGGTGGACTGCGAGACTACTTCCTTCCCCAGCGAGGGAAAGTTTTCAGCAATTATTTCTTCAAAGACACTTTCTATCCCTTTTTCTCTCTCTTCTTCCTCTGGTACTCCTATAATGCGAATATTGGTCCGTTTGGATTGGTCACACAGTTCTCTTAATATTCTTTCATTCCTAGAAATCCTTTTGTCTCTCTCTGCCTCAGCTGCTCTGTATTCCTGTTCTCTGTTTTCTATTCCATTAACAGTCTCTCGCATCTCATCCATTCTGCTGTTAAGCCCGTCGATCGCTTGTCTGATTTCTGTATTATCTTTCCTCTGTTCCCTCACTTCCTCCCTCAGCTCTTGCACATTTCTCTGTAGGTCCATCAGCATGGTTATGACTTTTATTCTGAATTCTTTTTCAGGGAGGCTGTGCATTTCCATCCCTTCAGACTCCCTCTCTGGGGTTGTCTGGTTGATTTTGGTCTGAACCATATTCCTCTGTCTTTTCATGGCTGCATAATTTGGTCACTGATAGTTGCCACGTATGTCAGCTGGGCTCTTTAACACTTTAAAAGAAGAAAAAAAAAAGAGAAAAATAAAAAGAAAAAAAGAAAGAAAGAAAGAAAGAAAGAAAAAAAAGAAAGAAGAGAAAAAACAAAAACAAAACAAAAAAACAAGAAAAATGCCCACCGGCCGTAGATTCTGTGGGAATGCTCTAGGTGGCGCTATTGCCCCACTATTCCACAGCTGTGACTGTGCCGCTCCGCAGGGCCCTTTATCGCTCTGGCAGGGGTGGGAAGGAGTAGGAGGCTGTTGATCTCAGTGAGAAGTGTTAAGTATGGCTACGCTTCCTCAGTCGCCAGCTAAGGCATCTGAAACTCCCCAGGACTCCCAGCCTGCTGGGCTGGGTGTGCTGGGGCGATCCGGCTCCTCCGCTGGGCTCCTGTCTCTTTAAGACCGCTGAGGAAAGCGCGCACTTTTTTTTTTCCTTCCCGGAGCCGGCTGCAAGCACCCTGGCGCGTTCCCCGCTCAGATCCTGCCCCTCTGTCTCTCCAATCTCCGCCGCACTGCGCAATGTGGGTCAGCGCTCCCCGCGCAGATCACCGGGGCTGGCTACTTCGCGGGGTGCACTTCCACTCCCTCCCGGCTCTGAATCCTCTCCTCCCGCCGGTGCGCTGGGGTGGGGGCGGGCTCGGGTCCCGCCGGGTCGCGGCTCCGTATCTTACCCGCCTCTTGGGGTGCAGAGTCCTCTCGGGTGTAGCTGCACGCTGTGCGCTTTCCTGTGTATTCTCGTCTGTCTTTTAGGAATAGATGTATTTGCTGTGTTTTCGTAGTTATAGTGTTGGGAGGAGATTTCTGCCGCCCTGCTCACACCGCCATCTTCCCGGAAGTCCAAGTTCTATTTATTTCTTAAGATTAATTCTAATATGATTCCTGGAATACATTCTAAATTATTGTGGTGCAGCTTGAATATCACTAATTATTTATGCTTCCAGTTGGGAAGGAAATTTAATTAGCTCTGAAGGTTGACAACTATTGAAACAAGCACTATTTCCGTACCACTTCTCTGTACTTTCTCGGGCAGATGTATTTTATTGCTAATATTTCTTGCTTGATGTGTGAATGTGTTGGACAGCCATTGCCACAGAGTTGGGTATCATGAGTGTTCATTAGCCACATATGTTCAGAAGGTCTTCTGACATGGCAGAGAAAAGAAAACCTCAGGTCTGCAGTGCACCGTCTTCTACTAGAACGTGCTATGTTTAGTGCTCATCCTTCATGTTTCTAATTGGAAAGGTGATCTTCGATAATTCCTTAAAGCTCTTAAGTTCAATTCCACTGGGAACTCTTCCTCCTACTTTTTATTTAGTTTTTAATGTGCCATGTGTTTCAGAGTGGGTTTCTCTCCCCACTGGAATATACATCTACACTTCCTCCTTAGCATTTTTGATTGCTGTGCTGTCTCTGTACTTTCTCATTGAGCTGTAGCCTCCATATTGGTCTATATCAGTATTGTCTGTCATAGATTGTATATTATTTTAAAAGCTGTGATCTATTTTTTCCCCTTTCCTTCTTTAATTTTTCTTTCAATTTCTGTTTAATGCATGAATGTCACCGTAACAGTATTAAGGAAACAAACAAAAAATAGTCCTCATTACAATGGATCAGCTATTTTTGTTCTCTGTTTCTTTCTAGTTTTTGATTATACATATAAATGTTTACATAACTGTAATATAAAAGGAAAGATTATTCTATATTTTACTTGAAGCATTATATACCATAAGAATTTTTTCATGTTGTTACAGCACCATTATCCTAATGACCTCATTTCTTTGAACTGATGCATTGTCATATATTTAGATATTTTTAATTGCTGGACATTTAATGTGACAGAATTTTTCTATTTATATACAGTGTTCTATTGTGGATCTTTGTTCTTATAGCTTTCTCTTTTGTTTTGAATTCCTTCACTGTGATATGTCACTAACCAAAGTGCTTGAAATTTTCATGGTTCTTAGGCTCTATGCTGTGTTTTGTTTGTGTTTAGTTTTAGCACAATGTCATTTATAAGAAGGCACTTGGTCATGTCTTGGGATGAGGCAGTAATAAGGAAACCTATTTTGAAGCAGCCATCTTATGTGAAGTTATTGTTGGGACTCTGAAGGTGTTCTTTTAGGAGACAGTAGTGAAAGTAAAGCAGCCACTGAGCCTTGGAGAGCCTGTCAAATTATTGGCTTGGAGAAAGCCATTTGAAATTCATTTATCTAGCCTACAGTAATCTATACTGACATTATTTCTAGTAACTGACAGTATATTCTCAACAATATCCAAAGACTATTTTAAACCTGTTTTGGTCTCCAAACATAGCATATCATTCCAAATGTAATCTGAAAGTTTTCTTTTATGTGTAACCCGAATCTCAATCTGCTGTGGAATGTAGTTTTCAAGCATTACAATCTAACTTACAATTAAATGTAACTTCATCTTCTGCAGAGGGAATGGAGGCATTGCCCATTCTGCTGAGAGCATGCATCATTTGTTGGGTTTTGAGTTGGGCATGGAGAAGAGTGGAAGCAGTGTCCTGTAGGGTTCAGAGACATGTCTGAAGGTGATCCTTGATAGAGCTCCAGGGTAAGGTCCTCTTCCTCAACATCTGTTCGGTTTCAGTTGTTCTAAGAGGAGGATTTACTCTGTAGCCAGATGACACCTCTGGTGATGGGTTACCATTGTTATCTTATTCCAGTTGACACTGGCAAATTTAAAGAGCTGTGAGTATTTACTAATTTGTATTGGGTGAGGCAGTGATAATAGATGAGAACTTGCTCTGAAGCCCATATTCAATATTTGGAAGTGATGAACATTTTATAAATATGCTCATCTCAAAAAATACCTAACCTTTATTTCTCTTTTACTCTCTCTGTTCTTTTCTCCTTATTTCTGCTCTTTATGATGTTTCCCCTCTATTGTGATGATTCCAATTCTGTCTTCCTCTTCCTTCCTCCCTTTTTGTTTTTCCTTCCCACCCCTCCTCTTCTTTTTCCATGTCCTTCACCCCCTTCATCTTTAGACCCCTTTCCCTCTGGGCTTCTGCTATTCTTGTTATCTTTCTTTTTCCTTTGGGAAAACAGGCTTTAAATTTGGAGTATGCTCAGGGAATGTCATCTCATAGTGAAAAACTGCAGGATTCAGGGACTACATTTGTGGCTTATTGATAAAGAGAGGCTACAGGACCTGGTGCTTATGGGCTGACTTAGGGATGATGGCTCAGTGTCTCAGGTGGGCTTGATTGTGTTGTGGGATAGCTGGATTTCATTTTAGCCTGATTTTGACCTCTCCTTGCCATGTAATTAACAGCATGCCAGCCACAGATCATAAAGCGAGTTCCGTTCAGTGAATAATGTCATGTACTGGTGCCTGGAATTTGTCTTACCTATGGGACCTAGTGGACATGGGGTATATCTGGATGTCTAGCCAGGAGTGACATTTAAACTCAATTGCCTGATGCTGGGTTATGAGCCCTGACATGCATCCCCAGACAGCTGCTCAGTACAGATGGCTGATGAGCTCTGAAGCCTCAGGCTGACATGTCCAGGAGCCCAGAGGCAGACTGATCCTTTTCTCCTTAGGCAGAGCATCTGTGTTGACTTGTTTAGAAATAATCAGAAGACATTTTAATTTATCTTCCAACCAAAGCTTGAGGGGCTCAATTTTTGGTGATTAAAGTAGACTTTTAAATAGATTTCCCTAAACCTTGAACGAACACGGCGAACAGAGATTCATAAGTGAAGCAGGCTTGCCTCCCTTGATGAGTGTTGCAGTGAATTCAGTCCTTTTCATGGCTTTTGTGTTGTATATTGATTAACAGTAAATTAACTGCCAGGCATATTCATAGAAAAAAAGAAGTGGGGAGGGTATTAAGCATGGAATGGATAACTAATTTCCTTGAGATGCATAAAATAGGTTGAGTAATGGGGAGGGGCACAAGACAGCAGTTTTAACACAGATCCCCTATCAAAGTTTCATTGACTAATTAAGGAATTTGGCAAGGGGGTTCAGACAGTGTCAAGGGCTGAGTGTGTAAACAATATTCCAATAATCACTAAGGTATTAATCAGGACACAAACCAGATGACTTTAGTTTCACTGGAAGATGGGCAGGTATGGGCAAGTAGTCAGTTAGTAATTCTCGGAACTCCTAGAGTCTGGGGGAGACACCCACTATTGTGGTTTAACTTGGTTCAACCTCAGGAAAGCCAGCAGAGCAGCCGCTGCTGACCCTGTGCATTTAGGTTTAGGGTGGTGATGTTGAGAGGAGCCCAAAGGACAGAGAGAGGCCATTTAAAAGGAAAACACCTATTTTCTCTTCTCTAAGTAAGTTTTGAGTTTAACAAGCTGACATCAAAAAAGAAGTTGACTTTGGGTTTATGCTTTGAGCCTCTCATGGGGAGGGAGGGCCAGGGAGGATGGGCAACCTCGGCTGTCCTGACCCCCCTGAGATTCATTTATTTAGTCATTCACTCAGAACCATCAGCATGGGCTAGGAGCTATTTCAGCTTTTGCAGTTTAGCTTCACTGTTTAGTTACTTTTTTACTGAAGTATAATTGATATACAATATCCTATTAGTTTCAGGTACATCATAGTGATTTGTTATTTTCATTCATTATGAAATGATCCCCATAATAAGACCAGTTACCATCTGTCGCCATATAAACTTATTGCAATATTATTGACTATATTTCCTATGCTGTACATCATCCCCATGACTTATTATTTTTTATAACTGGAAACTTGTACCTCTTATTCCCCTTCACCCACTTTGCCCATCCTCTCAATTCCTCTCACTTCTGGCAACCAAGAGTTTCCTGTATCTGTAAGTCTGTTTCTATTTTGTTTTGTTTGTTAATTTTTTTGTGTGTGTTTTAGATTCCATATATGAGTGAAATCAAATGGTTTTTCTCCTTTTTATTTATTTCACTTAGTATAATTTTCTCTAGATCCATCCTTGTTGTCACAAATGGCAAGATTTCATTCTTCTTTATGGCTGAGTAATATTTCACTCTATATATATACCGTATCTTCTTTATCCACTCATCTATGTACACACACTTAAGGTGTTTCATATCTTGGCTGTTGTAAATAATGCTGCTACTTTGAAATGAATTCTCTGATAATTGGCTTCATGTAAAACCAAAGGCAGATTTGAAATAACACATCCAAAGGCAAATCAGAGGAGTTTTTCAGTCATCCATTCTTTGCTTCTTTCCATCAAAGTTGAACTGTCATGACTTGACCCCTACTTCCTCAGTGGTCCCTTTCCTTGGACCCTCATCTGGCGACATGAAGCTTGCAGGGGGCATTTAAGAAGGGGACACTGTTCCGTGTGGCCATGCTGGCTAGGTCTGAGAATAGGGGAATGTTACTGGATCTAATTTTGAAGAGTGGGTCTCTAGAGTTAAACGAGTTTGCCTTAAATTCTGAACAGTTGCAGATGATGTAATTCTTTGAGACATTTTATTAGGCAGATTAAATTAAGATATAGGAAATGCTATTTCACATTACATTGGAATGAAAGTCAAGTCTTGTGAAAGTGGTTTACTACAACAGAAGGTGATTGTGCTTCTGTTTCAACTCAATTTTCTTACTGTTTCAGTATTTGTGTCCCTGCAGCCCTCTACTGTTTGCACAGTAGAAAATCCAATTTGCTAGGAGCTTTTTGAGATGAGTAAGAGCCCTCTGCCAGTTGTTGGAAATTTGGGATCAACAAAAATGGTCAATGGAAACCTCTGTGCACCGTGCCGAGCTTGTAGTACTTGTATGCATATACGGAACCTGTTTATTTAGGTGCAGCATGTTGACTAAGGTGGCACTTCTCCTTGGCATAGCACAACTTGATGGTAATTGAGTAATTGACTCGAGTTCTATTTCTAGTATTGTGGGTGATGTGCTTTCCATTTGGGATCAGTTATTTGGCTACTGCAGACTCCAGTATCCTAATCAAGGCTGTAAGTACCTTCTGATAGCAGACGAGCTCCTCAAGTTACATAAATATCCCAGCAGATTTTACCTTTCCTTAACTTAGCTGATGAAGTCTATGAGAAGGTAGGGAGAACAATAAACTGGTTTTGATGTTTGGTATTTTGAATAGGGATATGGAGAAAACAGAATGAAGGATGCATTGAAATGTCTCATTTAATCTTTCTTATGTTAAAAGAAGAATTGAGAAAACATTTCTTAGATTTTGAGAGTAAATTTCGTTTCTGAAATATCTAAGTGGCTCAGAAGAATATTTCAGTCTGAGATTACTTTTCTTTTAATGAAAGCATGACAATTCTTTCCCCACCCTCAACCCTTCACAGAATTTCAGAGGAGTGGAGAAATAGAAATGAAGTTGACAAGAGAAGCCATCTAAAATTAAAACTCTCCATATGGAATCACTTTTTCTTTTCCTCTATGTGTTGTACTCACTCTAAAGCATAGAAACTCAGCTCTATCTCGAATTTTCTTACAAGATACTCATTGAAGTCTCTTTAAACTCCTAGCTTCTGTCATTATTCAACGATTTGTAGCTTCTCAATGGTGAAAATTTATTCTTCTAAATGACAAAATTTTATTTAAAATACCTCTACTAGCTTTACTTACAGATTGAATAGATAATAGTACAAAACTCAAAAGGTACAAAAAGTAAAAAAATGTTGAAAGTGTTCTTTCTATCCCTTTCCAGCCTTCCTCCTCCCATCCCCAGAGATACATTGTTCCCCATGTCTTTTTATTTTTACTCTTTGGTTTGGATCTAATTGTGTTTAGGAGCTGATGGAGTGTAAGTAGTCCTTTATGCTAGATGTGCTCTTTTGGTTCCTACTGGTATATAATATTTTAGAAGAAAAAATAAGGCCTGGTTATAGTAACAAACTAATGGATGAAATTTAGCTACTAACATAAATTTACCTACCAATCTCCTAGGTAAATTTTGTAGCAGTATCTACATTTATATGTCCATATTTCATTGTTTGAGCCGCCATTGATTGGTAGATACACATTTTATGTAAACTAAGAAAGAAAAACCTAGCCAGTTAACTATTACCAATGCTTCCTATTATTTAAATTTTAAAAAATGTATTTATTGAAAGAGCTCTGCTAGACGTGATGATACATAGATGCTTATCACTTAGCTCTCTTGTAAACCCTCAAAAGAAAATACCAAGGAAGATTAGGTAAGTTTCATTTCTGAAACATCTACCCAGAACCCAACCTTTTCTGAATCCCTTCCATCTCACTCTTCGCTGTCCATATTTTTCCACACAGTTCGCCCCATGTACCATCAAGGGCATGGGTGATACAGTTTTAAAAGATTTAAAAGCTACTGGTGCTGAGCTCTGAAGCTATCTTCTGAAATTTTGTAGAGCCAGCACGCTGGACTATGGCTGGGCTGTGAATGGAGTGAAGCCAGCCTGTTTTGCTCTAGCTCCCACCACTCCCTGCAGCCATTTGGTGCTTGGGGTTAAAAACTGGTCTAGTATTGTCTCAGAGTTTTAGGTGCAGACCCTGGAACTCATTCCACTAGTGTGATGCTGATGTTTTTCATATTCATACTTGCCCATGCAAAGAAAATTACATTGTGACCGCTATTTATTTGAGAGCAATTGAAAGAGGCCATTGATTGTGAAATTCTACCCAAATGTAGAGCTGTTGAGATATGAAGAAAGAAAGTGCATCTTAGGATTGATGAAAGATGGGAACATTAATTCTGAACCTTATTAATTAAAAATCAAATTTCTAGAAATTTTAATCTTTCAGATAAGAATTATCTCTAAGTTGTAGAACTTCTGTGGTGCTCATAAATAAAAATCATAAGTCAAAAACACTAAACTTTGCAACACTAAGACATTTTAAAATGTCTTAGATTCTTAAGTATGAACCTTTCCTTCCTTCTTGTGCTCACAAATATCGACAATATATTTCTTTTTCAGAACATCTGAAGTGAGTCAGTTTGAATATTTAAGTGGCAGGTTAAAAAAATCTTTTTGTCCCCCAGTGAATCAGCTGTTTGTTTTTACTCTAAGGAATCCAGAAATCTGATTTAAATATGATCTTCCAATTGAAAAAGGAAAAACAACAACAACAAAAAGTTTATATTCACAACCCATCTTGGCTCAGATCAGAGCTATTTTTCCTCTTCTTTGAAACGTGTAATATTACCCTCAGTAGGATACTAAGGAAAATTATTCAAAACTTGGAAATAAAAAGGCCAAAAAGTAGAGCAGCATTGTCTTTCAATGTCTTATTGGAGCATTAAAAAAATAATAAGCCTGATCAAGGATTATTTAATCTTCTAGAAGAACATCCTTGTGTATGTCTTGGCTTTCTACTATTATCAGGGCCCAGACACTGGGAAGTGGTGTGTTAGTGTATCGATTGTTAGCTGGTAGAGCTGTCCAGGAGGAAAGCTTACATAAAATGTTGTAATGTTAACCAGCTTTGTAGGGAACCTAACAATCTTATACTAAAATTCTTTTTGTAAATTATTTCTTCCTCCTCAGATATTCTTTGAACCAGCTTTACCATCTAATTACTTTCTTCATTAGTGAATTAAATCTTAACACAAGCATATATTTTTAAGCTTATAGTTTTTACAAGCTTATATATTTTAAGCTTATATTTTTCCATATATTTTTAAGGGTCCTGTTTTTAAATATTGAAAATTTTACTTGGTCCAGATTAAATCTCTCAAGCGAAACAGAGTTACTAGCAGTCATTATGATATATATTCGTAGGCTGACGTGTACGTAGTTGTAGTTCATGGTAACCTGAAAGCATAGTGCACATGGACTAGGTTCAAATCAGATGGCTGAGGCTGCACATGAGAAGTCTCTATCCAGTGATTAGCAAATGATATTACTTGTGTGGGTAAAAGAGTTTTGGGAGCTGGAGCTGGGCTCGTGTAAGGAATTGTGAGATTCCAGGCAGATCTGGAATTGTAGACAGGGCTGGGAGAGCCTTTCCCGGAGAGCAGCCTGGGTGTGCAGGGGTGCCCCGGAGAGGCAGGTGTTTGTGTCTGCTGCTTTAGCAACAGGAGTGGGGTTTTCTAAGCTCTCGGCCATGTGTGTAGCGGTTCCCTGGAGTTATCACCTCTTTCCCTCAGGAATATCAGACATTAATTTTCCTAGTGCAGGAGACCCTTCCCCTGAACTATTCTTTCATTATCCTTCTTCTTCCATCAGCCCCATTTTCCTCCTTTTTTTCCTTTCATCTGTCTGTCTCCCTATCCCTTCACAAATGCTCCCTGACTTGGGATGGCATGGATGGAAGATGACATCATGTTTAACTGGATATATATTTATTCGATTATCACTTCAAGGCTTTCTATAATGCTATAGTGGCAGCCCTCACAGGGCATAATATGCCATCAGTGAATACCCACAAACCAGTGAAGAGAAATTTCTTATGTATTTGAACAATGTATTTAAGTTATTTTTCTAAGGCAGTAGTTATTTTATATTTGAAGTGATTTAGGGTCACTGATGTGGAATTGACACAATACTTAAAGTACAGTGTTGATTATCTTATGTGACTCAGCACCTGGCAGTCAGGAAAATGTTGCTGAATGTGAAAATGAGTGAAAAATGAAAAATGCTATTGAATCTTTTTTGCTAGAAGTCCTTAGAAGTAGAACAAGTTACTCTCCAGTGGGAGATTGAAAATTTCTATGCTTGAATGCAGGAACATAGGGAAGGTAGAATATCCCCCTGGATCTTTTGGGGACTTTTGATTCTTAGCGGTCTGACTGTGGGGTTGGGAGGCCGCTCAACAGTGTCAGGAAGGAGCTTTAGCATAATGGTGGGGAGATCTGGAAGTAAGTGTGGGCTAAGTAGTCTAGGGAATCAGAACCATGGGGCCAGTAAGAAAGCCAAACTTCAAATTAATGGCACCTGAAAGCTAAGAATTCAAGGTAATCTGATGTCCTGAGAGGGACCAGGCCTAGAATAAAGACTAGGATTTCTGAACTAGAGAACACTGGCCAAATTTGGTGGAGGACACAGATGCCACTGTAAATGGAAAGTGAGGTACACTTTCCAGAGCTCATGGGGCTTGGCTCTGTTCAAGGCACTCTCTGTACATCCTCTTATTTGATTTCCACACCAGGCCAATGAGAGAGGCAATACATAAACGGTGTTATAGGTGAAAAAAATGGGATTTAGGAAGGTTAACTTTCTTTTCTAAGACCATCGACTAATGCTGAAGGTTTCACAGGAACCCTGGGGTGAGCTCCCCAAATCTGGGCTGCTGACTACCATACGTGCCCCCGCTATATGTGCTTGTCCCCTCTATGGCAGCAAGCCAGGCTCTGTCCTGATGAAGTCCTCGTCAGGCTTGAAGGACCAGGGTGTTTCCTGTCTGTGCAGAACCAGTTGGGGTGGAGCATCTGGAGGCTATTTGTAGATCCCAAGGACACAGTAGGTGCAAGACCCTGGTAGGCATTCTCCTGGCAAGGTACTCCCAGGAAAGCGCTTCTCTGCTGTCTTTTGGGGGGCCAGCTTGCTTCCTTTGAGCAGTTCCTTGAGTTTTCCCTCCCCACCCCTCACACACAGGGCCACGGAGGGAGCTGCTGCCTATGTCTGCTTTACAGATGAAGAACAGACATTTTGAGAATGAGCAGACCCATCCTTCCTCTCTGCGTGGCGTCTGATGGGTGAGGAGTTGGCAAAGTTCTGTCACATCAAGGTGCAGCAGAAGAAATGATCCTTGCTAGGAACTTCAGAAGAGGAGAGGAAATCATGTTCTTGTGTAGACAAGGGAGGATTTTATATAACTATGTTCAGAATGGTTTTGCAAAGACTGCCCATATATGCACTGAGTCTGTTCAGGATTCATTTGTGGAGGATTGAAATGTTCTTATTAATATTCCTTATCTAAGAGAAACAGAGGCGTCTCCTGAATTTCACAGAAGGTAATATGAAAACTGATCTCTAAGGGTCTTCTTTAAAATTTTGCTTCCTTCTTCGTTGTTGAAAATATATTTCAATTATCCTTTACATGCCAGCATACAGCAGAGGATAGAGATAGCGTAATCAGTACGAAAGTCATATCAAGTGTATGTACCGTTTGCATTGCTGGCAAGAACCGCTTTTGATCTTACATTTGTATTATTCCATAATATGTAAGGTGCAAAGTCCTGAAGTTATTAAACCTACTTGAGTTTACTGTGTTCAGATAAAATAAAGTGTGGACTTTCTAAATTTTAATTTTAATTTTGAGAGAAAAATAACAGAAAAAAGCATTCATGTGTGTACCCACCACTCATATTTAACAGATGCTAAACTTTTGATGTATTTCCTTCAAACATATCTATTTTGGGAAAGGGGATTGTTAAGAAAACAGGACATTAAAGATTCAACTGGCATTCAGCCCTCTCCCCATCTGTCCCCGGCCATCCCTCCTTTGTCCTGGTGCAGATGCATATTATTTCCCTGCAAGTGTTTGTACTTTGAAAAAAATGGTCGTGGGCATTTTGGTTGAAATTTTCTTCAAAAATATATTTTGTGAAAACATTTTTAGTTTAAAGCCATAAGGTCATTTTTCTGTGGAGTATAATTTACCAAAGTACCCAGTTATTAGAGGAGGGCGTGTTAGTAAAATAACTACCAAAAAATAAATTAGACTTCAAGAAGTTAGTTTCTCCTGCCATCATCCTCTGAGTAGCCTGGCAGATCCCTCCATGTGTGTATGGAAGCCTTTGAGACAAGTTTCCTAGAACACATGAGGTTCACAAAGACAACCAGCAGGTTTTTTAAAAAAAAAAAACGAAAACAACCCAACACAGTAGTTTTTAATTCCATTAATCTGTTTGCTAAGTTTAGGGGCAACTTGGTATTCACATGCTATTTACCTAACATTTCCAATAGTCCTCATCCTCTTTCAGGGCGTATTGCTTCTCGGCTGGTGATGGCCTCAGATTCTTCTTTTTCAGACCCTTATTCTCAGGACTACGAAAGTCACAGTCACTCTATCTGCAGATGGGCAGATTTCTACAGGCAAAACCAAACCAGATAGAGGTCACCTATATGTCTGGTGGCCCTGATGACTGAACACAAGGAGGGGAGATAATTCCTCCTTGGTATTTGCTGATTGCTGAGTGGGGGGAGGTGTGTCAGAGATGCATTTTTAGGAGTTCAATTAAAGCATTAATTTCAATACTGATTTTCAAACTGTGGAGGCTATGGCACTTCCTCTGGTCTTCTTTTTTTTAATTTATTTTGGTATCATTAATCTACAATTACATGTGCAATATTATGGTTATTAAACTACCCACTTCATCAGGTCCCCCCCACCAACCCCATTACAGTCACTGTCCATCAGCATAGGGAGATGCTATAGAATCACTACTTGTCTTCTCTGAGTTATACAGAGCATTCCCCCAACATTACATCTGCTAATCGTAATGCCCCCTTTTCCCCCTTGTCCCTCCATTCCCACCCATCCTCCCCAGTCCCTTTCCCTTTGGTAACTATTAGTCCATTCTTGGGTTCTGTGAGTCTGCTGCTGTTTTTTTCTTTCAGTTTTTTTCTTTGCTCTTATGCTCCACATATGAGTGAAATCATTTGATACTTGTCTTTTTCTGCTTGGCTTATTTCACTGAGCATAATACCCTCTAGCTCCATCCATGTTGTTGCAAATGGTAGGATTTGTTTTCTTCTTATGGCTGAATAATATTCCATTGTGTATATGTACCACATCTTCTTTATCCATTCATCTACTGATGGACACTTAGGTTGCTTCCATTACTTGGCTATTGTAAATAGTGCTGCAATAAACATAGGGGTGCATCTGTCCTTTTCAAATTGGGCTGCTGCATTCTTAGGGTAAATTCCTAGGAGTGGAATTCCTGGGTCAAATGGTATTTCTATTTTGAGTTTTTTGAGGAACCTCCATACTGCTTTCCACAATGGTTGAACTAATTTGCAGTCCCACCAGCAGTGTAGGAGGGTTCCCTTTTCTCCACATCCTCGCCAACATTTGTTGTTGTTTGTGTTTTGGATGTTGGCCATCCTCACTGGTGTGAGGTGATATCTCATTGTGGTTTTAATCTGCATTTCTCTGATGATTAGCGGTGTGGAGCATCTTTTCATGTGCCTGTTGGTCATCTGAATTTCTTCTTTGGAGAAGTGTCTATTCATGTCCTCTGCCCATTTCTTAATTGGATTATTTGCTTTTTGTTTGTTGAGGTGCATGAGTTCTTTATATATTTTGGATGTCAACCCCTTATCGATATGTCATTTATGAATATATTCTCCCATATTGTAGGATGTCTTTTTGTTCTACTGACGGTGTCCTTTGCTGTACAGAAGCTTTTCAGCTTGATATAGTCCCACTTGTTCATTTTTGTTTTGTTTCCCTTACCTGGGGAGATATGTTCATGAAGAAGTCGCTCATGTTTATGTCCAAGAGATGTTTGCCTATGTTTTCTTCTAAGAGTTTTATGGTTTCATGACTTACGTTCAGGTCTTTTATCCATTTTGAATTTACTTTTGTGTATGGGGTTAGACAGTAGTCCAGATTCATACTCTTACATGTACCTGTCCAGTTTTTCCAACATCAGCTGCTGAAGAGGCTGTCATCTCCCCATTGTATATACAAGCCTCTTGATCATATATTAATTGACCATATATGTTTGGGTTAATGTTTGGATTTTCTAATCTGTTCCACTGGTCTGTGGGTCTGTTTTTGTGCCAATACCAAATTGTCTTGATTACTGAAGTTTTGTAGTAGAGCTTGAAGTCTGGGAGTGTAATTCCCCCTGTTTTATTGTTCTTTCTCAGGATTGCTTTGGCTCTTCGGGGTCTTTTGTGGTTCCATATGAATTTTAGAACTACTTGTTCCAGTTCATTGAAGAAAGCTGTTGGTAGTTTGATAGGAATTGCATTGACTCTGTAGATTGCTTTAGGTAGTATAGCCATTTTGACAATATTTATTCTTCCTAGCCAAGAGCATGGGATGCATTTCCATTTGTTAGTGTCCTCTTTAATTTCTCTTAGGAGTGTCTTGTAGTTTTCAGAGTACAGGTCTTTCACTTCCTTCGTTAGGTTTATTCCTAGGTATTTTATTCTTTTTGATGCAATTGTGAATGGAATTGTTTTTCTGATTTCTCTTTCTGTTAGTTCATCATTAGTGTATAGGAAAGCAACAGATTTCTGTGTGTTAATTTTGTATCCTGCAACTTTGCTGAATTCAGATATTAGTTCTAGTAGTTTTGGAATGGAATCTTTAGGGTTTTTTATGTACAGTATCATGTCATCTGCAAATAGTGACAATTTGACTTCTTCTTTACCAATCTGGATGCCTTGTATGTCTTTGTTTTGACTGATTGCCGTGGCTAGGACCTCCAGTACTATGTTGAATAACAGTGGAGAGAGTGGGCATCCCCGTCTTGTTCCCAATCTTAGATGAAAAGCTTTCAGCTTCTCACCATTAAGTAAGATGTTAGCTGTGGGTTTGTCATATATGGCCTTTATGATGTTGAGGTACTCTCCGTCTATATGCATTTTGTTGAGAGTTTTAATCATGAATGGATGCTGAATTTTGTCAAATGCTTTTTCAGCATCTATGGAGATGATCATGTGGTTTTTGTTCTTCTTTTTGTTGATGTGGTGGATGATGTTGAAGGATTTTCGAATGTTGTACCACCCTTGCATCCCTGGGATGAATCCCACTTGATCATGGTGTATGATCCTCTTGATGTATTTTTGGATTCGTTTTGCTAATATTTTGTTGAGTATTTTTGCATCTACGTTCATCAGGGATATTGGTCTGTAATTTTCTTTTTTGGTGAGGTCTTTGCCCGGTTTTGGTATTAGAGTGATGCTGGCTTCATAGAATGAGTTTGGAAGTATTCCCTCCTCTTCTATTTTTTGGAAAACTTTAAGGAGAATCGGTGTTATTTCTTCTCTATATGTCTGGTAGAATTCAGAGGTGAATCCATCAGGCCCAGGGGTTTTGTTCTTGGGTAGTTTTCTGATTACTAATTCGATTTCGTCACTGGTAATTGGTCTGTTTAGTTTTTCTGTTTCTTGCTTGGTCAGTCTTGGAAGGTTATATTTTTCTAAGAAGTTGTCCATTTCTTCTATGTTTTCCAGCTTGTTAGCATATAGATTCTCATAATATTCTCTTATGATTCTTTGTATTTCTGTGGGGTCCGTCGTGATTTTTCCTTTCTCATTTCTGATTGTGTTTATGTGTGTAGATTCTCTTTTTCTCTTAATGAGTCTGGCTAGGGGTTTATCTATTTTGTTTATTTTTTCAAAGAACCAGCTCTTGGTTTTATTGATTTTTTCTATTGTTTTATTCTTCTCAATTTTATTTATTTCTTCTCTAATCTTTATTATGTCCCTCCTTCTGGTGACTTTGGGCCTCATTTGTTCTTCTTTTTCCAATTTCAGTAATTGTGTCTTTAGACTATTCATTTGGGAATGTTCTTCCTTCTTTAAATAGGCCTGGATTGCAATATACTTTCCTCTTAGAACTGCCTTTGCTGCGTCCCACAGAAGTTGTGGCTTTGTGTTGTTGTTGTCATTAGTCTCCATATATTCTTTGATTTCTGTTTTGATTTGGTCGTTAACCCATTGATTAATTAGGAGAGTGTTGTTAAGTCTCCATGTATTTGTGAGCCTTTTTGATTTCTTTCTACAATTTATTTCTAGTTTTATACCTTGGTGATCTGAGAAGTTGGTTGGTAGGATTTCAATATTTTTGAAATTACTGAGGTTCTTTTTGTGGCCTAGTATGTGGTCTATTCTGGAAAATGTTCCATGTGCACTTGAGAAGAATGTGTATCCTGTTGCTTTTGGGTGTAGAGTTCTGTAGATGTCTGTTAGGTCCATCTGTTCTAGTGTGTTGTTCAGTGCCTCTGTGTCTTTACTTATTTTCTGTCTGGTTGATCTGTCTTCTGGAGTGAGTGGTGTGTTGAAGTCTCCTAAGATGAATACATTGCTGTCTATTTCCTCCTTTAATTCTGTTAGTATTTGTCTCACATATGCTGGCGCTCCTGTGCTGGGTGCATATATATTTATAATAGTTATATCTTCTTGTTGGACTGACCCCTTTATCATTATGTAATGTCCTTCTTTATCTTTTGCTACTTTCTTCGTTTTGAAGTCTATTTTGTCTGATACAAGTACTGCAACACCTGCTTTTTTCTCTTTGTTGTTTGCATGAAATATCTTTTTCCATCCCTTCACTTTTAGTCTGTGTATATCTTTGGATTTGAGGTGAGTTTCTTGTAGGCAGCATATAGATGGGTCTTGCTTTTTTATCCATTCTGTTACTCTGTGTCTTTTGATTGGTGCATTCAGTCCTTTTACATTTAGGGTGATGACTTATTGCCATTGCTGGCTTTAGATTCGTAGTTACCAATGGTTCAAGGGTAGCTTCTCTACTATCTAGTAGTCTAACTTAAGTTTCTTGTTAAGTTATTGTAAACACGGTCTGATGATTCTTTATTTCTCTCCCTTCTTATTCTTCCTCCTCCATTCTTTATAAACTAGGTGTGTTATTCTTTGCCTTTAGTTAGTATTTGGATGATCTGCTTTCTTTGCTATGATTTTATTTTCTCTGATGACCTCTTTTTAGCCTTAGGAGTGCTTCCATCTAGAGCAGTCCCTTTAAGATATTCTGAATATGTGGTTTATGGGAGGCAAACTCCCTCAGTTTTCGCTCTTCTGGAAATTGTTTAATCCCTCACTCAAATTTAAAAGATAACTGTGCTTGATACAGTATTCTTGGTTCGAGGCCCTCTGTTTCATAACGTTAAATATATCAGGACATACTCTTCTGGCCTGCAAGGTTTCTGTTGAGAAGTCTGATGGTAGTCTGATGAATTTTCCTTCGTAGGTGATATTTTTCTCTCTCTAGCTGCCTTTAATACTCTGTCCTTATCTTTGATCTTCACCATTTTAATTATTATGTGTCTTGGTGTTGCCTTCCTTGCATCCCTTGTGTTGGGAGATCTGTGGGCTTCTGTGGACTGCGAGACTATTTCCTTCCCCAGCGAGGGAAAGTTTTCTGCAATTATTTCTTCAAAGACACTCTCTATCCCTTTTTCTCTCTCTTCTTCCTCTGGTATTCCTATAATGCGAATATTGTTCCGTTTAAATTGGTCACACAGTTCTCTTAAAATTCTTTCATTCCTAGAGATCCTTTTATCTCTCTTTGCTTCAGCTTCTCTGTATTCCTGTTCTCTGATTTCTATTCTATTAACAGTCTCTTGCATCTTGTCCAGTCTGCTGTTAAGCCTGTTGATCGCTTGTCTCCTCTCTGCATTGTCTTTCCTCACTTCCCTCACTTCCTCCCTTAGCTGTTGCATGTTTCTCTGCAGATCCATCAGTATGGTTATGACTTTTATTCTGAATTCTTTCTCAGGAAGATTGTGCGTTTCCATCCCTTCAGACTCCCTCTCTGGGGTAGTCTGGTCTCGGGTTTTCTGGGTAAGTTTTGTTTGTACCATATATCTCTGTCTTTTCATGGCGATGGAAGTGGTCAGAAAAAGAAAAAAAGAAGAAATGGAAAATAGAGAAAAAAAACCGCCTGCCAGGTGTAGTTTCTGTGAGGATTCTGTAGGTGGCGTTGTGCTACACTATTCCGCTGCCATGCCCCTCCGCCGGGCCCTTTGTGACCCTCGCTGGGGAGGGAATGAATGAGAGGCTGCTGATTTCTGTGGGAAGTCTTCATGTGACTGCTTTTCCCAGCCACAGTCCAAGGGGACCAAAATTCCCCAAGACTCCCAGCCTGGTTGGCTGAGTACGCTGGGATGATCCTTCTCCCCCGTTGGGCCCCTGTCTCTTTAAGACCTCTAAAAAAGCGCATGCTTTTGTTTTGTCCCCGGAAACGGGCTGGGTGGACCTGCCATCTTGGATTCTGCACCTCTGTCTCTCCAGTCTCCAATACGCCTTGCGAAATGTGTCAGTGCTCCCGGCGCAGATCACCAGGACTGGTTATTCAGCGGGCCTGTGCTTCCACTCCCTCCCGGCTCTGAATCCTCTCCTCCCGCTGGTGCGCTGGGGTGGGGGAGTGCTCAGGTCCCATCAGGTCGTGGCCCCGTATCTTACCCGCCTCGCGGGGTGCCAAGTCCTCTCAGGTGTAGCTGCAGGCTGGTGTCATCCTGTATCTTCTGGTCTCTCTTTTAGGAATAGTAGGAATAGTTGTATTTGCTGTATTTTCATAAATATATTTGGTTTTGGGAGATTTCCGCCACCTTGCTCATGCCACCATCTTTCCGGAAGTAGTTTCTTTATTTTTAAAATAGGCATAAAAATTGTACTTATTCTATTATGAAAAAGAGACCACAGCCTCCACATTTAAAAGCTAGACTTTGCCATTTACAAAAGCACCATTGAAGGGAGGAAGGAGAAAAACCCTGCCGCAGTACAGTGATTGGCCAGCCACGGCCCTGACCCTCACGTGTCGGCATCACCCTCTTTTATATTTGAATATGTCAAAGGCCTTCTCCAAGACTTGCCTTTGGTCCAGCAAGGGAGAGAGGCCCAAAGAAACTAAAGGTGGGTATTTAGTCATAAGTTAAGGCTACTAAGAATATTCCTTTCGACATAACACTTTGTGGAGTTACACCTTGGGAATCTTGAAAATCATTACTGTATTTACCCAGGGGAGTAAAACACTGAACATTTACAAAAGGGTCACAGTATTGTCTAGGGAGCAAAATGTTAGCATTTCTCTGTTAGTTGACATTTTTAACTTTTGGTTAAGGAGAGACTGATTTTCTCAACTCAGGGGGTTGCTGTGAGAACAAATAGCATAGAATAGGGGCTGGCAAACTTCTCTTGTAAAGGGCCAGGTAGTAAATGCTTTAAGCTTTACAGGCCATATGCAAAAGCAGCCACAAACAGTATATAAATAAGAAGGGGTATGTTCAATAAAGCTTTCTTTATCAACATTGAAATGTGAATGTCATGTAATTGTTACATGTCACAGAATATTATTCTTGTGATTTTTTTAAAGAAATGATTTAAATATGTGAAAAAAACTTCGAAATTCACAACTGTACAAAAATAAGTGGTGGACCTGATGTGGCCCTGGAGCTGTAGTTACCTCTCACTTAGAACAGCTCTTGGCACCCACTAAGGCTATATGTGCACTAGCTGACACCCCCACGGCTGGAGCCGTTACCACTATCATCACCATCTCTATGCCAGGGCCAGGCGGCGTGAGGTCCTGGAGGAGGCCAGGTTGCAGCACACAAACCCCCTCCCCGCTTTGATGTTCTGGGGAATCCATCTCTAGCAGCTGCAGAGTGACAAGCTCCTACCTCCAGCATGGCAAGAAGGTTTTGTCTTCCAGGCCTGTGGTGGCTCCCTTACCAAAGGCTGCCTGGAGAGCTGCGCTGAACCTGGGGGGAGGGAACGGGTTTTCTAATTGATTAGGTGGGCCTGCTCTGGGTGCTGGTAGCATATTTCTGTGTCCTTTGATGGATCTTTTAGATGGTGCTCTTCTGGGGGATGGGTGAAAAAGGGAGATGCAGAAACCCACTTTGCACGACTGATGCTTGTTCACCTCTTGTTTTAAAGTGACAGGAGGTGGGAGGAAAGGGGTTCTAAAAGGAGCTGAGATGTTTGATATCTTGATCTAGGCAATGGTTACATGTGTGTATAAACATGTCATAATTCAACAACTATACACTAAGATTTGTGCCTTTTATTGTATGTATCTCTCTATGTGTATATACGTATACCTATATACATACATATGTAAAAGGATATGTATGTCCATATATGCAATGAGATGGGAGTTAAGGGAAAAACACATAAGGTGGTGCCACTGTCAGCCACAGTGCTTGGATTGTTCAGAATTCTGCATGTGCTCATCTCTGAAGAAAAATTGCAAATATCTTTATAAACCTTGACAGCATCATTTCATTATTCATGAAGGCTTAAAAAAAAAAACATAACCAGCTTCATTTTAAAGGAAATTTATTCTCAAGGCGTTTTTTAATTGAGTTTTTATGATAATTCTTTGAGTTGAATGTTGAATCAACATTCCAAATAAATAGTACTCATGTTGATCCTTTTATTCAGTAAGTCTTATCTCCACGTCTTTGAGATAATGAAGTGAGAGTGAACCTGGATTTTCCTTAATTGTATACATGGCAGTGCATGGTCTTTCCTGACCTTTTAAGAGTAATTTTTAAGAGGACACTATTTTTTAAACTAAGGAAGTTTGCCTTAAACCCAGATTTTCCAGTGTGAGATCTTTCATCATGTGTGTATGTGGAGTTATTTATGACTCTACGTGTATGTGTGCATGTGCATATTTCAAAGCTGTATTGTTAAGTCTTTTAATACCTCACTTCTGAGACAGAACTTCTTGAAGGCTAGTACCACTTCATTTTAAATTCATATTTGGATGAAATTTATTATGCCTGTCTCCCACGGTGCCTTGCGCAGTAGTAGACATCCAAAATTATTTGATGAGAACAGAATGAACCAGGGGCTGCAGGCATCGAGAGCCATTTGCCCCAATCCTCCGCCCTTTTAGTTGTGTCTATAGCACTGCTTCAGTATTCCTGAGGACAGGAACTTCTCTGCTAATCCTGTTTTCTGTAGCTGCATAGAATAATATTAATCCTTCAGAAACCTAAAGCCAATGGCAGTCCACCCCCTTCCCACCTCCACAACCATACCACAAACACTTTTCTTCTTTTTTCCTGGGCTAAGTATCCATGGGGAAAACGGAAGGTCCTATGACCAGGATCCTCACCTGACCCTAAACTACTTGATGATGTAACTGGCCTAATGCTAGGCTAATGCTTTCACACCTGTAGGCAATAAGCTAATTATTAACTGAGTCACTATATAAAGAGCTCTGCCCAGTGCTCTGGGTGGAGGCAGAGATGGAGGTAGAATACCGGCCTGCAGACAGCTGGATGCAGGTGTGATTCTCATGCTCGACTTACTGCCGTGAGAATGAAATTGGGTATGAATGCTTTTACGCCAAGAACATCCTGTTGTTATTTCTATAAATCCATAGTGAACTTGCCTGAGGCTGAAACCCTCAGGCAAGGTAATATCTAAAAGGTTTTTCCAACTTTTCTGACATGCCTTTCTGTTCAGACCATTTTGCTTCTTCCAGGCCACCCTTTTGTGCATGGTTTCCTGTGTGTCAGGCTTGCAGTGTGTGCCTGTGTCTAGATGGGCCCAGTCAATAATGACCTCCACTGTTCTTCATGTTGTGCTTCTGTTTATGAAACCCAATACATCAGCGTCTTCTGACTGCCACCTGAAATTGAGTCCTACTGGGCTTACTGCCAACTTTAACTCTTGGTTAACAGTCTGAAGGGTAACAGACTCTCCTAGGTTTCAGAACGGTCCAAGATTGGGGGTTCCCTTAGTGACTGAGTCATTGTGGATGGTCCCAGAGTTCGGTTGAACCAAGAATATTACCCAAAAGATGATTGTGGGCTTGCCAAGCAAGGGAAAACAGAGTCAGCGAAGGTCAGGAGGTAGCAAGTGGGTGAATGGAATTAGACTAGCAGAGGTATTAGGGTGGGCAAGGAGGAGAGAACATGCCCTCAAGAGGGAGGCACAGGGGGGAAGTGATGTGGTTTGGATTGAGTGATGTGAGAAGATCGGATGAAATCACCATTTGGAGTGGTTGGCATGATGCCCACGAGACTGAGTCCCACCTGGTCGCACTTATATTTTTGCTCAGCATATTCACCCAATATTAGGTCAAATTTAGCTTCTCTGTATTCATCCAAACTATTGATATTTATTGAATTTAATAAAGAGAGTTCAAGACCAGAATCCAAAGATTTGTAAAGGCTACATCTAGGACTTTTTGGAACATTAATCTATGTAGGGGGCTTACAAAGTTGAATACCATCAAGAGCTTCCTTATATGAATGTGTGAAGCAGCCTGGTAAGAGAGTCGTGGGATGTGTCAATTCAGATAATGCATGTCCTATCCAGACCAGGCATTTTAATAAAACTTGGTTTCTAACCAAACACTTGGTACATGGAATCAAAGTTCCAACTCTGTCAGCTGATGGGTATTGGTCCCTAACATACTTTTGCATGTTTTAGAGCAGTGGTTCTTAAAGTATGGTCCAGAGACCATGAGCAGCCCCAGGAACTTGTATGAATGCGATTCTCAGGCCCCAGACCTAATGAATCACAGACTCTAGGGTGGAGCCCGGCAATACGTTTGAACAGACCCCGTAGGAGACTCTGATCCTGCTCAAATTTGAGACCCACTGATTTGGAAAAGTGTTCTCAACCCTGGATGGGCACTGGGGAGCTTTAAAAGGCCAGTTGCTTGGTTGCCTCCTACAGAATCTCTCGTTTACTGATTTAGGGTACAGCCTGGACATCAGGATTCCTCAAAGCTCCCCAGGGGATTTTCAGGTGCATCCAAGGTTGGTGACTGCTGTTCTAGGAAGCCTGTTGGAACACCCACACACTCCTTTCTCCTGGGTGGGGAGGTGAGGAGTGGGAGGCATGTGCAGTTTGACTGAACTCCCAAGCGATCTGCTGCAACCATCAAATCTTGCTTCCCCTTGGAGAACATGACCTTAAACTACCAGCTTCAAGAAATATCCCTGATAGGGCTTTTTGTAGACTGAATAAATATTCTCTCAATGCAGTTTGTTTTAAAGGTTGCTTTTAATGCTATATTTGTTCAGCAAATGTAGGCACTCACATAGCACAGATATTAACTCCTAAATCCGCAAAGGCTTTCCCCACGATATGCCATCTGGCAAGCATTATTGTAATCATCTCTTTATTATCTACTCTAATGAAGGACTAGCACGGCATTGGTAATTGAAAAACACAGATCATTTAAAAATCATTCAGGCTAGTGCTGGCACTGCTTCCCCATCCAGGAAGCATTCAAGAGTAGAAAATATTGACTGATTACAGTTTCCTGCCCTCCTTGTGGAGGTGCTGATACATTTTATTTTAGTCAGAAATCTGAGCAGTAAGAGTTGTGAGAGGCTTCTAAATTATAATTACTTTTTCTGAGTACAAGAGTCTGCTTTCTCGACAAGAGGCCAAAGCACAAAGCAGATAAGTAGCAAGTATATTTAAAATGCATTTGCACCTTGGAACCAGTGTGTTCAAAGCATGGTGTAGGTGAAGCGGAGTGGGATACTAGGGATCAATGGATCAGAGCCTAGATCTTATTCTGATGCTCCCTGTATTACTTGGAATGAGCCATTCAGGCCGCCAGTGGGTCTCAAAGTGTCGTCCTCACCCAGCAGCATCCGCACTACCTGGGAATCTGTTAGAGATGCAGATTCTGAGCCCTTACCCCAACCCTTCTGAATCAGACTCTGGGATGAGACCAACAGTTGGTGCTTTAACAAACCCTCCAGGAGACTCAGACGCCTGCTCAAATCTGAGCAGCCCTGTTCTCCACCAGGTGTTCGATTTTCTTATCTATAAAATAAGACAACCAGCCTAGATTACATTTGAGGTCCACTCCAGCTCTCTAATGCCACTGGTGTGTGGGCCTGAAACAGGTTGAAACATTCTCTTAAATCTGCAATCACACATCCAAGGTCTAACCAATTGGTACCTTCAGCTGGTTGATGCCATTTTCCAAAAGTGGAAACCCTGGTGCTTGGGGAAGGGCAGCAGCCGCTACGCCTTTCTCCAGGGGCTGAGAGCTGTCTGATGTGATTCAGGGGCAGCACTTCTGCAGGAACTAACACATGGCATTTCAGAGGGATATACAGAGGTACACAGCTTTTGCAGTAAAACAAGGGAAAATTTCAAGCCATTTATCAAAGCTCTTGCAGCTTCCACTTCAAGACAGGTGGAAAAAAATGGCAGGGAACAAGAAAAGAAAATAAATCTGTATCCAGAGCATCTCATAAATAAGAAAGGAGTGGGGAAACTGTTGGCCTTGTCGGGTTTTCAGGATATTTTTGTTACAATATAGAAAGCTTTCAAATGTTTCAGCTTGCACTGAAATTCTTACACTTTTTCCATTATCAAGAATCTGTGGCTGTAAAATCACTTCACTGGCTATTAAAACCAAAGAGGAAAAAGAAACCCATCATTTCAAGGAGCGAGAGGCTGCAAAATGATACTTGGAGTTTAAGAACAAGAGAGAAAAATAAAAACATAGCTTAGCCACAACTACAAAATATTTTTTTTCATCTACAATGCAGTGATGCTTCGTAATTGAGGGCAAGTCATAGAAAATCAAATACAATTTTCTAATTGGCTTTTGTTTAGTAAGAATGTACTTTCTGAAGACAGTCGGACATGGTTTATTGAACATGAGAGAGACTTTGGTCTGTTATGGCTGGGAGGGATGGAGAAATCACAGGTTTTATTTTTAAAAGGATGGATCATAGGCCCATGTTGTCTGAGTAAATAATGTTGATTGAGGAGAACCACAACATTCGAGGACCTGCCTTGGAAATCTTTGTGAAATTCCCACAGGGTCAGGTCGATCAACAACTTGATACCAAAGTCCTGGTTAAAAGCCTGTACTCTTCATTCTGGCTCTGCCACATGCTGGTTCAGAAAGTTTGGACAAGCCACCCAGATGCTCAGTGCCTTCGTATCCTTTTCTGTCAAAGGAGAATAATAGAACCTGCTTTATGGGAGTTTTATGCAGATTAAGAGTTAGCATATGCAAGGTGTTTTATGTCATGCCTGGCATGTAGCAGGCATTATTTTATTGGGGTTATTTACTAAGTAGCTATATGGTCTTCAAAAGAACACTAAAAATAGTTTCTTAACTGTAAGACCTTTTGAAAACCTTTCTTAACTGCGCCCTAGTTGATAACCCCAAAGTGTGCCTAAGGCAGGGTGTGATTGATGGGAGGAGGCTTTGAGGAGATCCTGGGAGCACAATTCAAACAAGACTGATGACTCCTGAGCCACAGGGACTTTCTCCCTGGTTAACTGGGCTAGCACATGGCTTTGGCAGGGTTGTTCGAACCTGATTCAGAGAAACTAATTTTTGTCATTTGGTTTCCTTTTTGTGTATTTATTTTTGGAATAGACTCATAGACCAACACTAGAAATAGGTCTGAAACACATCTTATTTTTCTCTTACGTTTGGCACACTCTCCTTTGTTGGCTGGACCATGCTGCATAGCAGCTAATATTGATTAGCCTACATTTTTCTCAAATAAACTTTTCTCAGGCTGTGTAAAGTCAAAATGCTAGCAGTACCAAAAAAAAAAAGTGCACTCGACTTACAAAGTGGTGGTGAGGAAAAAGTAGGAGCAAAAGCCTGTTGAGCTTTATGTGCAAACAACACATTGTCTGCTCTGCCAAGTCCACCTTGTGAGGCCCTAGACAAGCTGCTTCTCTCACTGGACCTAGTTTCCTCATCAGTAAAATGGTCACAACAGTAATGCCCACCGCCTACTTGTTAGATAATACATGAAACACAAACTAGAGCAAGCCCCCAGAAAGTACTCAGCAAATAAACCTATTTTGTTACTTGCATTCATGGAAATCTAAGGAATTAAAATCAAAATAATGAAGGTAGGGGTAATGGAGGAATTTCTACTCTTTCTTCTAAAGAACTAAAAAACATTTTGAAATCTTTAATTGCAAGATACGTTTTAGACTAAATCGCTGATCATTTTTTCTAGCATTTTGATTTTCCCACCCACTATTGAATACAAGCTGACCCTTTTTGCTCCAGTGTCAGATTCAAGCTGAGCTCCACTGCACTTGAGGTGTCCAGCGGTTTTCATTTCTTGTTACAACTACATTTATTTTGTGAGATGTATCTTTGTGATTATAAGTGGTAGTACTTTGGTACTTAAACTCTCTAACACCTTAAATCAGGATAGGATCTAAAGAAAATAGTAAAGTCATTCCACTGACCCAGCTTACTGAGATTTGGGCAGAGATGTTCTAGAGGAAATGTGACCTGTAGGCAGCACCACTGACCTGTAGTTTTAGATGTTATTTTTTAGCTCATTAAACATTATTCAAATCAGCACGGATGTACTCTTGAATAATGTAGAAAATTGTGGGTGGTTTGAACCTTGAACAAGGAGACAAGAAGACCTTCCTGTACTTGAATTAGAAAGTATGGCAGCTAACCAGAATTTCCCTGGCAAATCAGAGATTCAAGCTTTTTATTAATAAGTATTTGAGAACAAAACAAAAATATGTAATTTCATGCAAATTACCTAGACTATGAGGTAGAAGGAGTTTACTATTTCTTTAACATTTCTTTTTCATCTCTTTAACAACAAAAAAATGACTTCCCTTAAGTCATTCGCCATTTAGATCTTAATTTTCAGGACAGAGCTTGGCGATCATTTTCTGTGGTTAATGGAGGAGAATGGTTTACTGCTCTGAACAAGAGTCTGGTGGTGTTTACGGGGTGTTCTCAAGCATGTGGAGAGTTTGTTGGGCATATTTATAACTATTATCTTGTCTGTGTGCTTCTCTGTGCTGTGTGTGGTGACAAGGCTAGGAGAGTCCCTGAGAGCAGGGAGATGTAAGGACCCTGTGGACATCTGAATTTTACCAAGTGTCTGGGCTCAGAGGCCCAGAGACTGTGTAACCCTGGACAGTTCACAAAGTCCACGGACAGCTGGGACCATACTTAACCCTCACACATGAGGATAAGGACGTTAAGGTGCAGAAAGGTAAATGGCAGAGCTGTGTCTTTGTCCCAGATCTTTGTCCCCAAATGCTACGGGTTCCACTAAAGCACAGCCACTAGAAATATAGTTTTTACATTCCTTTCTTTTTCCCTCAGTGTTATATGTCTAAGAATAATCCTGTATTTTGATCTTCAGCTTAGTTTCTTAACCCTGGTATAAAGCTGTTTTTGCCACACCTGCAGAAAAAAGCCTCCACCACCAAACCAATAGATTTACATGGTGGTAGAAAATGTTATCCTACTGGATGATCTGGAGCTGGCCTTGTGGTCCTTGGGTCCTGAGGAGGGAAGCCAGACATCTGGTGGCTGGTCAAATCTGCTGAAGAACTAACCTGATCAAACATTTTGTTTTAATGACAGAACCATGTCAATCCTGCCATGGACTTTACCCAGACTCCACCTGGAATGTTAGCCCTGGACAATATGCTGTACTTTGCCAAGCACCACCAGGATGCCTACATCCGGGTAAGCATGCTGCCCCTTCCAACTATTGTAGGTTTCCTACTGCATTTTAATTTCAAAATTACAGATATGGAGGGATTTCCTTTAGATGTGGCCCCATATTTTGGGCTTTCATCGCTCATTAAAATAAAAATGTAAATTAAGTGAAATTAATCAGGGACACTGAAATATATTTTTAACTTAAAATTTTTCTTTCACCTGATGACTTTTGAAGTAATACAATAGATACTGGTACCACCTGCTGATGGGGCAGAGCAGGTGTGGGAAGAAACAGATGGGACGGTGGCATAGAATGCCTGCCCTTCAGGGCTGCTCCCTTTGAGGCTCTGGGTGTGGGCTGCCATCTATCCCCTGTCCTCCGGGAGAGGAATCTAGGTTCAGTTGGGATGAGGGGTACCCATCCAAGGTTGAGATGGAGGAGGATATGAATAAGTGGGACAAGGGACTGACAAGTGGTTAAAATGATGGCTAAATATCAGCTTAGAAAATATTTGATGAATGAATTGCCTAATGTAGGAAGAGTAAGGCTGGTATTAAAATAGAGTAAAAGTCCGTTACTCTGACATTCTTTGTGGGGTCTCTCTTGGCACTGACTTTCTGGGGCCTGGGTTTGAGAGCTGGCACTGTTGCTGTCTAGTGATGTAAGAGGGTGGGGGTGATCCCTTTTGTCTAGGTTAAAGTCTCTTCTCTAAAGAAGGGAGCTGTATTCTCCCAGGGGCATCTGGGAATGTGTGGGTGTGTTTCTTTGATAGTTACCATGCCCAGTGAGGTGCTATTGGCCAGAACCTGTAAGACATGGGGCAGTCTGCCCAGTGAAAAAATTGTCCTATCCAGTAGTAGCCCCTTTAAAAAATGTCATGCTAGGTCTCTGAGTTCCCTGTAGGCACTATATTTTAACTTTGTGTTTTTCCATATATGCAAGTTGACAAGCTTTGACTTATACTGAAATATTATTTATAATTTGATTATATAAGTGATTTTATGCATTTCTCTGAAAGGTTTAGTATCAGGTGCTTGGTCAGAAATGCAGTCTTTCATGAGAAAATTGTTTTTCCATTAAAGTTTAATTTGGCTTGTGTGTGTATATATTTATTGCACAGTTTTTTTTCTAGGAATGTAATCCGCTCTCACAGCAAGCAAATAAATCTTTTTGAGATACCATGTAGTACAGCCTTGGAGAGTTGACTGTGAAAAGAAGAAAGCAAATAGAGTTTGAATTTAGCATTAACTGATTAATGTTTGTGGATGAATGTTCCTAAAATTAGAGCTTATTGATACTAAATCTATTGTTAATTGCATAAGAAGCATATGTCTCATGAAAATTAATTTAGGGTTTTAAGCCCATTTTCCTCAATGTGTTCTCTAAACTGTTATATGTGAAAGTGACACCATGGCAACCTGACAGAAGTCTATCTGATAGAGACTTAGAAAAAGCCTATTTGTAAAGAAAAGTGTGGCCTTTTGGGTCCACATGCCCTTTTCTTTATTGGTTAGCAAGTCCTATAACTGAGATGTGTGTTATTTTCTCAGAAGTGTCCCTTTCCTGGTATTTTTCTGTGTCCCACCTGACTTTGGGGCATTCACCACTGGATGGAAAGCTAAAGCTATTTACCTGACTAGATGGGGTTAGGAGATCATCTATAAAGTCTGAGGTATTCTGCAGGAAGTGCTTTGATGGCTTTGAAAACATATCCCAGTGATAGTGAAATAGTGATGTAGACAGTGAAAATAGTTACTCCAGACTAATTAAATTTTGATCTATGAGCTGAGTGGTCTTCTCTGAAACATAAACATTAAATAAGTTTACATTTTGATAAATTTAATTTTTTTCTTGACCAGACAATGCTCCTGCCTGAATGTAGTTATTTGTTATTTACATCTTTCATTCAGTAAACACTTACTCTGTACCTGAATGTAGCCTCACCAATCACTTTCCCAGTCAGATTTATGGTTGAGATTTTTAAGAGGCATTGTCTCGCATGCACACATACACACACACACACATACATTCCCTCTTTAGCCTTGATACCCAACCCCTCCAGCTGTCATGTTCCCTCAAATTCTGTGTATCTTTATTTTTCCAAGTGGTCTTCTTGCCCCATTTTCTAACTTCCCTGCCACTCCCTTTTTAACTCCCTGCATCAAGGCTTCCGGGCACTGCCTCTTCCATCGCCTTGGCCTTCACGTGGATACCAGACACTGCCTCTCCTGCCTGCAGCCCAGGCTGTCCATCTTTGTTCTCTCCTTGGCCATTTCTCTTGGTCTGTCTGGAAGTTCTCTCTCCCTCTGCCTGCTCCTCCAATGCACATGATCACAAAGACTCTGTCTGTGGGCCTTACTTCCTCTCAGTCGCCCAGACTGCACATATCTACTGAGTATCAAATGCCCAGCAGTGAGCAGGGTGATGCGGGTTCTCCAAGGAACACGTCACTCATGAGTCCTGTTGTTGGCATTTCCTCTCTAGAGAGGGAAAGGAGGGGTGGAGGGGTAAAGCCAGGCACTTTCCAAGCGACTTAGAATGTATTTTGAGTGGGCAGGAGGTACACTGGGGAGTCACCAACACCGACGTGGGGCGCAGGTCAGGAAAGCTCCCTGGAGGAGGTGTCCACGCTGAGACCTGTTGGGTAGTGCTGGTTAACTGGGCGAAAGGAAAGGGGCATTGGGAGAGTCCTCCCCCTAGAGGGAAACGTGAGACAAAGGTGTAAAGGTGTGCGCTGCATTCAGGGAACCCAAAATAGTATAGTGTGGCTGAAACATATGGGGCGGGGTGACTGTGATCTCGCCCGAGAGGCAAAGGCAGGCCAGTTCGTTAGGGAGCCGTTAGACCACATGAAGACATCTGGTGGAACTTTAACCAAAAGGCAGCGGAGAATTTCTGAAGTGTCTTAAGTACCACGATGAAAGTTAATTTTAGAAAACTCACTTTCCTGCCGGAAAACAAATGTGAGAGGTCAAGACCAGAGGCTAACATAAAATTTGGAAATTACAGAGAAATGTCGCTAACCTGAGCCAGGATGGTGGCACTAGTGCAGGGGAGAAGCAATTTGAATGAGTTATTTTGGACGAAAATAAACTGGGCTGTCTCCGAGGAAGAGGGATCTCACCAGCTCGAGCGAGCGGATGGATGGTGGTGTCATCAGTGAGCCGGGCAGTGCGGGCCTGTGAGGGGTAGTCATGTGGAGACAGCCGGACCCTGTGTGAATGGGGGACATCTGTTCAGGTGGACGTGTCTAGGAGGTAGCGAGACCCAAACCGATACTGCATTCTGTGTATTCTACATCCTTGAACTTTCTCATTCCCACTAATCCATTCATCTAGATTGTAGCGTATTAATGGCCTCCCCACAAAAGTCCGGTATCTTTGAACCCACCTTCCATGCCACCTCCTGGGACGACCTTTGTAACCAGGGTTCAGAACACTTTGTGGACCACCCTTGGCCCACAGGCCTACCTCCTGTGGTATCTGGCACATGGTGGGTTTTACTAATTTCTTGTTAATTGAGTAAAAGGTTTCTTTAGTTTTTATTTAAATGGTCTCTGGTCAACAACGATCAATTCATTTTTCTCTTCTGAGAATCATGGCCTTCATTCCTCTTAACAGTTACAGAAAGGTCTGTTTCTGTGATGTGAATTCATGGATGGGCAGCCTGGTTTCTCGTGTATTACTTGACTAAATTCTGTGACTGTACTAAGGAAAGTGGTGGTGGTACCGGACAGGCACACTTGGACAAGCACAGAACGTGAGGAGGAATTGCAGATCTGAGCATGCCACTGTGGAGGCATAGCATGATTTCAGACTTCGGGGTCTTATTTACTCTGGGCATAATTGCTTGTAGTTTTTCTGGAGATGCTTCACTCCCCAGCTCTCCCCACAAGGCTCTCTCTGTGACAGGTGGAGGGCGGCACCGGGCTCACTCCCATGACCCTGCTGTCATTATTTCACAGACAGGGTGACAGCACAGAGCTGAGCATGGTGTATGTTTTGTTTTCACTTGCTGTTTTGGTTTTGCTTTTTCTCTTCCCTCCCTGGAATGACAATTCTCAGTACCTTGGAAGCTTAGTATGTCTATTGGAAATAGAGCCTTTGGACTTGGACCCTACGTTCTTAGAACATGTATTATTCGTATATTTAGTTATTCATTGGAAACTACTGAGAAACTCTAATGACTTGGTTTCATTTAGTTCAGAACTGATGCTGGCTGTTACAGGAGCCAGATTCAGCCACCAAGCAGGAAGTAATGTCAAGGAAACCTCAGGCTCCCAAACAGGTCTGGAGTGGAAGCATAAAAGTAGTTAGGAAAAATGTTACAACTAAAAGAGAGAGTGGTTTCAGGATGAAGGGTTAATTCTTCATGGTAATATTCACCATCCCCTGGATAATATATGAGTCATACTCTGTAGGTTAGTTCAATCTTCAAGAAAAGCCTATGAGGTCAGCATTGTTATCACCTTTTTACAGATTTAGGAACTGGGACATAGGGAGGCACAGAGAGTTTCTATTAAGTCAAACAGCCAATAGACAAGCAGAACTTGAAATTAAATCATAGGCCTTCAAATCACAGTCTTTTTCCTGTCTGCAGCACCCTGTCTCTGGGTTTGGAGTGTGATGGACACAACAGTGCCGACTTCTTGACACGGGGGGATAGGGGACAGAGAAGAATGGTTAGAAGACATGGAAAGTTGATGGTGACATTAAACAAGTGTTTGTACTCAGTTATGATCTTCCCAAACCTAGCATGGTCAGAGTCATGCCTACAGAGAGGTGGCACCTTTTCTTTCCATTTTATTATCACCTTATATATAATTATCACATTATCTTTATTAGACTTTAAAACCTTTGAGTACCAAGGATGTCTTTTCCCTATTTATCACCATATTAACAAGTATTTGATTGACACTCAAATGATGTTATTTAAAGGAATAAATTAGCCTGGTGAAGATATCAATGCAGAACTTTCCATATTTTAGATGGATGTGGTGTTAAGTTTCAGACTAGGGACATGATAAGTGACAAACAGAAGTATTTCAGAAGTTCAAGGGAGGTTCAGAACCTAATGTCAGTCATCTGGTCCCCTCTTGGCACTTCAGCCAGACAGAAGTATTGATCCCAGACCCTAAAAATGTCAGGTAGGCTATTTAAATGTGCAACCATAAAAACCGAATGCAAGCCAAAGAGATGCTTCTGTTTTTGCTGGTATCTTTTTCAGAGGAATAAATTCACACAGAAGACAAAAACAGTCCATCTTCTTAGATGATAAAAAGTATCCAACTAAAGGAAAAGAACTCCCTTTCTACATTCACATTTAGTCATTCACTGACTCATTCAGGAAATATTATTGAACATCTGTGATCTGCGAAGCTGGTGCCATGCATGGTGGGTGTGATGGTTAATAACAAACGTAGGGTCCAGTTCTTAGATACCAGAAAATAGAATAGCAAGCAAAGGAAGAGAGTAGGGTTGTTTTTTTTTAATCTGGATTTCTCCCCCACATGCTGGTTTCCTTCTGGATTTTTAGATGTGACCTGTCCTGGGAACATCTATCAAGTCATAAAAGTTTTACCTGATATTTCTTTGCATTTTTCTACCATAGATTGAGCAGGTAAATAGTTCACTGTTTTACAAATTACCATACTGTTAAGTATATCAGAATCACTTAATACTTCCCTCCTTTACCAGTGACCTAATTTTAAACAATGTCACTACCCCTTACAGAAATATTCTGGTGGTGGGTCAACACAGAAAAGAACAAACCTGGCCCCTCTTGTATGTTTTCCTGGTATGGTGCTATTTCATAAGTAAAAGATTTTCTTAATGAACTTTTGTCCAATCAACTACAGAATTTATAAAATCTTGAGACTTCCAGTAACAAAATAAAAAGTAAATTCTGATTAGTGTATTCAAGATGGCAGAGTGAGAGGTGAGACGGAGAACTCTTCCCCAAACCACATATAATACGAAAATATAGTTAATACAACTAATCCTAAAAAAGCAACAGGAAAGTAGGCTGAACCAGACAGCATACACCTGGAGAACAGAGCAGACCTCACGAAACAGGGTAACATACCAAAGCCTTGATCTGGCAGGACCCTAGCCCTTCCCCCACCCCAGCTCACTGGTGGAAGGAAGAGAAATGGAGCAGGGAGGGGGTGGAAGCCTAAGACTGCTAAACATCCGGCCCTGGAAATCTGCTTTGGGAGCACAAACCTACGTTGCATGGTGCTCTGGAGATTAGTGGGGTTGGAAAGCTAAGACAGGTGGAATACTTGGAGAGACTGAGATTCCAGCCATTTGTGGAGGACAGGGGTCCACATCCTGCCACTCTAGGACAAAGGAAAGGCAGGTGGTCTGACAGGCTTCCTAGCAACGAGAGGGCTGCTGAAGGGGCTGGGTTTGCCAGGAGCTTGCTGCACGGGAGAAGGGATAGGTGGACAAGGTTGTCTGCCTGTGCTCTGTCCAGTAGGTTGGGAACTTTCAGGAACTTCAGGCGCTCAATACCCCTGGCTGGCTACTCAGCTCCGAGGCCCCCACACAGCCTGCTGCACCTTCCTCCTGGCATGCCAGCACTGGCTCGCAAACCAGCAGTCCCTGCCCTGGCATCAGGCCAGCCAGAGGGAGGCCCTGCATATGGCAGCTACAGGCACAAAGTGCAGAGGCTTACACCTGCGTGTTCAGCCCCCTGGTTCTGATACTGCAGACAGGCACTGCAGCCGGGGAGCAGGAAACAGCTCTTTCCTCCCCCCAGGCACCAGCACTGCGCCCCTGCAACCCCTGACATCACTTCAGGGGCTGAGCAGCTCCAGAAACTAGAGCTTCTGGGCACTAGAGGGCACCACATACAAATATGAAACATCAAAGGAACCTGGTTCAATCAAAAATCTCAAACACGAGAAAAAGGGCCAAATGAAACTGAACTCACCAATCTTCCTGAACGAGAGTTCAAAATAGAAATCATAAATGTGCTCATGGAGGTACAGAAAAATATTCAAGAACTCAGGGATGAACTTAGGATGGAGATTCAATCATCAAGAAATTCCATGTCTGAAATGAAACATACAATGGAGGGATTTAAAAGAAGATTAGATGTAGTAAAAGAGATGGTAAATGGAATAGAAATTACAGAAGAGGAATACAAAGAAGCTGAGGCACAGAGAGAAAAAAGAATCTCTAAGAATGAAAGAATATTGAGAGAACTATGTGACCAATCCAAAGGGAACAATATTTGCATTATAGGGGTACCAGAAGAAGAGAGAGAAAGAGGGATAGAAAGTGTCTTTGAGGAGGTAATTGCTGAAAACTTCCCCAAACTGGGGAAGGAGATACTCTCTCAGGCCATGGAGGTGCACAGCTCTCCCAATACAAGGGACCCAAGGAAGACAACACCAAGACATATAGTAATTAAAATGGCAAAGATCAAGGATAAGGACAGACTATTAAAAGCAGCCAGAGAGAGAAATAAGATCACATACAAAGGAAAACCCATTAGGCTATCATCAGACTTCTCAGAAGAAACCTTACAGGCCAGAGGGAGTGGCATGATATATTTAATGCTATGAAGCAGAAGGGCCTCAAACAAAGAATACTCTACCCGGCAAGATTATCATTTAAATTTTAAGGACAGATTAAACAATTTTCAGATAAGCAAAAGCTGAGAGAATTTACCTCCTACAAACCACCCTCTGTAGTGCATTTTGGAGGGACTGCTATAGATGGAAGTATTCCTAATGCTAAACAAGCTCTCAACAGGGGAAATAAAAACACAGCAAAGAAAATAGAACAATTAATTACTAAGAAGATGCAAAATCAAATCAACTACCCCCAAAGTCAATCAAGAGATAGACAAAGAGTACTGAATATGATACCTAATACATAAAGAATGCAGCAGGAAGAAAAATGAGGAAAATAAAAAAAGAACCTTTAGGTTGTGTTCATAATAGCATACTAAGTGAGTTAAACTAGACTGTTAGATAGTAAGGGATATACCTTTGAACCTTTCATAACCACGAGTCTAAAGCCTGCAATGACAATAAGTACATACATATTGATAATCACCCTAAACGTAAATGGTCTGAATGCACCAATCAAAAGACACAGAGTCACTGAATGGATAAAAAAGCAAGACCTGTCTATATGCTGCTTACAAGAGACTCACTTCAAACCCAAAGACATACACAGACTGAAAGTAAAGGGATGGAAAAGGTATTTCATGAAACTAATAGGGAGAAAAAAGCAGGAGTTTCAGTACTTGTATCAAGACAAAATAGACTTCAAAACAAAGAAAGTCACAAGAGACAAAGAAGGACATTACATAATGATAAAGGGGTCAGTACAACAAGAGGATATAACTATTATAAATATCTGTGCACCCAACATAGGAGCACCTATATATGTGAAACAAATACTAACAGAATTAAAAGGAGAAAAAAATGCAATGCATTCATTTTAGGAGACTTTAACACACCACTCACTCCAAAGGACAGATCAACCAGATAGAAAATAAGTAAGGAGACAGAGGAACTGGACAACACACTGAAACAGATGGACCTAACAGACATCTACAGAACTCTACACCCCAAAGCAGCAGGATACATATTGTTCTCAAGTGCACATGGAACATTTTCCAGAGTGGACCACATACTAGGCCACAAAAAGAGCCTCAGTAAATTTAAAAATATTGAAATTCTACCAGTCAGCTTATCAGATTACAAAGGTATAAAACTAGAAACAAATTGTACAAAGAAAACAAAAAGGCTCACAAACACATGGACGCTCAACAACATTCTCCTAAATAATCAATGGATCAATGACTAAATTAAAACAGAGATCAAGCAATATATGGAGACAAATGAAAACTACCACACAACGCCACAACTTCTGTGGGATGCAGCGAAGGTAGTCCTAAGAGGAAAATATATAGCAATCAAGGCCTATTTAAAGAAGGAAGAATAATCACAAGTGAATAGTCAAAATTCACAATTATTGAACCTGGAAAAAGAAGAACAAATGAGGCCCAAAGTCAGATAAGAAATAAATAAAATTGAGAAGAATAAAACAATAGAAAAAATCAATGAAACCAAGGGCTGGTTCTCTGAGAAAATAAACAAAATAGATAAACCCTTACCCAGACTTATTAAGAGAAAAAGAGAATTCACACACATAAACAGAATCAGAAATGAGAAAGGAAAAATCGCTATGGACACCACAGAAATACAAAGAATTATTAGAGAATACTATGAAAATATATATACTAACAAACTGGATAACCTGGAAGAAATGGACAACTTTCTAGGAAAATACAACCTCCAAAGACTGACCAAGGAAGAAACAGAAAATCTAAACAGACCAATTACCAGCAATGAAATTGAATCAGTAATCGAAAAACTACCAAGAACAAAACCCCATACCAGATGGATTCACCACTGAATTTTATCAGACATTTAGAGAAGACATAATACCCATTCTCCTTAAAGTTTTCCAAAAAACAGAAGAGGAGGGAATACTTCCAAACTCATTCTATGAAGCCAGCATCACTCTAATACCAAAACCAGGCAAAGATACCACAAGAAAAGAAAATTACAGACCAATATCCCTGATGAACATAGATGCAAAAATACTCAACAAAATATTAGCAAACCAAATTCAAAAATACATCAAGAGGATCATACACCATGATCAAGTGGGATTCATCTCAGGGATGCAAGGATGATACAACATTCAAAAACCCATCAACATCATCCATCACATCAACAAAAAGAAGGGAAAAACCACATGATCATCCCCATAGATGCTGAAAAAGCATTTGACAAAATTCAACATCCATTCATGATAAAAACTCTCAAAAAAATGGGTATAGAAGGCAAGTACCTCAACATAATAAAGGCCATACATGACAAACCCATAGCCAACATTATACTTAACAGCAAGAAGCTGAAAGCTTTTCCCCTAAGATTGGAAACAAGACAAGGATGCCCACTCTCCCCACTTTTATTCAACATAGAACTGGAGGTCCTAGCTATGGCAATGAGACAAAATGAAGAAATAAAAGGCATCCAGATTGGTAAGGAAGAAGTCAAACTGTCACTGTTTGTGGATGGCATGATATTGTACATAAAAAACCCTAAAGAATCCACTGAAAACTATTAGATCTAATATCTGAATTCAGCTAAGTTACAGGATACAAAATTAATACACAGAAATCTGTGGCATTCCTGTACACTAACAATGAACCAGCAGAGAGAGCAATCAGAAAACAATTCCATTCGCAGTTGCACCAAAGAGAATAAAATGCCTAGGAATAAACCTAACCAAGGAAATGAAAGACCTATACCCTGAAAACTACAAGACACTCTTAAGAGAAATTAAAGGGGACACTAATAAATGGAAATTCATCCCATGCTCTTGGGTAGGAAGAATTAATGTCAAAATGGCCATTCTGCCTAAAGCAATCTACAGATTCAATGCAATTCCTATCAAAATACCAACAACATTCTTCAAAGAACTGGAACAAATAGTTCTAAAGTTCATGTGGAACCATAAAAGACCCCGAATAACCAAAGCAATCCTGAGAAGAAAGAATAAAGCAGAGGGGATCTCGCTTCTCAACTTCAAGCTCTACTACAAAGCCACAGTAATCAAGACAATTTGGTACTGGAACAAGAACAGACCCATAGACCAGTGTAACAGAATAGAGAGTCCAGATATTAACCCAAGCATATATGTTCAATTAATATATGATAAAGGAGCCTGGATATACAATGGGGAAATGACAGCCTCTTCAACAGCTGGTGTTGGTAAAACTGGACAAATACATGCAAGAGAATGAAACTGGATTATTGTCTAATCCCATACACAAAAGTAAACTCAAAATGGATCAAAGACCTGAATGTAAGTCATGAAACCACAAAACTCTTAGAAGAAAACATAGGCAAAAATCTCTTGAATGTAAACATGAGCAACTTCTTCCTGAACACATCTCCTCGGGCAAGGGAAACAAAATAAAAAATGAACAAATGGGACTACATCATGCTAAAAAGCTTCTGTACAGCAAAGGACACCATCAGCAGAACAAAAAGACATCCTACAGTATGGGAGAATATATTCATAAATGACATATCCGACAAGGGGTTAACATCCAAAATATATAAAGCACTCACACACCTCAACACCCAAAAATCAAATAACCCTATTAAATAATGGGTGGAGGATATGAACAGACACTTCTCCAAAGAAGAAATTCAGATGGCCAATAGGCACATAAAAAGATGCTCCACATCACTAATTATCAGGGAAATGCAAAGTAAAACCACAATGAGATATCACCTTACACCAGGGAGGATGGCCAACATTGAAAAGACTAGGAACAACAAATGCTGGTGAGGATGCAGAGAAATGGGAGCCCTCCTACACTCCTGGTGGGAATGTAAACTAGTTCAACCATTGTGGAAAGCAGTATGGAGCTTCCTCAAAAAACTCAAAATAGAAATGCCATTTGACCCAGGAATTCCACTCCTAGGAATTTACCCTAAGGATGTAGGATCCCAGTTTCAAAAAGACAGATGCACCCCTATGTTTATCACAGCACTGTTTACAATAGCCAAGAAATGGAAGCAACCTAAGTGTCCATCAGTAGATGAATGGATAAAGAAGAGGTGGTACATATACACAATGGAAAATTATTCAGCCATAAGAAGAAAACAAATCCTACCATTTGCAACAACATGGATGGAGCTGGAGGGTATTATGCTCAGTGAAATAAGCCAGGCAGAGAAAGACAAGTACCAAATGATTTCACTCATCTGGAGTATAAGAACAAAGCAAAAACTGAAGGAACAAAACAGCAGCAGACTCACAGAACCCAAGAATGGACTAACTGTTTCCAAAGGGAAAGGGACTGGGGAGGGTGAATGGGAAGAGAGGGAAAGGAGAATAAGGGGCATTATGATTAGCAGACATAAAGTAGGGGGGAGGCATGGGGAAGGCATTATAGCACCGAAAAGCCAAGTAGTGACTCTGTAACATCTTACTACACTGATGGACAGTGACTGTAATGGGGTATGTGGTGGGGACTTGATGATGGGGTGAATCTAGTAACCACAGTGTTGCCCATGTGATTTTATATTAATGATACCAAAATACAAATAAAAATAAATAAATAAATAAATAAATTCTGGAAACTGCTTGTGTTTTATGTACCGTGCAGTTCTTGCTTCAACAGCCCTCATAATTTATGATGAACATTTCATCCAGTTGGAATATCTTTATACACTGGGTGACTGTGATAGAAGATAATGAATTTCCCGAGAGGGGAAAAATAGAAATGTCCTTAACAATAAGGTTAGTTACAATGGTTTCATGCAGTTGTGAGCCAGGGCACATGTATGTTTCTAATATTATACCAAATCAAAACAGAAATATTTATAATATGTCAAATAAATGAGATAATGGGAAAAGATGGATATTTGTACCTAAGAATGGTTTTCTCATGGTTCTTTCATTAAAGCCTTTTTTTAGCAGATGAAAAAATTTATGTTTACACTATCTCAAAGCCTTTAAATGGATTCTTCTTCCTCATGCATACATAGTAAACAATACACTTTTAAAATAGTTGGGAGAAAGATAGGTTTGGACCTTAACTTGTCACTGGGACTGGGAAGCCTGGTTCTTGAGGCAGTACTAAAAAGAAAATGCCATGAGATGATCTGCTATGAGAAAAGCTACCATCTTTTAAGCCTTTACATATTTTGAGTACTTAACGTACATTATTTGTAGTATATGCTCCTGAAGATGGGAACACAAGGCAGCCTCTGTACCCTCTTCTTCCAGTGTGCAGATCTCTCTGTGCAGTGAGAGCCACCCTTAGTTCAAAGCCACTGGGGAAAAACCTTTTCAACTTCTCTCCTGTTTCAGAGGGCGTAAACACAATGGGGATAGCAAACGCAGCAGCTTGCTGTAAGAACAACTATGATAACCGCTTTCATTAATTTCTCACAGCACCTCTGTGAGGGTGACCCTTGTTATTTCCATTTTACAGATGAGGAAGCTGATACACAGAGAGGTTAGGTGGCTTCTATCACACAGCTAAGGAAGTGCCAGAGCTGAATTTCAGACCAAGTAGTCTGCTTCCAGTGTTCATAACCTGTGCCTTTTAGGGGTTTGTAGATTCATATAGGAGTTGCCACCACAGTTCAGATGAGTCCTATGGATGTATTTTGCTCAACTGGCACAGTGTTTTTAAAGGGAAGAGGATTTGAATTGCCTATAGGCAGAGCAAACACTCCCTCTTCAAATAACATGAACCCCAGAGCTCCCTATTTTATTCTGCCTGGCTGCTTCATGTATGCTGGTTATCTGCTTGGTACTTGAGGGACTTGAGTTAGTGGCCACTGATGCTGATGATCTGCAGTGACCTTTGGAAGTTCTGAATGCATTGTCAGCACACAGTAGGTGCTCCAACTGTTTTATTTGCCCTTTCCATAAATTCATACTTGATTGATATCCCATCTCCTGGAGGTTTCATATTTATGCTTTAAATGTTTATTGTCTTCCCACCCTTGTCAACTCCTGGAGAGCAGGTACTCCATCTTGTTGGGTATTTATTCTCTTACTGAGAATAAGGGACTTTAACTTCAACCTCCCAAGAATTGGAAAAAGGAATAGGCATTCTTCTCAAATTCTCTAGTTGTAAGTTTTAATGAAAAAAAGGTCATCAGATCTTATTATAAATACACTGAACCAGTGTTCTTGGAGCTCTTAGCATAGTCAGACTCTGCAGTACATGTCAGACCATGCAGTGGGTCCCTTGTTTACCCACCAGCCTGCACTTGAAGGGAACAGAGACCAAGTATCCTATAGGCACCAAGGCAGGGTGCTGATGGAGGCAATGCCGAGCCTTTAAAATAAATTAAGGAACTTCTAACATTTCAAGGGGAAAATTGGCAGTTTCCCAAGCAACATAATTACAGGACAGTGTGTAATGTATAATTAAACTTAACTATGAAGCAAATGATTGGAATAAAGCTCAGTGGCACATCATTTTTTTGTTCCCATAGGGCTGACAGATCCTCCCCTCCCCTTGTCCCTGAAATGGCTTCAACGGCAATTGCTCCTAATTTTTTTTTTTAATGAAATTATATGTTGCCAGTTAAACACACAGTTTCATGTAAAGGAGCCTTTTTTATTTGAGTGACGATTTCCTTCTAGGTGATCGGAGAACAGAATCAATTTAGAATAACAAGGACCCCAAGGCACAGCCTTGCTGGGACCTTAAAGTGATTCTTTGTGTAATTAGTCATTTAAATACTTTATTCCTTGCTATTATTTTTATTTTCCCTTTGACCAAGGTCCACAGCTTGGAGACTTGTTTTCATGTACAGTTTTTTCATGTTTTAAAAATAGGGACATTAATTTTGTTGATTGTGAATAACCAAGCTGTTCCTGCCAAGCAGTCAGGACCCCTTGAGAGTGTGAATATATGTGATTAGATGTATTAATTGCACTGCAAGGCAGAATTTCTGATTTCCAAAGACAAGCATTTGAATGGGATGCCTTGGGCCTCAGGATGAGGTCATCGTTCAACACGGGCTTGGTTTTATCTCAGAAGACGCACCGTCTGAGGGAGGGGGGCAGGGTCCATACACAGCGTGTGCGCTCTGTGTTGATGCCACCTGAGTTCTTCAGGTGCTGGAATCCGTATCTGAAATCTGAAGCAGGCCTAAAACACAGTTGTCACCTGTTTAAATCTCCATTGCTACCAGCCCAAGGTGGGAATTAGGTTCAGAATATTTTACTTAGCTGTATCTGAAGGTTTTGCTGTTTTATTTTTGTTTTTATTTTTTGAAGTTTAAAACACAGTGGAACTTTAAAACAGCAATAGTTGGCTTGAGAAAAAATGAAACCAAGCTATATAATGAACTGTATGGAGGTGACACGCTATAAATCTAAGCCCGATGTGAATTACAAGGTTAAAAACTACAGAGAGTCTCATGTGTGGGTGGCATCCTCCCACGAGTACTAGCAGAGCCCTTAGCCAACAGTCACTGGGTCGGGGGCTCAATTTTAGACCCAGTAATATCTTCCCATTCTTTCTCCAAACTGGTTCTTCCTCTGTCCACATGGTCGGTTTTTAGGTCTCACTGTGATAGTTAAACAAATAGATATTTATTGAGTATCTGCTCTGTGAAAAGCCACCTTCTTTCCGCTATCATCGATCAAGCTTCCACCCTTAATCATGCATTTTCTGTGTGCAGCTCAGGAGCTGCTATGCTGAGGACTTCCTATTGCTTCTCCCCGTTTTGCTCGAATCGCTGTGCTGTGTTACAGTGCAAAAGCTCCGGGAGCTACAGCTCACTTCTGACTCTTCCTTTAAGAGGGAAAGATATCTGGAATTACCTCTCTTCTGTGTGTCTAGAGTTGGAAGGTCTTATAGGCCTCATTGTCTCTTCAGTTATGTTTAAATAATAGACTTTATTGTGTAAAGCAGTTTTAGGTTTATAGAAAAATTGAGCAGAAAGTACAGAGGGTTCCCATACAACTCCTTCGCCCATCTCCCACACATACTTTCCTCTGTCATTAACATCTTTCATTACTGTGGTACATTTGTTACTTTTGGCGAGCCAATATCCTGCATCCTTATTTTATTGCTTATTAGTTCCTGGAGGATTTTATGTTGATTATTTGGAATTTTCTAAATAGATAATCATGTCATCTGTGTACAAACAATTTTGTTTTTTTCCTTTCCAATCTACACTTTTTATGTCTTTTTCTCATCTTATTGCATTACCTAGACGTCCAGCAAGATGTTAAATAGGAGTGGTAAGAGGAAACATCCTACCCTTTTCCTGATTTTAGCGGGGAAAGAGTCAAGTTTCTCACCATTAAGTATGATATTAGTTAGCTGTAGATTTTTTTACAGGTGTTCCTTATCAAGTTGATGAAGTTCCCCTCAGTATTAGTTTGCTAGGCAGCCATAACAAAGCAAAGATTGGGTGGTACAAACAACACAGATAAATCCTTTCATAATTCTGGAGGCCAGAAGTCTGAGATCAGGGTACTTTGGTTTCTTGTCAAGCAGGCGTGGTTTCTTCTAAGACCTCTCTCCTTCGTGCATCCGTGGTTGCCCTGTGCATGGCCTCCCATCTGTGTCTGTGTCCTTTTTTAGGACACCCGTCATATGGGTGATATAACCACCCTAAATGACCTCATTTTAACTTAATTACCTCTTTAAAGAGTCTGTATCCAAACACAGACACATTCTGGGGCACTAGGGGTTAGGATTTCAATATATGAATTTGGGGAGGATGTAGTTCAGCCCATAGCACCCTCTATTCCTAGTTTGCTGAGAATTTTTATCATGAATGGGTATTGGATTTTGTCAGATGCTTTTTCTGTGTAGATAATATCATCGTATGAATTTTCTTCTTTCTCTTATTGATTTGGTAGATTACATTATTGATTTTTGAATGTTGAACCAACCCTGCATATTTGGAATAAATCCTACATGGTCATAGTATATAATAAGTCTTTTATACACTTTATACGTTTTATACATTGTTGGATTCTATTTGATAACATTTTGTTGATAATTTTGCATATACTTTCACGAGAGCTGTTGGTTTATAGTTTTCCTTTCTTGTACTCTTTTTGATTTTTGTAATGCTTCTCTCATAGAATGAATTAGGAAGTGTTCCTCTACTTCTGTTTTCTGGAACAGATTGCAGGGAATTGGTATCATTTCTTTCTTACATGTATGGTAGAATTCACCAGTGAAACCACATGGGTCTAATGATGTCTGTTTTAGAAAGTTACTAATTATTGATCCAATTCTTTTAGAAGATAGAGGCCTATTCAGATTATCTATTTCTCCTTGTGTGAGTTTTGGTGGACTGCGTCTTCTGAGGAATTGGTCTTTTTTATCTAAGTTATCAAATTTGTGGGCACCGAGTTGTTTATAATATTCCTTTATTACTCTGTATTATCTTTGGAATCTGTAGTGATGGCTCCTCTTTCATTTGTAATGCTTAAAATTTATCTTTCCTCTTTTTCTCTTGGTTAGCTGGCTACAGTTTTATCACTTTATTGATCTTCACAAACAACAGGTTTTGGCTTCATTGTTTATTCTCTGCTGTTTTCCAGTTTTCAATTTCATTGATTTCTGCTCTAATTCCTATTATATCTTTTCTTCTGTGTACACTTTTTGGCTTCCTAAGGTGGAAGCTTAGATGACTGATTTCATATCTTTCTTTTTTTCTGATACATGTATTAGATACTATAATTTTCCCTGCATTCCACAAATTTTGAAAAGATTTATTTCCATTTTCATTTAGTTCAAAGTGTTTTCTAATTTCTCTCAAGACTTCGTTGAACTGTGTGTTATTATATGCCTGCTGTTCAATCTCCAAATATTCTGGGATTTCTCAGCTGCTTTTTGCTTACAGATTTCTAGTTTAATTCCGTTCTGCTTTGAGAGCATACTTTTGTGATTTCTATTCTTTTTCCTGTTAAGATGTGATTTATGGCCTAGAATATGGTCTACCTTGTGGATGTTCCATGTGAGCCTGAGGAGAATGTGTCGATCTTTACAAAGAACAGCTTTGGCTTTAGAACATTCTGAACATTTAGAACATCCTGTTGGGTAAAGGGCGCTGTATGTGTCAATCAGATCCAGTGGGCTGATGGTACTGTTCAATTCAAGTATATACTTACTGATTACCTGCCTGCTGCATCTATCAATTACAAAGTACAGATATTCAAGTTTTCAACTATAATAGCAGACTTGTCTTATTTCTCATTGTAGTTTTGTCAGTTTTTGCCTCACATAAATTGATGCTCTGTTGTTAGGAGCATGTATTCAGTGCCTTATTATTATGTCTTCTTGGATAATTGATAACACAAGAACAGATAAGGCAAGAAAGCTAAATAAATTGGCTGGAATCTGGTATTTCCCTTCCCTCAAGTTGTTGACCTGTACTAGTGTGAAAGCTCCATGAGAATGAAGACTATGTGTTGTGTCTTTGCTGTGTCCTAGTGTCCAGAGCAACGGCAGGCACACAGAAGTCACTCAGCATTTATCTGTTAAATGAGTGTCTATATCAACAGAGTTCTGGCGTTCTGCCTTCTGGACTGCCGGTCAGCCCAAGATAGGAAGCTATGGAAATAGATTCCATTTGAAGCACACTGTAACTTCCCCAGCTGCAACTGTCCTTCTGGCCTTTGTCCATCTTGAAATGGAAACCAAATTATCAGCTGTATTGGTCTGCCCCAAATGGCCTTGCCCAGGATACACTGATGCTCGTACCTGGGTGAGTCACTGCTGACTTTCATTTTTAATTTGTATTCACATGACCAGAGTCTAGCCAGTGTTAGCAACCTGCCTACCAGATCAGAAGGCATTTTGCATTGATATGATAAAATTTAGGTGGTAATGTTCCCAAATGTCCCATTGTATTTGGTAAAAATAGCTTTCAGCTTAGGAACTGTGCAATACACCTGCTATACCCAGGAGTGTTTGACATGTCAGGTAATTTCATTTTTACATTGACCTTAATTTTATCAATTCTTCCCCTGCATTGCTAAAACCCAAGATCCCAAAATTTCATATAAATCATACATAATAGACAATATTTTCTCATATTTTATAAAGCAAGTGAAATGCTATTAGTAACAGAGACAAGAGTTCTGACAACTAACTTCTCTCTGGCTAGTGTATCAAGTGCTGTTCTGTACAAGGTCCTTATACTTGGATGCTTTTAGAATCCAAGACCCTGATGCATGTTATTCATACTTGTCAACAGATGTGAATGCCATGATCAGGGAAGCCTTGGCTGTCCTTTCAGCGCTCCTATACCACAGGACCTCCACCCATGTAGTTCCACTGACTCAGCCCCTCCATCCTCCACCCCCACCCCTTGTCCATTTAACTCCCATTCATTCTTTAGAACATCATCCTTAATTGGTTTTGTTTTACTGGTTTTGTTTCCTTGTTACTTTTATACCACTTACTCAGTTTGGAATTATATAATCATATGTTTTATTATTTGGTCATTATCCCTCTGAACAGGACATCTTTGAGTGGGGACGATGCCTTTTTTTGCCCTTTGTCTTCACCGTCTAGCACTGGGACATCTAAATTATTTATTAAATGAACAATTAAGGATTTGATATGTTGAGTCCCTGACCAGTGTTGCTTCCCTCTCTTCCCCTTTGGAATCCTTCATGTCATTTGTGATATGTGTCAGAAGGTCAAAACTGAAACCAGACTTAGAAGAAATCTGCCTTTCAATGAGCTGGTGAGATCATTGAAATGGCCACCATTTGTTAAGACTGAGCTACATGGCACTAAGCCTCACATAATCTCAGTTATGAAAGGAAGGAGAGTATGTGTGTACGTGACGTGAGTAGCCATGAGTTCTGTATGAGGAAGTGGCTAAGAAGATCAAGGTGTAGTTATTTATTTTAGAAGAGGGGTCAGTTCTTCTGATAACCTTGTAGCTTGGGACTACACTCTGTGTATGGTAGGAACGAATAAAAGTATTGAGTAATGAATGTGTAACAGGTGCTCTTATGAGCATTTTACATATACAGCCTCACTGAATTCTCATAAATCTGTGATTATTATTGTACCATTTGCAGATAAAGACACTGAAGTTCAGAGATGTTAAGTAACTTGTCCATTGTTATCATGGGTAGTAAAAGGCAAAGTTGGAATTTGGACCCAGGCTGTTCTGATGGTGACTCTGTAGTACTTAACCTTTCATTCAATGGTGTGCAAGTAAGTAGGCTTTAAAAAACAAAACAAAACTTATTTTCCAATTTCTGTATTATATATACTCCCACTGTGGTAGACTGTAATCTATGAATGATTATAGCTTGCAATATTTTTGAAAGTTAAACGATTGCTGGTTAGCTTGCTCTAGCACACCATTCATTCAGTCCTCCTGTTGCTGTCACCTTCACATGTGTTATCTCATTTTCTCTTCTCAGAAATATAGTGAAATATGTAGTATAAGAGGGATTAATTTCAGTGTACTGATCTTTCCAATGGGCAAGTGGCATGTCCAGTTCACAGTGCCAATAAGTGATGGAGTTGAATGAGGGACACATTACTGATTCACTCCGGGTAGGAGCTCGAGGAGGACGCCAAGCTGGCCCAAGAGCCCCAGGAATCCACTGTAAGAGGAGGTGAGGACCCGACAAAAGGTGACTTGTAGCAGGAAGATAGAGGCCCCTTATGGCCCAAGTGCCTCTAGCTGTACTGGAGTGTCAGAGTAGTGGGAGGAGGGGGAACTAGTAACTAGCAACCTTCTATGAATTCAGAATTCTTAATTGTCTGGAGTCATCAATATGTATTTGACATAGGAATTCTTCCCCAAAGAGCCTACAATAGAACCCTGGCCCCCACCCTCCCACTTCCCTCATCATCAGCCTAGGCCTGGAAAGATGCAGTTGCCTCTGGGTGGAAGAATCATGGCCTCTTGAAGAACTGAGGAGCAGCTGACACCAGTCCGATTCATGGCTGCGGAGGGAGCCTGAAGCTATGGGCTAATTGGGACAGGTGGTGACCCCTGGCCATTTCCTTCTCCCATCTGATGAGAATGTGGAAGACATGGATTTTCTTTTCCTATTCTTTGCCCAGATTGGCCTGGTGAAAAAAAATTTTTTAAATCAAGAATGTACTTTTTAGAGCAGTTTAAGGTTCATAGCAAAATTGAGGGGAAGGTATAGTGATTTCTCATATATTCCTGCCTACACACGTGCACAGCCTCCTCTGTTATCAGCACCCCCCTTCAGTGTGGCACACTTTTTACAATCAATGAGCCCTCACTGACGACATCACCCAGAGTCAGTTCACTCCTGGTGCTGTATTCTATGGGTTTGGGCAATGTATAATGACATGTATCCATCACTATGGTATCATACAGTATTTTCACTGCCCTAAAAATCCTCTGGACTTCGCCTGTTTACCCCTAACCCTCCCAATTCCTGTCAACTACTGATCTTTTTACTGTCTCCATAGTTTTCCTTTACAGAATGTCATAAAATTGGAATCATACAGAATACAGGCTTTTTAAATTGGCTTATTTCTCTGAGTAACATGAATTTATTTTTCTTTGAAGTATTTTCATGGTTTGATAGCTTATGTCTTTTTAGCACTGAATAATATTCTATCATCTGGATGTACCCCAGTTTACTTATCCATTCACCTACTGAAGGAAATCTTGGTTGCTTCCAGGTTTTGACAATTGTGCATAAAGCTGCAGTAAACATTTATGTGAAGGGTTTTTTGGGGACATAAGTTTTCAATTCCTTTGGGTAAATACCAAGGAGTGTGATAACTGGATTAGATAGTAAGAGTATGATTACTTCTGTAAGAACCCCCCAACTGTCTTCCAAAGTGACTGTACTATTTTGCATTCCCAGCAGCAGTGAATGAGAGTTCCTGTTGCTCCACTTCCTTGCCAGCATTTGGTGTCAGTGTTCCAGATTTTGGTGGTGAAAAGATTTCTCTCCCATTGCTTTGGAGAGTATGAAATAACACAAGCTTCTTGGATGATGGTTTATCAATATATTTTAAGTGACAAAAATGTTAAGAATCTTTGACAACATTTCCATATCTAGAAATGCACTTAAAGGAATCATTAGGCTCATACAATGTGAGAGGAGAGGACCTCTGGGCAGAGTGAGGGGTCCAGACACAGGGTGTGAGGGAGGGGGAGGAATACAGCACCTGTGCAAATGCAAACACTATAGCAAGGCAGCTCTGCCCCTTCCCCTCGACAGCTCTGAGTATCTTAGGATTTGTGTCTTTCCTTTAATGAAAGGATTCTGAAATGAAGGAAAAAATTAATTTTTGGACTATAAAAACCAATATTTAAATTGTGTGGGCTGATTGGGAACAAGAGCAGCCAGCCTGTCTGTGGTATCCAGTGTGTACCTTATGGGGCCTAAGAGGGGCCTGGTCCATTTGAGAGGGCAGCTTTGGGCTAGCCAAGGTCCCTTCCTGGGAAAACCACAAGCATCATTGCTCCAGCCTTCAGTGTTCTCTTCCCTTTCCATTCGTCTCTTCCAGGATCTTTCTCAATTACAGAATAATTAAGAGAAACTTCCTCATTAATCTGCTCTAAAGGAATGCTTTTTAGTCTCCCATTTTCTATTTTCTTTGTTTCATCTGAAAGCATCATAGAATTATCTGAGAGACAGGCCAGTCATCAGGCAAGGAAACTGGGGTCATATTGAGGGTCTGTTTCCAGCTGCAACAGGGGACCTGGAACCAGAACTTGTACCCAGTATGCATGAAGAGGAAGGAAGTCCTATCAGGGCCATTATCACCGAGGACACATGAGTAGCTTTCTCTTGCAGCACTCCAACATGGATGACAGCGCCAAAGACCCCTTGCAGGTTGCCCCGCCCCTTCCCTCAACCACCCACGCCCAGATCCAGGGGCCTCATTCCTGGTATTAGGTAGATAAGGAGTGGAGCCAGCGTGTGCTTGTAGGGTGTATGGAAGGGAACATTCCTTTGCTGTGGAAGCTGGCTCCTGTCATCTCATACACTTTTCCCTCCTGGTTCTCACTCACAGTGCTTACAGGAAGCATTTATAGCAAATACTTGCCAAGTGTTTTCCATAAACACAACTAAGGACATTTTTTCACACATTCCAACACTCTGTAAATGTTTGTTTTCACAATGCGCAAAGAAGGTAAGTGCACAGTTTCCCTAATTGGGCCTTTGAAATGTGGGCTTTGGCCCAGTGAGAATTTACTCCTGCATTTGTCCTTCACCATGGCCACGTCCTCCCTGGAGACACATCAGGCACATGCAGTAGGTCAGCTGGTTTCTAAACAAGTTTTCCTCCTCAGCTTGGATTCACGTGTGGCTAGGTGCTCTAACTGTTGAGTCACTTCTGGATCCCGAGCACCCCCATGAGGAAGGAAGGGGTGAGGTTGGAGGCTGCTGGGAGTATCTCAGAAGCCACTGCTGCTGACCAAGTCCACAGGGAAACAGCAGGGAGTATAGATGATGGGAAAAGAAGATGATGGTAACTTAGTGAGATGCATGTGCCTGTACAGAAAAATAAATCATGGATGTATTATTTAATAATAAGTAATAAATATTATCACTTAATAAAGTTACTCAATACATTAAGTTTGTTCTTACCACACAGGACAGAGATCTCACTGGTGCCTTGGTGTGCACTGCCAGCACAACCAGAGGCCGGAGTTCTGTCCTGCTTGGCCCATTCACATGTTCAGTAGCTGCTTTGTTGCTGAGTGCCTAATGTGTAAGGGACTCAACTGCAATGTGATTCTCAGGTGACTTAGATGTGGTTCCTGACCTCAGGGACTCTGCCCTGCCAAGGGCAGTAAGACACGTATATTTCAGCACAAATTGGGGCAGAAAGTGAGAATTGCTGTAAGACTCAGATAAAGGGCTGTGGGGCTTTAGAGAAGTAATTACATAAGGTTTTATGGAGAAAGTGATGTTGGGTTGGGTCTGAAGGAGAAGAGAAATTTAGACAGGTGCGGGAGAGGAAGTAGGGGGTGTAGGGGTGTCAGGGGAAGCAATTTCCGTGGATGGAAACCCATCTGGACTACTCCTGTAGGAAATCTGTCCCACAGGAGAGATCTCTCCTTTAGCAGAAGTAGCCAAGATCTAGGATGCTTATATAGAATATGATGTAATGAGTTGAAATGCATTTAAAAAGCTAGGTTTAATAGAAGAAGAAGGATGTCCTTTTCACATGCCCTTAACTTCAAGTAAAACAATGCACTGCCTGATTTCTTAATTAGGTTTCAATAAATAATTTTCCCATTGTAGCTAGTTTAATATGTTTATAATCAGAAAAATCAACATCATTATTTGAAAATGTTTCTGAAAAGGCTGATTTATTATTGTCCCAATAGGGTGATGGGAAGTAGTTCTCTCCTCACCTTTTCATCCCCTCAAGTCCATTCCCCCAAACCACAGTGAATTTATAAATCTATGAGCTAAGTGAGAAAATGAGGTGTGATCTGACTCACAGGAATTCGTTTTATCACTTGCTTTCCTACACTTTGTTTATTTAGTAAAGCAAGTTATATCCAAATATGTTTCAGACAATGTATATGGAGTGTAACTTAGCTTTAAGACTGCAATAACTATTAAGACAGTGGTGACAATTTCTCAGTAAGAAATTAAGCCTGAGAAATGTCAACCCTAATTTTTCATCCAACAATGACTGTCAGACAATGCCAATATCTTGGTGTCTTTGCATTCCATTGAAGGAGAAGGGAGTCATTTGTATTCAGTAATATAACGTTGAATACGTCAAAATTCTGCCCTGTGATCTTGTGATTTATTGCTAATATTGCACAAAATGCAGAGGGGTTTCTCTGCTTCCATTCAGTATCCATTTCCCAGTTGCAATTAATCTTTATTACATTCCATAGCTCACCATTGGCTTGGAATGTTAAAAAGATGTCCCAGGAGAAAGTCTGGAATTAGTTTCTTCTCCTTCAAGACTCACCCCCTTGATGAAGCTTACCCTGCTTGCCCATTGCCTCTCACATGCACCTTCGTCGTAGGAAGAAATAGTTCCTTGTAAAAAACACAAACAATATAGAACTGTGTAAAAGAGGTATACAGCAAGTGAAAGTCTGCACACCCTGCAAATTCCATCCCCTTGTGTCTTCTAAACAGGTTGCAAATCCCAAAAGATAGTATTTTGTTCATATATGCATTCTTAGCATCTAGCAAATTACTTAGCAACAATAAATGTCTAAAGAAATGCTTGTTGAATGAACAAATCAATGGAAGGTTTTGGAGGAGAGTGGGACTAGAATTCAGACGATGGGTTTGGCAAAGTATAGCACCTTGCTTTTCAAAATGTGGCTCTTGGACTAGCGTCATCATCATCCCCAGGGAGCTGGCTAGAAATGCAGGATGTCAGGCAGACCCCAGTCTGCTGGTTCACAATCTGCATGTTAACAAGATCCTCAGGCGATCTGTGAGTGCTTTAACATTTGAGAAGACCTAGGGTAGCATATGTCTGTGAAATAATTACAGATATGAGCTTTCGCAAACAAATGCAAGGCAGTATATGTGATCTGCATTTAAGCAGCGTGCAGTGGAACCTCCTCCTAAGTGGATACCCATGACCTCTGTAAGGCTTATGCTTCTCGCCCCTCCCAGACCCAGTGTGGCTGTCCTTGGTGTTCTGTAGGATGAGCATCCTGGGCCATTTCTGAACCATCAACTCAGGTGCTTCTCTTTGGGCAGTCATAAGCATCACTTTGGAAATGGAAATGTTTCATGCTACTCACAAAAAAGTTCAGACCACAGTGTAGAAACCATGAGGCTGGCCTGTGGACTCCGGATGCTGGCACATCACATTTTCACCGCTAGACAGCAGTCATATTACGCAAGCTCCCAGGCATGGTTTCCTTATCCGTAACAAGTAGTCCTGCCTGCTTTAATGGCTTGTGGGGACCCAGGGAGTTAAACACTGGAGAGTTTGCACATGGTAGTCAGCCTAGATGTATTCACACTTTGTATAATTGGGGTGAAATTCACATAACATAAAATTAACCATTTCACAGTGAACTATTGAGTGGCATTCAGTACACGCACAATGTTGTACAAACGCCACCTCTATCTAGTTGCAAGACGTGAATTATCACCCCGAGGGGAAACACTGTGCCCATTAAACACTGGCTCCTCAGCCCCTGCCAACCACAATCTGTGTCCCCTCTCTGCATTTTGACTCAGTAATGTTAGTTTTCATTAGTAACGGGAAAAAATAATACCCTGAAACAATCAGATATATTTCTTCTTCCACTGACTTTCTGAGGCTTTCCACACCTTTAAAAACTGGAAGTTTGCTAATGATGGAAACTGAGAGCATAGAGGCAGCATGATTTAAAGGCAGTGGTATGTAAAGTGTGGTCCCAAACCAGCAGCATCCACATAACCTGGGAACTTGTCAGAAAAGCGTATTCTTGAGCCTACCCAGAACAATGGAATCATAACTCTGGGGGTGGGGCCCGGCAATCTGTGTTTTAATAAGCCTCCAGATGATTCTAACACAAGGTCAAGTTAGAGAATGGCTGCTTTAAATAAATCAGATGTTACTTCTCTGAGCCTGTAGTGCTGTCTCCGCGTGGCTGCCGCACCTGCGCCGTCTCCGGCCCGGGAACACAGGTGCTGACCTGAGACAGGAGGTCTTCTAGCCCAGTTCCTTGGGTGCAGGCATCAGCTGGGGAGTCACTCCCGCTGTCGTCTGGCCTTGGAATAGTCTGCGGAGCTGCTGCCTCGGGGTCACTGTGCAGCACAAACATTAAGTCATCTCCCTTGTTATTTAATCCTGTCCCCTTTTTGTGCAGCCCAACTTCATACTCAAAGGGAGGACTTTTCAGCAGAGCATGGCTGTGATTGCTCAGTGTGTTTCACACATCCTGAACTATATTGAAGTGCAGGCAGCATTTCTTTTTGGTTGATTAATGTTCAATTCGAGGTCTATTATGAACCTCCGGGCTTTAATTACTACACCATTACCCAGTCAATTCCCTGCCATTTTATATTTATGGCCTTTATTACGCCTCTGTATGTGCAATTGCCTAATTTTATTCTGGAAGGACTTCACCTCATTAGCCTGGTTTTATACCATTCTTCTCATTTGTCCAGATTGTTATTTATCTTGGTTCCCTGTAGGAGCTTTCTACTTTGTTTTTTCACCAGTGTTACCCTTTATACATTTTTTTTCTCCTTTTCCTGGGATGCATTGTTCCCTTCCCCTTGAAAACAGCTCTTGTGGTTTTTGCAAACAGCCCTGGGTACTTTTTTCCATGGTCACGCTTTAGCTCAGTTGTTCCATCTCAGCTGCCAGGTGTAGTGACCCTGTCTAAAGGCCATGGACATACCATGATCGGCCTAATTATCAGATTCATATCTTCCATCCAACTTCTGCGTATGCATTTGGAAGGTGTGTGGATGGAGCTTTTTCCTTTTTTTAAGAGTATGCTACCAAAAATAATTTTTACATGTTCTCTGAAATTCTTTACTAACACTCCCTTCCTTAATCCCCGTAGAGCCTCAGAAGAATTTAGGGTTTGTTACTTGCTTGCCTGCTGTAGAGAAAACAGAAGTTCCATGGCCAGGATCCTCACCAGACCCTGGTCTGCTTGCCCACTAGGCACATGCAGTGCTCACCCTTGTGGGCATTAAGTCAAGTTATTGACTCTATATAAAGAGCTCTGCCTGGGGCTGCAGGGCTGGGGGGCAGTGAGGCAGCGGAGAGACCCAGAGGCAGAGACTGGCTTGTTGCATGCAGACCTTCCCTGAGGCAGCTGGGATTCTAGCGCTTGACCTGCCACCACGAAAAGAAAGCTGGGTATAAACCCTTTTATCCTCAACTTTCTGTTGTCATTTTTTGGTCTCACTGAATCCAGAGTGAACTACCTGGGGCTGAAGCCCTCAGATGAGACACATATTTTCTTAGGTTCTACCCGAGACCTGCTAAATCAAACTCTGGGGGAGTAGAGTTTGTGTGTAATAACCCCTCCAGATGATTCGGATGCCCACTCAAGGTGGAGAACTGTTCTAAAGAGATGCTGAAAGAGCCTCAGAAAGGCCGCGTAAGTCAGAAATGATACTTCCTTCACCTGAGACCTTTCTTTGCCGAAGTGCAAGATTAATAATCTCTATAGAAGTTATATTTTGTTTTTTCTTGTGTGGTTTTTTTCCCAACAGCTTTGCCCTGGAATTATAAGAATATTTCAGTAAAGCAAATGGTAACGTCTTGAAACAAGAGTTCATGTAATTATTATAGCAATAGTAGATCAACTGTCTCCATTATTGAGTGAGATGTCTCAAGCTTTGAGAGATCTTTACCTCCTTTTTAAAAAATTTGATCTTACAACCCTTTGTGGGTAGGTATTCCTGTCCCCATTTTATAGGAGAAAACGAAGGCTAAGGAATGTGTGTAAAATCATCAAATCTTTTAGAAGCAGGTTCAAGAAAATAATTTCTGTCCAGAGCCACAATGCTATCTACTCATCTGTTACCATTTAAGGACTTTCCTGATCAAAGTTTTATTCCTATTTCACTTCTTCCTCTTTCAGTAGGAGTAGGTATGATGTGTTTCGGTAGGAATCAGTAACCAAGAATGTGTGCTCTGGATTTAGGCCACCTAAGTTCCTGTTTATTTCTGTGCTGTGTGACCTTGAGAAAATTATTCAACAGCTTTTTGTCTCGATTCCTCCATCTGAGAAGTGGGATGGTGCCATATTTCTGTCATGTGGTAGTACATATGCCTCAAATGAGACAATCAGTGAAAGCAATTAGAATGAGGCATGGGAAATAAATGTTCTCGATATTGGCTGCAATTTATCTTTCTCTACCCTCTTGTTTGCCCCTTTAAAGCTATCTCTTTTAGGTTTATTTACTTTGGGGTCTCACTTCCCTTACCTGTTAAGTGGGGACAGTAGATAGGTGACAAGTGGCCTGGGATTCTGATTTGTTATGGTTTGTTTTCCTGGTGGGCATACTTTCTATAATTATAACGTTCTTTGTTCTCTGCCCATTCAAAATCATCATGTCAAGGCTTTGGCACATCCGATCATACGGACTTGCTCAACATGAATGATTACACTTAAGCTCTTACGCAGCCCCCTTGCGGCAGCTCTGTGTTCTTTCTAAAACTTCTCTGGCTTTCTTGGACCAGTCACCATCAGCGCTGGTACCAGTGGGGAACAGAGAAGAGGCTCCCTCGTGGCCCTTAAGTCTGTGTGAGACGACCCCAAGCTGGGCTTACACTTTGACCTCGGGAGAGGTCTGGGGCTTTGTGATGTGACCTAAAGGCTGATGCTTCATTCTGGGGTGGTTCTGTGATTCTGTTACTCATATAAAACTATTCCTGAGTTAGTTTGGGGTAAGATCATCAATACCAATAAGGGTTTTTGCTTGTTTAATTGGTTTAACATGGGAGAACATGGGCATTTTCTCCAGTGAGTCAGGAGACAGTTTTTAACAGAGTTTATGAGGCTGACAAGACTCTGAGGACGGATGTCCTGTGGTGGCTGTAACTGTTTAGTATTGGGACTTTAATGCCAAAGCCTTCAGGGCATGACATGTTCTCTGTGGTCCTCTCTCATTCTCTGCACTTGTACTACCCATATTCTTGTGAAAGATTCCTGCTTGAATATGGACACGTAGAACCTCCTATCTTGTGTTTCTGGTGTAAGTAGGTGAAGACACCACTCTATTCATATGCCTCTTATGCTTGCTTATGTCCCCTGAGGCCTGTCATCAGAGAGCCAGTCCCACCACAGTCATTATTTTGGTTTAGTTACTGGTAAAGTGTTGTGTCAAATGTTGGCCAAGGGCCACACTGGAATAGGAAGAGGGAGGGCAATAAGGAAATAATAAACACCCACCTTATCAGGTCCATTTTAGGTACTTTGCCTTTGTTTTCTGATTTAATGTGCACAACAGTCTTGTGAAGTGGGTTTCATGTAACTTCTGTGCATCGCCCAAAGGGATGGAATGCCCGATGCATGCTTACACTAGTCTTGGTCAGGCTGTCTACATTATCAGTACTTTGGAGCAGAACTGGGGCAAAATGAACAATCCTTTTGGCAGAATTGGAACAAAATGGACACAGTACAAATTCACATGCTATCCTTGGTGGCCTGTGAAGAGACCACTGGGCTTCATCTGACCCTCAGTTAGAGTTGAAGCAACATGAACAAGACACATCCAGAGATGAGAGCTGATGAGGGAGGCCCTCGCAGCTCACTCCAGAGCCGGCTGCAGGGAGAACAGAAGGGACTCCAATTGAAAGTGGAGAAAAGAATGCCAGGGACAGCCAGCTGCCTGAAAGTGAGCAGTGGGTGCTGAGGCCGAGAAGGCAAGGGTGGTCCCAGGAGCCGGAGAAGGGTGGGCACTAGAATGTGGCTGGCCTTGTACTCAGCACGTGATGGTCACGCCCAAGCCAAATGCATTGGTGATCTGCACCACTGAGGAAGAAAGGCAAGAAGCACAGAGCATGCATTCAGAGGGAAACTTGAAACTTGTAGAATTTAAAGCCTGTGAGAGCACTCGCCCCAGGCAGTCGTTCCTGATCTTCAGGGCAGAAATGAAAGAAAAGAGAATCCTATACCATTGTCTAGGCAGGTTTGAGATTGATAGACCCACTTCGTGAGACAGAGGAAACTGACACGAACTCCCCTGAGCTTCATGGCAAAAAGTATGTGAAGGCAGTTTGTAAACCATTAACAGGAAAGTCAGAGATTTGGAAATTAAAGACCTTAAAAACTGAATTTCACGACTGACCTAGGCTACCTGTATGATCAAGCAAGTCACCTGTTCTTCTTGGGTCAACAGTTTTGAGAAAATAACAGTAATACCTGCCTTATCAATCTTATGGACTTACTGGGGGTCAGCTGATAGAAAATAGATAAATATACCCTGTAAATAATATTTTATAAAATGTTTTACACTTACTATTGTACAAAGCCAATGTTTTATTTTATAAAACATGCAGTTACAACTTCTTTTGGTGTATGACATATTCTAAGATGAGTGATAATAGCGGGATTTAGCACTCCATCTATTGTTGTTTATGTTCCACTAGGTTTCCTCTTAAAATCAAAAAGTAAGGAAAAAATAAAGGTGAAAAATACACCTTGATATTCTTAAATGGAACTTTTCAAAATGTCTCCAGTGAATATGGTTAATACCAGTATGTTGAATATAGAATAAAATATAGGTATATCAGTGTGTGTTAAATTTTTAAGACAGCTACTGTCCAGTTTAAGAATTCTCTTTCACTACAGTAATATCTTATTACTTAAAACCCACTTATTGACCTTAAAACCCACACAGGTTAACTTTAAAGATTTGTGTCTGCCTTGTCTAATGAAATCAGTTAAGAAGGAGGGTTTATTTTTCTTTAGGCAAGTAAATATGATAAGATGAATGGTACATTAAAGAGTAAAGAGACGGGCTTCTCCAAGCTGATTTACATATTGATTACTTAAATCACTCCTTAATTTAGTGTCTGCTAATAAACAGTGCGTTGGAAATGTTTCCGGAACATTTATTGGCTGCGGTAATTCTACCTACAGTGTATGCAGATCACATCCTCATTAAATATGGATGTGCTCATGAAATGTTAATAGAATGTTAATGTGAAATGGAGGGGAATGTCTTCCCTGGGAGCTGGGAGCTGGCTGAAAGCTCCCTGTCTCCTGTCTGTTCTTTATGTTCTTTAGGTCTTCTGTCTCTGTTTTTCCATTCATTTGCCCATCATCAGGAGGTTTGGATTTGCTCCATGGTGTATATGGCTGTCTCAGATATAAAATGTTTCGAAGAGAGAGATTCACTGATTGGTGGGAATTGAGTTGTTCTCTCTTCCTGCTTTTCTGAGCTGAATCCTTGGTTAGAGTTAGAAGGGATTCTCCTAACGGGAAGAGGGTAATTCAGCTTAGTCTAATGAGATTCTGTGCTCGGGCAGATTGTCCAGAAGGACTCCAGCAGTGGTCCTTCCCTGCACGGCAGGAGGAGTGATTTAGTTGGAGTTTTATGTTCAACTTTCTCAGAATAAAACCAACCAACCCAAAACCTGTGTTCCCTAAAGAGACTGTAAGGAAGAATTTTTATCCTAAGTCCCAAGGACAATAAAGGCTATGTTCATGATGATATTAATGCATATTTATTCATGTGAGCATATGTTGCAAATGGTTGAAAAGTCCCACAAAATGGGATGGTTCACTGACCTCTTGGACAATCAAGAGGGAGATACAGAGATGACAGAGGCTGCAAAAACTGCCTGTGACACATCAAGTGGAAGAGGAGATTGAATATGCAAACTCCTTATGTTGTGATGACAACTAGGTTTAAATGCAATGCAGGAAGGAACATCCCCAGGTAGAAACAGCTGATTTGTTATTGGGATACTATGAATGCATATAATAATGCATGTATATGTGTGTGCTATTGTTATGATGTTTATTCAGAAAATAATTAAAGCACATTTTTCTTGACATGCTACTCTTTTGGCTTTAAACAGTCCTCCTGAGCTCCCTCACTTTACTTCACTATTTGGAACTTTTTATCAATAAACAACACTTTCATTTACTTTTCCTTCTTCCCCTTTTCCTTCTCTCTTTTCTTCTTTGCTCCTTCCAAATATTCTTTATTTTATCTCTTTTTCCTAAAGGCCTTCCCCTCCTTGTCTCTTCATTCCGTGTCTTCCTCTCCTTGCCTTTTCTGATCACTTACCATGCTCTGAGTTCACTGCGCAGGCCCAGTCTGAGCCTCTGGGCTCTGCCAGGATTGCTGCCCAGGCCCTCCTGAAGGGCTGTGCTTTCATTCTTCCTCCCTGCTCTCTATTCTCCACACTCATAGATCATTTAAAAACAAACCAGGTCATAGCACTTGCCTGTCTAAATCCCATGGTCAGCCTGTGAGCGTCTTAGAATGTGTGACACCCCACACAGCTCTAGGTCAGTGGCTCTGAGCCACCTCTGCGTTCCCCTGGCTTGTTCTGACCCCCCTCAGGCTCCTGGAACCTAAACTGCTACCCTGCACAGCTCAAACCCCTCCACATGGTAGACCAAGCAGTGTGCTGGCCTGCCTGAAGCACGTCCTACTCAACTCAAGGGCTCTGTCCTTGATCCCTCCACCTGGGATATTCTTTCTCCCAGACCCTGAGATGGCAACCACTTTCTCTTCCCAGAAGGTGCCTGGCTACCTAAACTCTCCCCCCACAGGCCTTCCTCCTTGCTCTTCACCACCTCAACTATTTAATTTTTTTCATACCACTTTTTTGTGGTAAAATATAATTACCTCTTTCATTTTATACATCTCCCTCAATAAGCGTGAAGGCTCCATAAGGACAGAGCCCTGGCTTGTCTTGTCCTCCCTTGTATGGGGCCTAATGCTCCATTACTATAATTGATTGAATGAATAAAGCACCACTTCTGCCACTGAGGGTTCGTAGCCAGAGGGGATAAACAATGTAAGTCAGCGCATAGCTTTGCCCAATATGCTCCTGGGAGACACCCACTGAGAGCAGGGCAGCTCTGAGGAGGTGACTTGAAAACTCCAGTGGGGAAGTTGGAGGCAGCTACAGAGATGGATAAGCTGGTTATTCCTTTTATTGACACATGAATTTGAAGTTTAGTAATTTACATTTATTGTTTTTTATTTTGGTATCGTTAATCTACAATTACATGTGCAACATTATGGTTACTAAACTCCCCACTTCATCAAGTACTCCCCACCCACCCCATTACAGTCACTGTCCATCAGCGTAGTGAGATGCTATAGAATCACTACTTGTCTTCTCTGAGTTGTACAGCCCTCCCCATGCTGCCCCCCACATTATGTCTACGAATCGTAGTGCCCCTTTTTCCCCCTTGTCCCTCCCTTCCCACCCATCCTCCCCAGTCGCTTTCCCTTTGGTAACTATTAGACCGTTCTTGGGTTCTGAGAGTCTGCTGTTGTTTGTTCCTTCAGTATTTTTCTTTGTTCTTGTACTCCACAGACGAGTGAAATCATTTGATACATGTCTTTTTCCGCCTGGCCTATTTCACTGAGCATAATACCCTCTAGCTCCATCCATGTTGTTGCAAATGGTAGGATTTGTTTTCTTCTTATGGCTGAATAATATTCCATTGTGTATATGTACCACCTCTTCTTTATCCATTCATCTACTGATGGACACTTAGGTTGCTTCCATTTCTTGGCTATTATAAATAGTGCTGTGATAAACATAGGGGTGCATCTGTCTTTTTGAAACCGGGCTGCTGCATTCTTAGGGTAAATTCCTAGGAGTGGGGTTCCTGGGTCAAATGGTATTTCTATTTTGAGTTTTTTGAGGAACCTCCATACTGCTTTCCACAATGGTTGAACTAATTTGCATTCCCACCAGCAGGATAGGAGGGTTCCCCTTTCTCTACATCCTCACCAACATTTGTTGTTGTTTGTGTTTTGGATGTTGGCCATCCTTACTGGTGTGAGGTGATATCTCATTGTGGTTTTAATTTGCATTTCTCTGATGATTAGTGATGTGGAGCATCTTTTCATGTGCCTGTTGGCCATCTGAATTTCTTCTTTGGAAGTGTCTATTCAGATACACTGCACATTTTTTAATTGGAGTATTTGCTTTTTGTTTGTTGAGGTGCATGAGTTCTTTATATATTTTGGATGTCAACCCCTTATTGGATATGTCATTTATGAATATATTCTTCCATACTGTAGGATGTCTTTTTGTGCTACTGATGGTGTCCTTTGCTGTACAGAAGCTTTTCAGCTTGATATAGTCCCACTTGCTCATTTTTGCTTTTGATTCCCTTGCCTGGGGAAATATGTTCAAGAAGAAGTTCCTCATGTTTATGTCCAAGAGATTTTTGCCTGTGTTTTCTTCTAAGAGTTTTACAATTTCATGACTTACATTCAGGTCTTTGATCCATTTTGAGTTTACTTTTGTGTATGGGGTTAGACAGTAATACAGTTTCATTCTCTTACATGTAGCTGTCCAGTTTTGCCAACACCAGCTGTTGAAGAGGCTGTCATTTCCCCATTGTATATCCATGGCTCCTTTATCATATATTAATTGACCATATATGTTTGGGTTAATGTCTGGACTCTCTATTCTGTTCCACTGGTTTGTGGGTCTGTTCTTGTGCCAGTACCAAATTGTCTTTGATTATTGTGGCTTTGTAGTAGAGCTTGAAGTCAGGGAGCGTAATTCCTCCTGTTTTATTCTTCCTTCTCAGGATTGCTTTTGCTATTCGGTGTCTTTTGTGGTTCCATGTGAATTTTAGAACTATTTGTTCCAGTTCATTGAAGAATGCTGTTGGTATTTGGATAGGGATTGTATTGAATCTGTAGATTGCTTTAGGTAGTATAGCCATTTTGACAATATTTATTCTTCCTAGCCAAGAGCTGAATTACCATTTGTTAGTGTCCTATTTAATTTCTCTTTGGGAGTATCTTGTATTTTTCAGGGTATAGGTCTTTCACTTCCTTGGTTAGGTTTATTCCTAGGTATTTTATTCTTTTTGATGCAATTGTGAATGGAATTGTTTTCCTGATTTCCCTTTCTGTTAGCTTATTGTTAGTGTATAGGAAAGCAACAGACTTCTGTGTATTAATTATGTATCCTACAACTTTGCTGAATTCAGATATTAGTTCTAGTAGTTTTGGAGTGGATTCTTTAGGGTTTTTTATGTACAATATCATTTCATCTGCAAATAGTGACAGTTTGACTTCTTCTTTACCAATCTGGATGCCTTGTATTTCTTTGTTTTGTCTGATTGCCGTGGCTAGGACCTCCAGTACTATGTTGAATAACTGGGGAGAGTGGACATCCCTGTCTTGTTCCTGATCTTAGATGAAAAGCTTTCAGCTTCTTGCCGCTAAGTATGATGTTAGCTGTGGGTTTGTCATATATGGCCTTTATGATGTTGAGGTAATTGCCTTCTATACCCATTTTGTTGAGAGTTTTAATCATGAATGGATGCTGAATTATGTCAAATACTTTTTCAGCATCTGTGGAGACGATCATGTGGTTTTTGTTCTTTTTGTTGATATGGTGGATGATGTTGATACATTTTCAAATGTTGTACCATCCTTGCATCCCTGAGATGAATCCTACGTGATCATGGTGTATGATCCTCTTGATGTATTTTTGAATTCGGTTTGCTAATATTTTGTTGAGTATTTTTGCATCTATGTTCATCAGGGATATTGGTCTGTAATTTTCTTTTTTGGTGAGATCTTTGCCAGGTTTTGGTATTAGAGTGATGCTGGCTTCATAGAATGAGTTTGGAAGTATTCCCTCCTCATCTATTTTTTTGGAAAACTTTAAGGAGAATGGGTGTTATTTCTTCTCTACATGTCTCATAAAATTCAGTGGTGAATCCATCTAGGCCGGGCCTTTTTTCTTAGGTAGTTTTCTGATTACCCATTCAATTTCATTGCTGGTAATTGGTCTGTTTAAGTTTTCTGTTTCTTGCTTGGTCAATCTTGGAAAGTTGTATTTTTCTAAGAAGTCCATTTCTTCTTGGTTTTCCAGCTTGTTAGCAAATAGATTTTCACAATATTCTCTAATAATTCTTTGTATTTCTGTGGTGTCCGTCATGATTTTTCCTTTCTCATTTCTGATTCTGTTTATGTGTGTAGATTCTCCTTTTCTCTTAATAAGTCTGGCTAGGGGTTTATCTATTTTCTTTATTTTTTCAAAGAACCAGCTCTTGGTTTCATTGATTTTTTTCTATTTTATTCTTCTCAATTTTATTTATTTCTTCTCTGACCTTTATTATGTCCCTCCTTCTGGTGACTTTGGGCCTCATTTGTTCTTCTGTTTCCAGGTTCAATAATTGTGAATTTAGACTATTCACTTGGGATTGTTCTTCCTTCTTTAAAATAGGCCTGGATGGCAATATACTTTCCTCTTAGAACTGCCTTTGCAGCATCCCACAGAAGTTGGGGCTTTGTGCTGTTGTTGTCATTTGTCTCCATATATTGTTTGATCTCTGTTTTAATTTGGTCATTGATCCATTGGTTATTTAGGAGCATGTTGTTAAGTCTCCATGTATTTGTGAGCCTTTTTGTTCTGTTTGTACAATTTATTTCTAGTTTTATACCTTTGTGATCTGAGAAGTTGGTTTGTAGAATTTCAATATTTTAAAATTTACTGAGGCTCTTTTTGTGGCCTAGTATGTGGTCTATTCTGGAAAATGTTCCATGTGCACTTGAGAAGAATGTGTATCCTCCTGCTTTTCAGTGTAGAGTTCTGTAGATGTCTGTTAGGTCCATGTGTTCTAGTGTGTTGTTCAGTGCCTCTGTGTCTTTACTTATTGTCTGTCTGGTTGATCTGTCCTTTGGAGTGAATGGTGTTTTGAAGTCTCCTAAAATGAATGCATTGCTGTCTATTTGCTCCTTTAATTCTGTTAGTATTTGTTTCACATGTGCTGATGCTCCTGTGTTGGGTGCGTAGATATTTATAATGGTTATATCCTCTTGTTGGACTGACCCCTTTATCATTATGTAATATCCTTCTTTATCTCTTGCTGCTTTCTTCATTTTGAAGTCTATTTTGTCTGATACAAGTACTGCAGCACCTGCTTTTTTCTCCTTGTGGTTTGCATGAAATATGTTTTTCCATCCCTTCACTTTTAGTCTGTGTATATCTTTGGGTTTGAGGTGAGTCTCTTGTATGCAGCATATAGACGGCTCTTGCTTTTTTAGCCATTCAGTAACTCTGTCTTTTGATTGGTGCATTCAGTCCTTTTACTTTTAGGGTGATTATCGATAGGTATGCACCTATTGCCACTGCCAGCTCAAAATTCATGGTTACCAAAGGTTCAAGGGTAGCTTCTTTAGTATATAACGGTCTAACTTAACTCTCTTGTTAAGCTAGTATAAACACAGTCTGATGATTCTTTATATCTCTCCCTTCTTATTCTTCCTCCTCCATTCTTTATATGCTAGGTGTTTTATTCTGTACTCTTTTACATTTCCTTTGACTCTTTTTGTGGATAGTTGATTTTATTTTTTGCCTTTAGTTAGTATTTGGATGGTCTGCTTTCTTTGCTGTGATTTTATTTTCTCTGGTGACCTCTTTTTAGCCTTAGGAGTGCTTCCATCTAGAGCAGTCCCTTTAAGATATCCTGTAGAGGTGGTTTATGGGAGGCAGATTCCCTCAGCTTTCGCTTGTCTGGGAATTGTTTAATCCCTCCTTCAAATTTAAGTGATGGTCGTGCTGGATACAGTATTCTTGGTTCAAGGCCCTTCTTTTTCATTGCATTAAATATATCATGCCATTCTCTTCTGGCCTGCAAGGTTTCTGTTCAGAAGTCTGATAGTCTGATGGGTTTTCCTTTGTAGGTGATGTTTTTTCTCTCTCTGGCTGCCTTTAATACTCTGTCCTTGTCTTTTATCTTTGCCATTTTAATTATTATATGTCTTGGTGTTGTCTTCCTTGGGTCTCTTATGTTGGGAGATCTGTGGACTTCCATGGTCTGAGAAACTATTTTCTTTCCCAGCTTGGGGACGTTTTCTGCAATTATGTCTTCAAAGACACTTTCTATCCCCTTTTCTCTCTCTTCTTCTTCTGGTACTCCTATAATGCAATTATTGTTCTGTTTGGATTGGTCACACAATCCTCTTAATAGTCTTTCATTCCTAGAGATCCTTTTATCTCTCTCTGCCTCAGCTTTTCTGTATTCCTGTTCTCTGATTTCTATTCCATTAACAGTCTCTTGCGCCTCATCCAGTCTGCTCTTAATCCCATCAATCGATTGTTTCATTTCTTTAATGTACCTCCTGACTTCCTCCCTTAGCTCTTTCATATTTCTCTGTAGGTCCATCAGCATGGATATGACTTTTATTCTGAAATCTTTTTCAGGAAAATTGTTTAAATCTATCCCACCAGGCCCTCTCTCTGGGGTTGTCTGAGTGATCTTTGACTGGACCATATTCCTCTGTCTTTTCGTGGCGATAGAAGTGGTCGCAGGCAGGTGCCATGTGTGTTAGCTGGGAGAACAAAGTTCCTTCTTGCTCGTTGTTCTCTTTGCCCTTCTCCACAGCCTGTGCTGGTTACCCACACACTGGGAGGCAATCTCTAGGATAATCCCCTGAGCTGCCGTGTGCAGGGCAGCCTTCAGGCTAGCTTAGAGCACTGTGGGGTTTTGCAGCCATGCTGGGTGCGTTCTGCGCCCCTTGGTGCCTTCCAGACCTTGCTCTGGCTTCTGCGGCCCTTCCCGGTTAGCTGCGCACCCACCAGGAGGAGATTCTTTGTGGTTGCTGTGGGCGGGGCTGCTCTCCCACTGTTTCGCAGCTGTGGCGGATCTGCCGGACTGTTGCAGCGCTGGCCAAGGAATGAATGGCAGACTGCTTATCACCGTGAGGGGCTTTGGTGGGGCTGCTTTACCAGAAGCTGGTTAGGGGGCCTGAAATTCCTCAAGATTCCCAGCCTGCTGGGCTAGGTGCTCTGGGACGATTTTGTTCTGCTGTTGGGCCCTTGTCTCTTTAAGACTTTTAAAAAAGTGCCTGCTTTTCTTTTGTCCCAGGGTAGCCGGCTGTGGGGACCCGCTCACAGTCTCCATCTCGGATCCTGCCCGTCCGTTTCTCTAATCTCTAGCACACCATGCGATGTGTGTCTGTTCACCCGGTGCAGATCACCAGGGCTGGTTATTTAGTAGTCCTGTGCTTCCACTCGCTCCCCACTCTGAATCTTTTCCTCCTGCTGGTGCACTGGGATGGGGGAGTGCTCGGGTCCCGCCGGGTCACGGCTTTGTATCTTAGCCGCTTCGTGAGGCACTGAGTTCTCACAGATGTAGCTGTAGCCTGGCTGTTGTACTGTATTTTCTGGTTTCTCTTTTAGGAATAGTTGTATTTGTTGTATTTTCACAAATACGTATGGTTTTGGGAGGAGATTTCTGCCGCCCTGCTCACACCGCCATCTTCGACCCCCTCAGACTCAAGAAAGAGAGTCTTAAGGACACTGAAGTTTAGTAATTTTAAAATAGAGTTTTGTTGCTTTGCTTACTTTCATTTAACCTATGTGCAGGATGGCTCCCTTAGTCGTGAGAGGAACGTGTCAGCTAGCTTAAGAAAAGGGGAACATTTATTTGATGGACCAAGGTGTTTTCAGAGGAGAAGTTGAGCAAACGAACAGCAAGAACAGGGAAGTGGCTTTGCCACAAGATCCTGTGGGATGAGGCACTCAGATGCTGGGCGCCCACTGTCTCCTCCCTGGTTTCCTCTGCATTCTAGCTTGCTTTTCTTCATTTTCTTTGCAGGCTCACATTCAGGTCCTGTGCTCACAACCCTCTGGTGTTGTCAGTCAGCATAACAAAGCCAATGCTCCCCTTTTGGTATAATGCATCCCAGGGAGGAACTCTGGCTGGTCCGGTTTGTAGCATGCACCCTATGGGCATAGGATGCACCCCATTAGTCAGCTAATGCCAGAGTGAGCTCTTGCAAGAACATGGACACTTCTGTGGGAAATATGTGATTAAAATGTAGGAGTGGAAGTGACAGAAGTCGAGTTGCTATTCCCAGGAAAAGCCAGATGTGACTGGGAGGAAAAGAGAGTGGTTTTGTGACTTAAATAAAAAGTCTTTATTGTACTGTTTTGGAAAACTCTCCACAGGTACCTCCGTGTCAGTGGAAACCAACAAACAAAATTTACAGGGTCAAAGGAGGTTTTAGGAGGTTTGTAAAACAGGAGACTTTTTTGTGCTATATACTGAGAGTATACTTAGAGTACATTCCTGTTCTGCCCCAAGTGCCTTAGTCTGGTGATCCAGAGTGTATCTGTTTCTCCATTACAGCAGAGCCAACATGTTGCCATTTTCTGCAGACTGACTTCCCTTTCTGACCTGTTCCCTTTCCCATTTGCAGATTGTGCTTGAGAACAGTAGCCGAGAAGATAAGCATGAATGTCCCTTTGGCCGCAGTAGCATAGAGCTGACCAAGATGCTGTGTGAGATCTTGAAAGTGGGCGAGCTGCGTAAGTACACTTGTTTCCCACAAGCTGTCAGAGACCCAATGTCCAGGGCTGCGTCCTGACCAACACAGAGATTTCCCAAGGTGCTGGCAGCTATGTACATGCATCGCTGTGGACCCAACATTCTTTGCCTGAGGTTTCCAGTCTATATATTTCTGTATATTTGCTCTGGGAATAACTATTATTAACATCTACAAGAATGGAAACATTTTCAGGTTTTGTGACTGAATTTCAAATGTCAAAAAAATGAGTATAAAAACAGCATTGCATTTACTACTCTGTTTAGGAAAAAGATCTATGAATTTCTGTTTTTAACTCCCAGTTTTTAACCCATCAGTAGATCATTTTCTTTCTTTAGAAACAATATTTCTCTATTTGAATACTTTCATGAAATCCTTTTGCTGCCAGTATCTCCCTTGTTTAGAATGCTTTCTGCAAGAAAGAAGGGGTTATTGAAGAAAACAGGTAGCTGACCATGAAAAATGTGATCAGAGATATGCTTATTGCTTTTTCTTACTTATATTATCAAATTTAGGAGAGGACTCCCAAAAAACAGGGCTTGGCAATTTTCTTGCCTTTTGGTCATTGGCAAAATTTGGCTTAAACCTGTTAAGGTGAAACTGATTTAAGCTGGCTTGCAATCATTGCCAACACCAAGCCTCCGTAAAGGGGCGGACTTCCATTCTCTCCAACATCTATAGAGACAACACATGTATAAATCTTTCCTCGTAGGCTTAATAACATCGGCACCAGAGAAGACTGTTTATACCAGAGAACTGTTGGGTGTTCGGAATTACTGGGAAAGCATAAATGTTCACTTACCCCCTGGAGAGCTTAAGACAATGGTCTGGAGTGATTAATGGGAAAGAATCTGATGATTAAATTGGAAATGGGGTTATGTTTTATTTACAGTATAGAACTGACTACAGGTGCTTCTAAGGTAAACTAGCAAATTTAGAACTTAGTAAGGAAAAACTAAGCATTTGAGCCTGGCTGACCAAGCACAGCAGGCGTTACCCTCCAGTATGGGTGGATGGGGGAAAGAAGCTGAAGCTGGCTTGGATGATCATGAAAGTTCATCGCTTATGAGCCCAAGTTCTGGCAGTTCCGCACTCGTAGGGCAGTGCCGACCCTGAGATTTCTGTGTTCGTGTGTTCAGGTTCACTGATGACCAGGGGTAACATTCCCGTTTACCCGGACCCTTGATGTGAGTTTTCCTTCCTACTCCTCATGAGACTAGCTTGTTGAGAGTTGTATCTGCTGTATAGCTTACTGTTTATTCTATTAAGGGATTAATGCCTTCATTCGAAAACAAATCCTACTGAATTCCTCAGTCTGATAACTGTAACTATTTTATGTTTATCTCAATTTTACGGGGGCAGCAGTGGAAAGTCACTTGTTAAAAAGCATCGCAGGGCTGTCTAGGATTCTCAGAAAGTGGAGAACAGTCATGCTCTGACTGGCTGGTTCTTCTGTGTCCAGGTTATTGCTCCACGTCACCCTTTCCCTCACCCCATTCCCAGCTTCCCCACTGGCTCCCTTTGGCTATCAGCTCTCCTCCAGATGACAGCAGCAGGTACACACTTTTGTACTTTGACCACCATACCCAGCTTTCTGCTCTTCTCCTTTGCCCAAAAGACATGTGTTTCTCATGTTAAGGTCAACACAGAACAGAGACATGGAAGGTAGGAGACAGTTGGGACTAAAGGGGAGGTGGGGTCTATCTCTGCCCCCAATACCCTTTGTGTCCTTGGGTAACATGCTCACAAATGTCACTGTGCTCTTATGTCTCCACATTTTCACAGAAATTGATTGGTAGTACTTTGGGTAATGATTTGAATAGTTGTGTTCATTTTGGTTTGATCTCAAATAACCTCAGTGGTTGAAATTGCAGTAGTAGGAGAGAGAGGAGTACCCAGGGAACAGATAATATTCACCCTAGGGGGACTAACTTGGAAAAGATGGCCCAATTCCAGGCTGTGTGTGGGCAAGGTAAATGTGGATCTGCTTTGGACTCATCTCCATGTCCCGGGGCCTGCCTGGTGGGTGGAGGGTAGCCGTGGGTGGCAGGAGTCGCAGCAGCGCTGAGGTGAGCTGCTCAGGTGAATGTCAGCTCTGCGCTCCAGGGAGGGACTGGGCGCAGAGTAGGGGCTGGCGTCTGGCTGGGATACAGTAGCCCCTCAGACTTTTGAGGATCTAGTATCAAGCCAGGAACCAGGACAGAACCACCTTCCTATGGGCTGAGATTATAGAGTGGGGTAAAGGCAAATACCTTGGGGATCTCTAGGGGTGCCCCAGATGCTGTTTTGCACTGTGTATTTTCTATATCTCACATTATGCTGCTGCTAAGTCTTCCAACATTTTGCCACAACTCACTTAGTACCTGGTCAGGCCTGGTCCCTTCAGTGAAGTTGGCCTCGGACAGCAGGGACCTGGCATACTCATGGCAGGTTCCCTTCATCTAAGATGACAAATGCACTTGTTCATTTGTTTCATGCAAATTGATTGATTACTTACAATGTGCCAGGGACTATGACGGACACTGAAGGCACAAAGGTGAACCAGATATGGTCTCTTTTTCCAGAAGCTTCTGGCTGAGAAAGTGTAAATGAGTTGGGACTGACATTTTTCCTGTCAGTTATACGTCATTATGTATATTTTTAAATGCCCGTTATCTGTTCTAAAGCATGTTTTTTCCAGTGTTTTGATAGTTTAAGTTTTCAGGCTGACCTATTGCTCGTCATCCACTGCAAAGGCCATTCTGGACACTTTGCAAGGCTTACAAAAGACTCCCACATGCCTGAAGTCTACATGCCCAAGTGAGTTGTTTTCTGCTCATAAAATATTAAAGGATTGGTACATTCTGATTGAATGCTAGACATCAAATGATGAAACACTCTGTGGTAAGAGGAAAATTGCTTTTTAATGGATTGCCTTTTGCCTGTTGCCATATTAAATAAGATACTAATATGGAAAAACAATCTGAGCACACCCTTATGTTGAAGGAGATCATCTGTTTTTCTGCTGAAGAAAATTAGTTTCATGAACAAATCCATCTTCTTTTGGTTTGCATGTGTTTGCTGTTCTCCTTTCCTAAGTTCATGATTCTTCTCAGATTTGGATTAATAATTGACCTGGAAGATCACGGTCATGTTAGATCTATAAGCAAGGCTGAGACCCAAGAAGTACCATTCAAAAATCTAACTGATTGCAAAAAGGACATATATAAAAGTAGAAAGATTCAATCTTCTAGGAATGCTGTGTCTTCTGACTTTAGGTCTTTTGAGGAAATGCACTTCTGAAATGCCAATCATATGTTGGTGTTCAAAGCAAGCATATTCATGTTTAATTAAGTTACTGATACCAAATATGTATGCACAGATTTTTTTTAAGTTGCTTTTTAATAAATCACTATTTTTTCTGCTTTCCAATGATTGACATTGTGAGAGGCAAATGTTTGATAGTGTAGTATAGACAACAATGTCTATTTATATTCTGAGAGTGCTTTATCAAAGTTATTTAACTGAAGCCTGAAACACCCCCAGGGGTTAATCAAGGTCAGTGACATCTATGTTTATTGATGAAGAGAAGACTTATACTTACTGCCTAGTGTTTAGGGTCACTGAGCTCAAATTGGTGTTCCAGATGCCCAAAGAATAGTATAGAAAGAGGCAGGAAAACGAGTGGTTGCATTTTGGCATCAGGAAGACCCATCTTTGAAATCACAGTTCAGTTACTAAGTGGAGGCCTTGGGCATGTTTCTCCTCTGTTCTGAGCTTCTGGTTCTTCATCAATGAAATAAAGGTAATACCTGTTGCACATAGTTGTTGGGAGGATTAAAGGAAATATGGGGTGTTGCTTTAGTTGGAAGATAGATAGTTGTTTTTCATCTCACTTTCCATAAACGAACTGTGGGTTGAGCGACTCCAGGGAAGCACTCTGGCTTAGGTAATAGCTGGAGAGCCAGGATCTGGGGCAACGTCTCTTGTTTCTTCACTCTTTCCCCTCTGATTAAAATTATTTTTGACTTCTTTCTCCATGAAGCTTTTTGAGAGCAAGGACTTGTTTTCCCTTACTTTCAATATTAAAAATTACAAAGAATACTTATGGACCTGGATGTGGTCACAGAGCGCCTTGGCCTTGTTTGTATAATTGGCAGCCTCAGTTAGAAGAACAAGATTGAAGTAGAGCAAGTAAAGAAGGGCAAGTCTTCAAAAGGAGAGGCAAGTGTGTGTGCGTGGGGTGGCTGGGGGTTGGGGGACACAGGAAATTGTACCCTCAGAGTAAGGGAGGCACAACAAAGATAAATCCATCCACACTTGAATGTGAAGTCCTTACAAAGATACCTCACTGTTAAGTGGGACTAAAAATGGTAACTGTTGCTTTGTCAATATAATGGTAGCTGTTATTATTAGAGTGATAGTAAGTTGTTGAGAGATGGGAGGAAAACTTGATTTCTGATACAAAGAGGTCAATTACTTGTCTTTTGGATGTGTAGCACCTCATCCAGTTATATTCCAATATCAGGTAGAGCTAGGATATTTCTTTTTGTCTCTCAGTTACTCAGTAACTATAGGGCTTCTCCTCTATGAGTCAGGATCTAATCGCTGATGACTTGGACTTAAAACCCACTCCATCCTTCAGCAGCTCACATGCTGTCTAGATAGTTCTTCTCACAGTCTGCTGTTTGTAACATTACACTGAAGTTATATGACTGTCACTAGGAGGCAATGCTAAGCTCCTGGGGAGTCAGGCAGACTAAGCAAGGGAGAGTCTTGGAGGGTGTGACACGGAAGAGGAGATGCTTGAGTCATGTCATCCCACAGATGAGAAGAATAACCAGGCAGGAACAGACATTGCATGGTGGGCAGTGGCTATTGAAAGTCCCAGGCTGTGAGGTGTAGGTGAAAACTGGGAGTTTCAGTGAATTCTAGTTCCATGCAGCTAAAGCAGAGGGCTTGAGGGAGCAAAACAGTGGAGGAAATACAACAGAAGAAGCAAAAGGCAGATCCCCGTAAGGATTTGTTGGGCAGAGGAGATTGGACTTGACCTTATAAGCAGTGGGAACCAATAGAAAAAATTTTAATAAGAAAAAATGTGTCCATCCTGGGCATAAAATTCTAGAACTGGATTATATTTTCTGGTTGTGGCAAGAACTTATGCTCATGATAATGTGCAGGGCCAGACCAGGGAAAATTTCACCTCACTGTGGCTCCAGCCCAGATAATGCAGCAGCTAGGAAAGTTTCAGCTGCAAATAATAGAATTCCCAGCTCAAAATGGCCTATTTCCAAAGGACATTTATTCAATATCACAGATGCAGAGTTGAGTAGGAAACAGAGTTGGTTAGCTGGGCTGTTCAGTGATGTGGTCAAGGACCCAAATTCTTTCCATCTTTTGGTTCTGCCATTCTTGATGTACTAAATTTGTCTTAGGCAGGTAGCAAAATGGTGGCTACCATCACATGGTACAGAGAAAGAGGAGGCTGTCTTTTCCAGTTAGCCTCTTTTACGTGTGTGGAAATGTTTCCAAAAGCCCATTAGCACACTGTCTCACATCTCGCTGGTTAACACTGTGGTCTGTGCCTAACCCAGTCATAAGGGGAATGGGACCAGTCATTAGCCACTCCTTAGACTGGGCATGAGACCAGCCTTCCCCGAATATCTGACTGCAGGATGGTAGATAACTAAAGGAAATTGGGGTTCCACTAAGATAGGGAAAATAGCTATTGAAACCCTTGATTTTGTCCCTTTACTTTAAAAACTTTCTTATGTATTTTCCTTATTGCTGCAGAAAACCATAACAAACTAAAGTCGGGTTATAATCCTCAGTCATTTTGCCTTATTGGGAATTGGGGATATGCACTAGTAGTTTATTATTGTAGCAATATCAAAGGTTGCAGAAAAATGGAAATTGAGGTTTGATTATATTTCATTTTTCATCACTAAGAAGCTAGGGCTCCATCACCTTACTTTCCTTTTAGCACATGTGTATTTTTCACTTCCTCAGTTACGCTTTTGTGTGGGGGTTATTCTTGGGCATATTTTGAAGGGCAGAATGGACATATATTTGTGGTTGAAGTTCTCTTATTTCTCTGGAACAGTTTGCCCTCTTCACCTGTTTGGCCATATACAATTAGATTACAATTTAATAAGTACTTCTCTGTTTAAAAGAACAAGAATGAAATCTATATCACACACTGAAAACGTTCAGCATCTCCTTACTTTGTCTTTCAGTGGCGATGTTTATTATAACGTACCGGTGTGCTGAACGAAGCACCTCATATGATTCATCATGCAGACACTTCTGCTTTAGCAAGTAAAAATAACACAGATGAGCGATCTGAAGCACTCTTTGGGGTGCAGCAGCAATTAGAATAGATACTTAACTCTGGGACATTGGTGTTTTTGTACTTTGAGAAGCACCATCCATCACTTTCACTCTTAGAACATTCTGGTTACAGAAAACTCAAGAAAATTACCTCTTAGCAATTAAACATCTTAAGGACTGTTTTTTCCCTTCTAATACTAACTTGTACCCATGCTCCATGGAAAATTGAATCCTCTCAGATCTTGACTATATCCTGAATACTCATATTCTACTTCCATATTCTACTTCAACTTTAATGTGAAAACAAAAAATAAGTAAAATAAATGTGCAAGGCCTGAGCCTGGATTTAGGAAGTTATATCCACCTTGGGCCCAAATTAAAAGTGCTATTGGAGAGAGTATGAAAGTCATTTGAGTGGTTGTTTAGAACCATTATAAAACTAGTATTGGGTTTTATAATAGTATTATCACAATACAGGAGGACTTGATGTGAGATTCTTGCCTTCAGAACCAGAAGCCCTAGGTGTACTTCTACTACCTCGAAGTACTAGGTGTAACTGATGTAGGTAAGGGCTTTTGTCAAGCTGTTCAGCCATCTTGCCCCTTAGTCTCCTATTTGTAACATGGGTACATCATCATCGTCGACACCATCATTATTATCCTCATCTGAGAATCAGATGAAGGAATGTAGGTTTAAATGTTTTTTTAACTGTGAGATGCTCTATTTGTGAAGGAAATAGCATTGACCCGAATATGCACAGATTCAGAGACACTGCGATGTGTCCCCTCCCATAGCAAAGCCAGCCCTTTCTGTGCGTTTAGTGGCCGTCTTAAGAGTGGAATTCCATGGTGGTTTGTTGGAGTTCCAGCAGGCAGTACTCTTTGACACTTCTAAAATCACAGTGTAATGTTTATTCTGATTTCTCAGAAAATGAAACTTGGCGATTTAAGAGAATATATCAAGCACATCTCAATTACAAATGGATGAAAATAATTTGTCTTAACATAGGAATTTTTAGGACTTGGTCCTTTTTACATTATTTCTGAAAAGATATGTAGCTGGAAACAGTCAGCTTCCATTTCTGTTGTCTGTTGGGTTATACATTGAAGGGTAGATTTCCCCCGGCTCATAAGGAAGAAAGGCACAGATATGTTGGAAGAACAGATACCCACTGTTTCCTTCTTCTGCCTTATGGAAACACTTGCTCAGGCTCATCTCAAACATCAGGATTGGGTGACAGTTCTGATTCCTCCCCTGACCCCTGTTGTGGGAAGGCATCACATTCTCTTCTCAACTCCCATAGCACCTCATCTGTGCCTTTTTTTTAAAAAAATTTTCTACTGTGTATTAATACTTTTTTCCCCTTAATTCCTGGCCTGTTTCCCCTAAAAGTTGAGGTGGCTTATAAAAAGGTATAAAGATAATAAATAAGTAAATAAATGGTAAAAACAAAGGCAAATAAGAAATGAAATTAAGAAAATGGATTATGAATGTTTGCAAAGTGCATGTTATAAAGGCCTTTGTATTTGCTAGCAGGAACCCTTGAATATGGATCAAAGATTCCTTTGTCCCAGGGAAGCAAGAAGTGCTCACATGAATAAACTCAGTGTGAAAACCCAAATGCTCATTTCAGTTAATGCTAAAGTAGTACTTGGTAACATTTAATATCATTTGTTAAATATGTTGGAAGAGGACATATTCTTAGAATTATTCTTTTAAGCTACTCTAAAGCAATAAGCCAACCTATATTTAAAATGGTGATACCAAAACAGCTTTCCCATTTAAAACTGTAACTAAAGTAGGAAGCTATAGGATGCTAATATTCACCATTATTATTTTTCCTTGATCTGGAAGACACAGACAAATAGAAATAGAGTTCCTTGGTAAAAATAAAGTTCACTGATAGGAACACTGAAACAATTTTCAGTTATAGATGATAAAACTATCTAGAAATCCCTGAAGAAGCAAAGGAAAAGTTGTTAAAAGTAATGTAATTTAGAAGAGTGCCTACATAGCAGATAAAGAAAACTTAGTAGTATTTCCATATGTTAGCAGTAATTAGTCAATTATAAAGTGGATAACAAGGATTTTTTTTTTTTTTTTTTTTTTAGTAGTGGCAGTATAAAGGTAAACTGCTTAAGGATAATCCTAATAAAAAACATCTTGGACTTACATGAAGAAAACTATTAAGATTTTTCTAAGATATGCAGTACATGTTTCAAATAAACAAATAAGCAAATATTTTACTCCCGGTTGGAAAACATTAATACCATGATAAAGATGTAAGTTCTACTAAATCAGCGTTTAGGCTGATCTCCTTGCAAAGTATTAATGGCAGTGAGGATGGAAACTTCACAGGATGACTCTAGAGTTCAATAAAGAAGTGGAAATTGGCAGGAAAGAACTGATAAAGGAGAGAAAGAAAAATGAAATAAAGATATATTTCTTTTTTTTTTAATATTTTTTGCAAGAAAGTCCAAAGAACCCATTCACATATACCTGTCACCCAGGTTCACCTGTTAACATTTTGCCATATTTGCTTTGTCACTCATTCTCTCTCTCTCCACACATGCACATTCACAAATATTGTTATAAAAATATGAAAAATAAATTTTGATGGAAGAAAAAATTGTAATAAAAAAATAATCAAAATAATATTTTTAAAATTATTTAAAATTATATCCAACTCTGCTTTCCAGAAGAGCTGTGGGGAGGAAGGTTGGGGTGCCCCTGGATGAGGCATCTTCATGGGAGCAGTGTGAGAAGCCTGGCTTAGGGTACCTGCTCGCTGATGGAGGGCTGAGGGAGGCTCACGCTGCCTGTCTTCTCCCCAGCACAGTGGGGGGATGTTGATGAAACTTACATGCACCTTCCCAGCATTCTTCTACAGCACTGTGGCTGTGGCTTAGCTAAAATCCAGTGGTTATATACATGAGGGACTATGGATTTCAGGACATGCAGCTTATATACATATCAATAGGAACATCATAAAAAAGAAAAAACCATGAAAGTAACATGATCCCTCTAGATGAAGGAGGCCATTTGCAAGGATGGTATTTTCTCTCTTAACTGTAAAATCAATCTATTATTAAAGTTATTAATCTTACTCCAAAACCATCTTTCCCTAGTTCTGCACCCCAGGCTGGGACCCCATAGGCTATTCTTTTTCCAGAGTAATAATCACCCTTATTAGCATCGATTGCAAGATCATGATGCGCCAGGGCATGAGCTAAAAGATCCTAATGCTGTAGAAGGAGAATATTAATTTGGAAAGGCAGCAAGAAATTAGAGGGAAGGTATGAGCAGAATGTTAGAAGATTGAAATAGATGGTAAACTAAATGGCAAAAAGAAAGGAATTAAAACAACAGAAATCAGGGTGCCAGGCTGCACTGCAATGGTGATGAGCTGCTACCCTCTATGATTTTTAAACTAAAATGTACACAAGTAAAACAAAAGCAACCCAGAAGCAGCCCCCTAGCTTCAGTCTTTAATACACTTCCCTCAGGACTGAGTGCCCCCCACCCCCAATCATCCCCACCCTCCCCAGGAGTCCCCAGACCTTGGGAGAGCAGCAGAGGACAGAAAGCTCTAAAAATGGCTTTTAAAACTTTCATCCTTGGCCTGAGGCCTTCAGAGAGATTTTCCTGGTTGGTGGAGTAGATTAGGAGGTAGATCTGTAGAGTCTCCCTCACAGCCCCGGGCACTTGAACTTAAATCAAAACCACTTGCTGATTTAAAGACAAGTACAATTTATTTAAGGAAAAATAAAGACCACTGCTATTTAGGAGGTGCATTCCTATATGGCAGGCAGTTCCTTGAAGTCAGTAGTGATTCCCTTTACAGCATCTGCACTGACGAAAGAAGGAGCCGAGACTCTGGGAGAGGTTAAGTAGACAGGTCACGCAGACATTCGATGCACCTGGCTACTGGGGGACACCATTGTGCTGTTTACTTTTAGCTATTGTGCAAGGCCACCAACCACTGCTTTTGTTTTTTAAAATGCCATCTTCCTTATAAACTGTAAGCTCCTTGAAGATCAGATTCAGAATGAATTCACCTTTTATAGCCTCTAGACCAGTGCTTTTTATATAGTCTGTATTTAATAAGTATTTATTTGTTTCAGGGTCAGTTCCAAAAATATTTTTCAGATATCCCTGAATTTTTAATGATCTTTGTGTTTTACTCTGAAACCTCTCAAACACCATCCTTTTTTTCTTCTAAAGTGAGGATGAGTTAGACAAAAGGAACAAAATACCTTCATCCCTCCCCTCCTCTTCTTCCTCAGGGTAATTTGGTGATACTAGAAAATATCAACACTACAGCACGTTCCCCAAAGAGGAAAAAAATGGTCTATTTTCAGTCTTGTGTTTCAGGACACACAGCTGTGTGACTTCCGTTTATTATAGTCCCAGCTGCCTCCAGACAGCTCTCAGCTTGCACCTTCTTTCCCGCCCACCCCCTGGGTACGGGAAATGGGTGGACTTTATCCAGTCCAGAGCTCGGACTCCAGTGAGGATGCAGAGAGGTCAGAAAACTGCTCCTCCAAAGACACCTCCTGCTGACATAGGTACATCCAGCCCCTAGAACCTAAAGGGAGCCGGGTCCCATGGGATGGCTGCTGTAGGCTAGGAAGCCAAGTCATCAGCTCCTTGCAGGTCAGCGCTCCTGTGTGTCTCTCCAGAGTGTGGTTGTCCCCCGCCTCTAGGGATGCAGCCTGGGGTCCCAGCAGTCAAGTTCAATGCGGCTTCCTTTAATTTGGCTTTCTGAGGGTTTTGGCCATCACAAGAACAGATTGCAGCTGTGGCCTGAGCATCTTTAGAAGTGTGAATCATTTTTATTTTCCCTGAAGAAGCTATTTTGAGCTTTATAATTGCATATTTCCATATGCATTGTTTTTTCATAGAATAAGGAGAATGACTTGCATTTTTTTTTTTTAATAAAAATCTCTGGTTTCTTAGCTCTTCTGTCTTGTATAACCCAGGCCAGTGATTCCTGAATTTGGCTGTGCATCAGATTCACCTGGGGGAACTTCTATGAAATATAAGTCCCTGCTATGTAATCCAGAAATTACCATGTTTAATAAACTCTCCAATTCATTCCTAAGCAGCCTGACTGGCCCCTTCTGAGTTAGGGAATCTTGGTTGAACACCCCCATTGTAATTCAGGTCATGATTAAATGGATTCTTTGTGAGTTGGTAAGGGCTCTAGAGCAGGCATTAGACCTGGATTCTAGTTCTCGCTCCACTGCTGACCAGCTCTATACAAACCTCTTCTCCTGCATGGTCCGTAGTTTCCTCAGGTGGGAAACATTTTCATTGCCCAGGTGACTGCCGCCTCCAAGGTTGCTGTGGCCTTTTTATGTACCCAGTATGATGACACTAACCACTAAACCGTTGCTAACTGGAACTTTGCCTTCGTCAGTGCTTGAGTGACATGTATCTAACCTAGACTGCTAATGGGCTGTGTGCAAGCGTTAAAGAAGTGCCCGGAGACCTGTTATCAAGGGCTCTTGGGGTGCAGCAGCCTTGCATCCTGGACTGAAAGGCTTGTTTCTCCCACACAGGTACAATTGTTCTCACCTTTGAACGTAAAGTTTAGTTTAATATGCTTTTCCCACTCTGAATTTTTTCCTCCTTTGAAATACCAACTTTCTTGCCAGTAAAGAGTCCTTTGAGAAGAAGTAAACCTAGTTTTGCCAGAACAGATCAAGAAAATGGCAAAAAAAAACATTCCTCTGACTTCATTCTTCCTTGCCTAGCTGGTTTCACACTACTTTTTCCCACCTTGATATTCTCTCGGCTGGGTGGCTCCGCGGCTCTCGCCATTCTGGGATGCGGCCGGGCTGGCAGATGAGGCAGCTGCGTCGCTCAGCTTACTTGGAAACAGCAGTGTTTAAATAATCCCGAAACTTGGAAGAAGAAACAAGCCTAAATCCAAATGCTGCTTAATATTTCTGCAAGTCATACCTGTCCCCACCCCGAGAAGCACACCTCTGAGGGTTCTTTGCTTGTTACTGGTTTAAGAAAGTGCTTTGTGCTGGAGCTCTTAAGATCCTAATAAAATGCAGAGACTTATTTTCCCATCCCAACTTAGCCAGGTCAGAACTAATCCGCTCCTTTTCTGTGTCATTAATGTCGTCAGAAGAAATCTCAAATTTAAGTAAGGCCTCACAGCATTAACTGTTTTGATCACTTTTTTAATTTTTATTTTGGTTTAGGGGTTTACCTTAATGCATATACATTAACAAATTTTCCTATCCTATTTTATGATAAAAATGAGCTAATATCATGCATATTACTTTGTAACCTGATTCTTTTCACTTAATGTGTTACAGATCTTTTTACTTTCAACAAATTTATTTCATTTGCAGTTTATTCAAACTTTTAATAGTTGAATAGTGATCACTTCGTATGTATGGCCATATTGTGTCTATAGATATAAATAGCATCCCATTTTATGAAAGTATGGGTCTCATGTTGACATATCTCTGTATTGTTAACAAATTTTTGTTTCATCAGGGGCACCAGGATTAACATTTGCTTAGTAAATCCTCTTAACATCTTAGCATTGGGGCTGTAGCATTGAAACCAAACACCATCCCTTGCCTTAATTACCATATGTTTTATTTGGAGAAAAACAGACAATAAACAAAGATGTGTATCACATGGTGAAAAATGCAGTGGAGAAAAATCAGAGGGAGAAATAAAATAAAATATTGATCAATAAAATTGAGAAATCAGTGGAGGGACAAAAGGGAGGATGTATGACATCGCCTCACCGAGAAGATGATGTTCATCAAAATACAAGTAAGTGAGGGAATGAGCCAGGATGGTATCTGGACAAAACTTTTCCTGAAAGAGAAAACAGCAGCATAAAGGCCCTGAGGCAGGAGCTTCCAGCGTGAGAGAAGCCCTTTAGGGATGCCAGTGTGTCAGGAGAGACAGAACCAAGGAGAAGACTAGCAGGAGATAAAGGGGGTTAGAATGTGGAGAGATTCTGCAGCCCTTGTAGACTACTGTAACGAATTCAGCTTTTACTCTGAGTGGAAAAAAAAGAAGCCGTGGGATGGATTGAGCTTGCATGTGACATTATGTGACTTATAATTTGAAAGAATTGTTTGGCTTCATCTATTGACATTAGATTATCAGGAAGAGCAAGTTAATACACTGCACTATAATGAACAAGCTGAGAGTTAATGGTGTCTTGAGCGAGGGTGTTAGCAGTGGAGATACTGAAAAGTAGCTGGATTCCAGATATGTTTAAAAGGTAAAGCAAACAAGATTTTCTGGACAGATTCAATTTGGGATGGGAAATAAAAATATGAGTCAAGGTTATACAACTAGCATGGAGTTGTCATCAAAACTGATGGAGAGAGTAGAAGATCATAGAAGCTCTGTTTTCGTTTTGCTAATTTTGAGGTGCCTTTGTGACATCCAAATGGAGAGATTGATTGAGTAGTTGGATATATACATCTAGAGTTCAGGGGATGATTCTAAGCTGGCGATTCAACTTTTGGCATCATCAGCATGTAGACAATACTTAGAGCCATGAGACTGGTGAAAGCATAGAAGAGGCTCCAGGACTGAGCCCTGAAGCACCCTAAAAGTTGAAGGTTGAGGAGAAGAGAGGAAGTAGGAGAATTACAGGGGCTCAATTAAAGGTGAAGGAGAGATTATACCTGTATGAAATACTGCAGATGATAGAATTAAATGCGGATTGAGAATTGAACATTGCTTGTAGCAATGTAGGGGCAGAGGTGACCAAAGCAAGGGCAGTTTCAGTGGGATGGTGGGGAAGAGTGCTTGATGGATGGGTTAACATCAAGTGCAGGCAGAGGGACTGGGACGGTGAGCACAGATGAGAGCTGCGCAGCGTGGTCTGAGGATCGCTGCGAGGAGATAGTGCAGAGTCAGCTTTCAGAAAGTTGAATCACGGTCTGATATGGCCAAGACATTCAAGCCCATGATTGTTTTTCAGCTGATCAATTTTTATTTTATTTGTCAAGAGTGTCTGTTTCTAGTCAGCAGATTAAAAATGAAAAACAAATTGGTCCTTCATCACGCATAATTTGAGGGGTATTGGTATAGACAACTGTTTAAAGGGATTTTGCTTACAGTAGAGCAGAAAAATAAAGTAGGAGCTAGAGGGGAACTTACAGTTAAGTGGGAGTTTTTATAATGGTGAGAGAAAATTGTAGCATATTTATCGGCTCGTGGGAAAGGTTCAGTAGAGAGGGGAAAACTGATGATGGAGACCTATATCTCTGTGGCTACATCTTTACATACGTCTTTAATAATTTCCTTAGTAAAATATCTACCAACAGATCCTGAATCAAACAGTACATATTTTCATTATGTTTTTATTTCAATGTAATACAAACTCATCATTGAAAAATTTTAAATGCAGAGAAGTATAACTAATAATCAACCATTATCCTACCACCAAGATAGATTAGTATATATCTTTTCCATTAAAATGGGATTAAACTATAATATTTTAAAAACCTGTTCCTTCTATTTAATATGTTGTCACTACCTTCCTAGAACAATAAATATATAATTCTATCATTATTTAATTAGTGGCTGCTTAGTATTTTATCATGTGGATCAACTATAATTAATTTGACCAGACTCTTATTACAGGATATTTAGGATGTTTCCATTTTTAGTGGAAAATAGCACTGTGATGAATATCCTTATAATTCTATTATATGATTATTTCCTGAGCATTCATTCTCAGATGTAGAAGTTCAGTGTCAAATGGTCTGAAATTTTAAAGACTTTTATTCCTTTACAATTTATCCCTAGAAAGGCTGAAGCATTTGCACTCCACTGAGCAGTCAGGTTGACTTAGATACAAGGTTTGACACAGTTTTTTGAACTACTGAAAAAATTGGGGATAGAGGGAGAAACCTAATTGAGGTGGTGAGATCTGAGGTGATTACATAGGGGGAGATATCCGATAGGCACACACATGCCTAATAGACACAGAAATGGTAGAGGTTTATAAATGTAGATATGATACATGTTTGTCTGTATCACAGCCACACTATGACTTTCATGAGCTGTAGGTTCTTTTGCCTTCTTGGGGCCCTTCCTCTGTAAAATGATATTAAAATTTGTATTTCCTGACTGCAATGTTATAAAGATGACTATAATCCATGCTGGAGTTATTGTCATATATTCATTGTTATCCTATTTATTTTTCTTCTGATTTTTAAAGCAATTAAGATTAAAACATTTCCTTGGGCTTCTAAAAGTAACATGGGTCTTCATGACTGTGTCTGCCAGGCCCCATGGACAAGTCAGCCCTGATTATGCTTCTTTATACTTTTAATATTCTTAAAAATGAATAGATACTATCTTTTGACAAAAAAGAGAAAAATGTCAGACTAAATTTATAAATATTTATGGTTCCTAAGTAAGTTTCTTTTGCTTTATCTACAAAGGAAGGAGATACATTCCTCTTTTCTCTTGTGTTCCATCCCATTTCTTCCCTAGCAGTGGGCTGTAATGGAAGACCTGGCTCCTGCTATAAAGAAAAAGTAAAGGAAAAGATAAAAACTCACTAGTTTCCCTCCCAAACTTGGTGCTACTCCTGATTCCTGGTGCCACCATTCACCCAGTGGTCTGCCCTGACATAATGTCATCCTCAGTCACAGCCTCATGTACATAGCCAGTGACCAGTCCTGTCAAGTCAGAACCTAAAGGTTTCTGTCTTTTTGTTTTTAAGATGTAATTGACATATAACATTCTGTTGGTTTTGGAATACAACATAATGATTCCGGAAGGGAAGCTGATGTATGTGTATATTGTGAAATGATTACTAGAATAAGCTTAGCTGATACCCATCACCTCACATAGTTACAAATTTGGTATGTGTGTGATGAGAACTTTCAAGATCTCTCTTAACAGCTTTCAAATAGGAATACGGTGCTGTTAACTATCATCACCATGGTGTACATTATGTCCCAGAACTGACTTGTTTTATAACTGGAAGTTTGTACCTTCTGACCTCTGAAGATTTCTTCTGTCTCCTGGTTTTTCTGTTTCTACCATCATCACCCTGACTCAGATCACCGTGATGCTGCATGCACACCTGCCCTCTCTCATCTATCCCTGCTCCATCCTGCAGCCTGGGCTTTATCTAAGGCATAAATCAAACCAGTTTAATCTGATTTATTAAAATGAGATGGCTCCTCTTGGGTCCTGCTTTCTCTCAGAGTAAAGTCCAAAATACTTTGCACCACCCCCATGCTCCAGAAATTCCAACATGATGTGCTTCCTCTTCTCTCTGTGCCTTCATACACACTGGCCTCTCATCCCAGAATATCCATTCTCCATCTCTTCATGTCACCACCTCAGACCCACTCTTCAGCCCTCACTCCCTAATAGCACCTTTCCACAGGGCTGGGTTTGACCCCTGAACTTCCCCCAGTGAGACACATCTCGCACTACATGGAAATGACATATTTACTTGGCTATCTTTGCACATTTTCTTCTTCCAGCTCTATCTGCTTCATAATTGGTGTTGGTTGCATTCAGATTCTTGTATAAGGTTGTCCATGAATCCAACATGGATGAGAAGCTTGGAGAGGCTGGACTGGGGGCAGCTCCTGGGCTCCATGTAGAACTGGATGAAGGAAGTTTAGTTATAAAATTAAATCCTACAAAACAAACAAACAAACAAACAAAAAATTTGAATCCATAGGCTCTAGGGCCATAATTTGGACAGTTCTTAGTCAGTAAAACCTTCCAGTCAGAACAAGCAATGTCATGTGGGATGACAGAAGCAGAGGGATGGGTCATAGTGTCTGACACACAGGAAGAGCTCAGCAGATACTGCTTGGCACCGCCATCCCGAGGCAGCACTGGGACCTGAACCCCAGGGTTTGCCCTCTGCTCTGCTTGGGGCTGCCAGGCAGGTGGTGGGGAGCTGCAGGCTGACATGTGACACTCAGTCAAGTAGAGGTCAGAACCCAGCAGGTGTGTCCTGCTGTGGCTAGATTGTCATCAAGAGGGTCAACATCTTTGTCCTCTTTATGTGAGAGCCCAAATTTCTTTCCTGCTTCAGGCCTGGAGGAAAAGTCAGAATTATAACCATTGATACTGAATGAGCTATTTTGGCTGGCCAGGATGGTTGGGTTTTCAGGTGATGAGGAAATAAAAGAACAACAAACAAAACCAAATAAATTTAACCCTCCGTCTGTTGACCCATTTTGCATCTCTTAGAACATTGGTCATTATGGCTGGTGAGATGATAAGAGGAGGACCTTTGGACCTTCTTTTATTTTACCAATTCCTGTGCCATGTAGTTGCCTGCATTTATGCTTAAGATAATACCAAATTTCTGTTGTTTTTGAATATTCTTCTTGAGTCATGACCTTGAGTCATTTGATTTCTAACTTTGAATAGTTCATGAGATGTGGTTGTAGGCATTTTATCTCAAGAAATAGCGGAGAAAGTCATCCCTGGGAGGAGGCAGTAAAGTGGATCACTCTCTTGAAGTAATTGCGAATAGTGACTCACCAGGGGGGATGAAATCACTTTGGTGAATTTTGAATAGTGTTTTAAAAACTGGAATATAATAATTTTTAAAGTGCCTCATAAGTAGCAAAGATAAATGTTTCATTAGATCAGTTTTACATTCATCTGCATGTGCATTGGGATACAACACAAAAATTCTTGCTATAGGTCACAGATGAAAAAGTTTAAAAGTTCCCTGCCCCTACCCCATCATAAGGCAATTTACCTTGAAATTACTTACTCAATAGAGCGTTGTCTGTTTTTGCATTAATGTATGCATTACACATTTTTTAAAAATTCAAACGTCATTCTGTCAGAGTTTATCTTAAGGGATGAATTGCCTGCCACACAATGATACAGGTGGGTTCGATCATCATTTGCAGGCATCTCCTGCATAATTCCTGCTCCCATCTTTTCTCTTTCTACTGTTTCAGGCTTTTAGTGATATCCGTGAGTTCCCAGTCTTGCTTTTCTTAGAAGAGCTTCTTTATAGATTTGGAAAATCAGAATTGTATATGTGACATTTCCTACGTGTACATTAAGAGGGACCACAAGGCACATCTCTAAAGGAAAGGCTGTGTCAGCCCTGTGCCAGAGGTACCTGAGAATAACTTTTCTTATTTCAATGTTTTATGTGTTATATCTGAAAGAGAATTTTCTGCTTTAAATAATTCCAGATGGAAAACATCAACCACCATTTATGGAAAAGCCTGTATCTAAAACCTGAGTGAAACATGTGGTTCAATGGCAAACACCCTTTGTTCCTCCTGGGCTCCCTTCACCCACAATGTAGGGACTGTGAATGAGAATAAGCAGGGTATGAGGAAGCAGTTCTGAGGTCCCAACTAATAAGAAAATTATTGAATAGTCATTTATTCCCACTCAAGCCAAGGACTGTGGGAAACCCTGTATTGCATCAGGCCTTTAAAGGGACCATAAACTGGCCTTTGTCTGCTTTTCTGACCTTGCTTTCTATACAGTTAAAAAAACAAAACAAACACGTAAACTACTGCAAACAGCTTGTGCTTTGCTTAGATGGAGCCCATTGGCAGCTCCCTGAATAGTCGCACCACCTCATTGATGCCTTGGCTCCTCGTAGCCACTTTTGGTCTAACGTAACTGAGTTTCTGTGGCCCAGGTCATTGCCACAGCGCCTTTGGGGATGTAGTGGACCCCCATTTGAATTAATTGTGAATTCTGTTAGCACCTACCACATTCCAAGAACAGGGCTCAAATATGACGGCAAGGAGCACGTGTTCTTGTCATCATCTCCCCCTCCTGAGAACCCAATTTATAGATTAGAAAATTATTAGACATTTATCTTTTGAGCATCTGTGATGTCCCACACCTTGTTCTAGGTGCTGAAACTTTACTGATCTGATGAAGAAAATGTAAAAGTCAATTGTGGAATTATCTTTATGCTCCTCATTAACTTACATTCTAGCATCAGTGCACTCAGATGAGTAAAACTATTTAGACATAGAACAAAACCTCCAGGCATTCTTTTAAGCTGTTCAGCAAAAAGTTCTATAGAAGCAAAATAAAATACCAATAAGGCTATTTTCCCCACTGTAATTGTTCAGGCAAGTTATATTCTATAGCACATATTTTATTTTAAAGTTACCTTTATTATATTATAATAATATAATATGATTTAAAGAAGATCAGTATTTTTTTTGAATAAATGGTCATATAAGAATTGCCCTTGATTTTTTCTCTATGACATTTCTCTACCAAAAAAAAAAAGAAAGAGAATGCACATGAAACCAGCATCCTATCACATATATGTGCATATATATATATTTTAAGATTATAAAATCAATACATTAAAAATAAAATAAAATAACATGCACATTCATTATGGAAATTTTAGAAAATGAGAATGCTTAAAGAAGAAAATTAAAGCTGCTCACTGTTCTGCCACCCTGAGGTAACAGCTATAGGCACAGTGGGATCTTTCCTTGTACCCTCTACTACATCTATATTTTTGTCCTCACACTATCATATATATATATACATATGTTTGCATATACATGCATATATAAAAAACGTGGGATCATACTGCCTCTGCAGTTCAGATTCCTGTTTTTCTCTTCACTCAAAATTATCCTATCTATAACATCTTTCTATATCTTAAAATGTCCTAAAAGGATATATTCTTTGATGTCTAGATAACATACCATTGGTAGATAAAGCCTAATTATAAAAAAGATATCCATTTTTACATGTTGAGGTTTTTCCTAATTTTTACTATTTATAAACATCTGTGGGATGATTATCCTTACAGATAAAGCTTCCATTCATCCATATCTTTTAGTTAGAATAAATTCCTCAAAGTGACATTGCTAGTTATGTACACTCAGAAGCTCTGGATACCTATTGCCAAACTACCCTCTGAAAAGCTTACCTCAATGTTTATGTCCCCGTCAGTAGAATGTTGAGAGTACCTATTTACCACACCAGTTATAAAAATAACAAAACCAAGATACTTTAATGTTAAGGAGAGTTCAAAATGTTGCTTACTTGTACCTATTTCATGAGAAATAGTAAACATTTTTTATATATGTATTGGCCATTTGTACTTTGCATATCAAAATGGTTTTATTCTAATTACATGAGAATTGCATGTGCTTCGTGTTGTATAACTAAGAAGAACCAATGATATTACCAGATGGCACATATTTTGATACAGGGACTGGTGGAAGATTGGTTCTTTGAAATAATGAGAATGGTTGTTCTAATGTGGAACATATATAGGGTGATGACTTTACTTAGATATCTTAGACATTTAAAAATATTAAAATAGAGCTGCTATATATACATTGACTTGCATTCTGATGTAATTAATGAAGTTTTGGGGACCCAAGTCCTATTTTGAGAGAGGTACCTTTAAAAATGTCCCTTTTTAGACACTTTCAATCACTTTGGGGAACATTCTTCCCTTGAGTTGCCAAAAGCCTAGAGGGTACTTTGAGTAGTATTTAATTTTTTTTTAGTTTTTGATTCTTTCTTATTTAATACTTTTATTAAAATAGCACATGTGTATAAAGTACTATCGAGTACTTTAAATTATATGGGAGATTTAAAATAAAAAGAATGTCTCTGTCCATCTTCGGTTTGTTCCTTTTTGAGTCCCCACTCCCGGCAGTAACCTCAGTTTGATAGGCTCTTAGTCCATTTTCATTGCATATACTAATGTACCCTCTGTGTGTGTGTGTGTGTGTGTGTGTGTGTGTGTCTGTCTGTCTGTCTGTGTCTGTGTCTGTGTAAATATAGAATTCATTATTTTTAAAGGTTGGATAATATTCCAGAGTAATGTCTGACCTAAGATAATGCTTGACATGTGAGTACTAACAATATTAGATTTACCTGCAGGGAATTTTATTTATTTCAATCTGTTAGAGAAATTGAAGGGCATGGAGGATGATCTTTTTGGCTAATGTTAGTAGAGAAGATACGATAGATTGAGGTTATTTTTTTAAGTTATACCAAATAAAGAAAGATGATACCAAACTTAATTGTTCTCTTTACTTGCTAAAATTATTTAAATTTTGGAGCCTATTTAAATTTGGAGGGAGGGAGTAATAAACTGAATGTGCACCATCAGGAAACTCTCTCTGGAATTCTCTCTAGGAGATTGAATCAAAACACCCAAAACTGATTCTGTTTTTGCATAGCAGTCCCACTGAAGACTGAAACACAGTAATGAAATCCCTTGCTAGTTTCTTCTTGAGAGTGTGATGCCAGTTTTGGGAAAACCAGACATTTCTTTCCTAGGATTGGGAGTGTGGTAAGAAGTGTGAGCTGTGTCTGTGTATGAATGTGGATGGGAGGGATGAATGATTCATTCTCTTCTGTCTACAGTCCATATCAGTGGAATTGTACCATAACCTTTGATGTCTGGCTTCTTTTACTCAGTAAAATGTGTTTGAGAGTCACCTAGGTTGTTATGTACTGTTTTATTACCAGATAAACTTTGTTTTGTTTTGTTTTTTTACTGTTTCCCTTTATGTCAGGTTTTTTGAGGTATAATTAACACAGTAAAGTCTACCTTTTTTAGGTGTACAGTTCCTTAGTTTTGATAAATGTATACAGTCATGTAACCACCACCACAATCAGGACATAGACTGTTTTCATCTTCCCAAAAGTTTCCTCTTGACAGTTAATTTTGCCTTTGACCAGTAGTTCTCAGCCAGTAGAAGATCATGGGGGCAACGGGGTGAAGTTAAATCTAACCTGTTTGCCAATCTTATCTAGGGTTTTAGAATCACACACCTATTCCTTAATGAGAGTGTCTCCCTCCCTACATTATGAACCATATAGAAAGGAATATCCAATAGAGGAAATAGATGGCATACGTTCCTCTCCATTGGATTGTTACACTTTGCTTCGCCTCTGTATGTTAGCTCCAAAGGAGGGACTATCCTCCCTGAGAGCAAAGCAAATCTGGTGCCGTCTCCTGAAATTTATCACATCATCTTTAGCGGGAAGTCCGTGATGGCCAAAACCAAATAAGGAAACCTGGCTCAAAAAAACAAGGGGTCATACCTGACAACATGAGGGTAAACCCACTTCCTTTGCTAATCATTTTTCCTCATTTATGGAAATGACCCAGATTTGATACTTAAACACAGGTTCTGAATATAACACACATATACATAAACACACGTATAGCCCCTAAAGTTCATGGATGTTAGTAGAAGTCAAGAGGGGTACGGTTTTATAATGAAGTTGATAGATGAGTGGTTACTGAGGTCTTATCCCTCTACTACAGATGAAAAATAAAGAATAAAAGATTGCATCTTTATTTCGAGTTTTTCTCAGCCTACCATATCCTCTCTAGTTGTTTATCACACTTCCACAAAACATGGGAGGCCCTTGAACCACTACAGAATGAAGTGACTTGAGCGGCATGGCCTCTTCTGCCGTCAGATGGTACCGTGAAGGTGGGGTGCTGAGGATTTCCAGTGGTGCAGCTGTGGTTTTCTCTTTCATCTCCCTTGATTGCCATCTTCTCACCCCGAGAGGAGTATCTTCCATGTCTAATCAAATGAAGTAAAGAAAAGAAAATTGCATTTATTTTAAGCTTAAAATTTAGCCAGATGGAAGCCAGCTTAAGTTTCGTGTGAATATAATTTGATTTTTCCCCACCTGACCATCCCATGTTGAGTTGCCTCTGACAACTGATAAAATTCACATTTCCAAGCAAATCTAGGATTTCGATATAAATATGCAGAGTGAGCACACAAATTAATTCATATCTCAAAGTTAAAAAGGGTAAAATCAGACTACTTTACATAAGAAAAATTTCAGCTTAATGCTGTGAGATGGAGCAAAATAGAATGTAACCCATAATTAGATGCCAGATTTCTTCCAATTCATAATTTTTAACAGAGTAGGAACATTCTAGCAAAGTTGATTACTAAGTCGGAGACCCATTTTCTCACTAACTTTTGGTGTAAAATTAGAGATGGGTTCCATTTGAAATGATTTTCTCAAAGATTGACCTAACATGCTTGTTATGAAATAAATTAAAATTTTGGGAAATGTTATGAGATGTGAAACATTAGAAATTTTAGCACCTATTAGCAGTGCACTTTTTTTTACAGCTCTAAGGTATAATTGTAGAATTTCACTTCTAAGGGATTCTTGAGTTAATGCTTACAGCTCCCAGTTCTTTCTGCTTTTAGTTACTCTGGTTCTAGATTTTTATCCTGCTTCATAGGTGAAGGGACTGGGTAGTAATAGAGTGGAATTTGGTTTTTCTTTATCAATTTGATTGAGGATTAACTTTCAAGTTTAGTGGTTTGAATCTAGAAACAGATACTTTTTCTTCTAAATACATCTGTCCAAAGAACAGACTTGCAAGGTATGGATAAAGCAAACTTTTGTATGTATTCCAGTCCTCCCTACCTAGACCCAGCAGGGACTCTGGCCAAATTGAAAAGTAAAAATAAAATGTAATCCTTCTCACCACTCCAGGCAGTACAGGACCAGAGTGGAGTCATTTCCATCACTTGGAGGCTCCCTGAGAAGCAGCAGCAGAGGTGTGGCGGAGTGTCCTGGGGAGGTCACTGTGGGATTGTCATCATACTCTTCTGACTCCTAATTGCAGAGACAAGGTGTTCGGGGACAAGTAATCCACCAAACAGAGGCGGAATTGCTACTTAAATTCAAACTGCTATTTTATGATTAATTTGTATCAGCTAACCTTTATATTTCAGTTGTACAGCTTTCAAATAATTTGGGGTACCATCTCATTACTGAGGAATATTTGCTTGAGGAGCCCAGACTTCCTACAGGAGATTTCTCTGGGGACCCCTCAGGACTGCCTTTGAGTAAGCCCTACTACCATTCTCTCCTTTTGTAAACCAGCCTGAACACTCCTGAAAGTTTCATTCCATGAAGTGACACACCAAGAGTAGTGCCCTACTCCATCAGTTCTGTAAGTTCAAATATTGTGTATTATGTTCACTTCTGAATTACCTGTATTGTAACTGTTTTATTCTCTTATAAGGTTGATTTTCTTATTGATGTTTAACTCAGGCACATGTTAAAATTTGCATGCCTTAGGGGTATCCTGGCAACTGCACTAAGAAGATGTGGCTATGTCCTGGGAATTAATGTTGGGAATGAGTGGCATATACACTGGCTTTCACCTGTGACATTTTCATGTTAGTGGTCACAAATAATTCATTAAAAAGCTCATGGATGAGGTCTAGGGCAAATTCAAGCATCACACTTACATGCTAACATTGTTTCCTGAAAGGGAGAGACTGGGACAGAATTCCACCTAGGCAGCTGGAAAGTGCATAGCCGCACAGCCCATCTTAGGTGACCACAGCCCTACCTGAGGGCGCACCTAAGGAAGGGGTGAGGTCTCTGAACTTCCTGTGTGTTGGAGCAGAACAGGAGGCCCACATCTGGTTCCTGTTCACATAATGGATGTGCACCGAGGCAAGCTGTGCTCTGTTGTGACCTCCTGGTCTTCTTTGTTCTCTTAGCCCAGGATTTTGTCGCAAATATTCAAATAAAATATTCCAGGTATCTCCATAGTACTGAATTTGCGATTCTCATAACTTCAGGCAGAGGTTGAACTATTTTATGAATGAGAATAGCCTGCCTAAAGTCCATATTTTAAACTCGTCCTTTTGAAATTTGTGAATGAACCCAATCCAAGGAGAACCTACAAGAACACATTTATCAGCCATATAACCTTTATTTCCAGGCAACTTTTTAACCTTCACAGTGTTAGTAACAGAGGAAAATCATGCTTTTTCTTTTTAATTTTATGTGAGTCTTCAAGATGTTGTAGACTAACAGTTTCTATTTCTGGTTTGTTAATTTTTTGATTCTAAAGTTAATAGAGATAACTTAAGGAGAAGCAAAGATGTTTTAGTATTTTAACAATCTGAAGCCATTTCTGGAATTACCCCCCTTTTGACATTTTTTCTTAAACCAAACTGTCTTTTTTTTCTGGTGGTGAAGCAAATTCCTATATGTAATAGAAAAATTAGAAAATAAAAACTAGAAAATAAAATTAAAAAAAAAATCACCCCAGTAGCCATTACTAATATACCCTACACTTCTGTCAGTCTTTGGTGCGTATGTGTTTAGAAATTATGCTCATTGCTGTGTCCCAGTATCAGACACACCTTCTGAAAGTTGTTAGATGCTCAGCACATATGTGTGGACTGGATGCTCTGTTTCGTGTTGACTATTCATGTTCTTTTCAATTGGTGGGGCACCTTGGCACGATTTGATCAAAATGTTTATTTCCAAAGCGTCCTATCTTCAGATCAGTGTTTGGGCTGCCTGCTGCCCCTCAGCAATTCGTGACATTCACAAATTTAAGAACATTATTTACAAATGAAAGGTTAAGTTTCTGTAGAATACATGGATCCTGATTTTTATGGGATCCTCTTTAAATCCTGACAATTTTGCCTCATAGACACAGCTTGTGCAAAATTGTTTCTGCCTCTAAAATTGCTCAGATAAAGAATTTATTCCCAAGTCCTTTTTATTGACATGTCTGCCCAGTCAGTTGAAAATCTTGTAGGTTATTGTAATCTACTGATTTTCCTTAACTGGGTAATGCAAGTGGATTTCCAAGTAACAAAGCAAATCACAAATATGTTGCCCTCCAGTTTCTTTTTTAAATTAATTTTTCTCTGCTGTAAAACTGATAAAAGCCTCGAATCCAGTTTTCTCAGTAGCAGTAGCTCTTTGAGGCGCTAAGGCCCACCTACCTGAAGCCACTCAATGGCTAAATATGAGATTCAGAAGAGTTGGGTCCCACATCCAGGCATAAATGTTTATGTTGATGGACATGCCTCACCCAGCAGCAACTGCAAAGCTCAGAGCCCTACAGGTTTGGCTCCATCTCTTCCTTCAGTGACGTACATGGTTGATGGTCCCTTCTTCCCAGATAGCCCGAATACTGTTTGAAGGAGGAAGTGTTCCTATTCTTGATGCGTTACTTCAATCTGCAAGGACTATATACTATATTCACTGTCAAAATAGGTGCATATGCAGATCGGAAAACACAGAGGAAAAGCCTGTGCTGGCGCTAATGCACTGGGAGTCATTGCCATGGGAGTTGTGTTAAAGTCACAGCATTGGCTAAGATTGTCTCGAGGGAATTTGAAGTGGAAATGCAGGATGCAGACACCTGGGAAACCTACATTTGTGGCCTCATAGAGGAGGAGGAGGACCATGCAAAGGAAGGGCAGAACCAGAGGACACAGAGGTGCCAGTGGATGCCACACAGAGTTAGGCTAGAAGATGACGGTGACGTGTGCAGGGCACTGAAGGTCTTAGCCAGAGCAGTTTCTACAGACGGATGGAGATGGAAGGTAGAGTGGGATGTGCAAGGACTGGAAGAGAAGTTTGGAGGTAGAGATGGCTGAGGGAGACAGCTGCTTCCAGGAGCCCAGCCAGACCAGACTGCAAGTAGGTTGGGTCCTGGGCAAGGGGGTTGGAGTCCTGGGAGGTTTTTTGTTTTGTTTTGTTAGGATGGTCTTTGTTTTTTTGTTTTTTAAAGATGAGAGAAAGTTCAGCATACATCAGTCATGTACTGGAGCCAATTATTACATCTTCAGCAAGTCTGGTAGGTAGTTGTTAAACAATGGGCAACTTAGAACTGGTCATAATGGGAGTATTTACATCACAGAACCTGGCAAACCCACATGAGCCCCCACCATTACCACTGAGAGCTAGGGGTTAAATATTTACCAGCACACCACCGAGTACACCTGAATACAGATGGATAGGATCCACTAGGTGGGAGAGCGAGGATCTGCAGGAGCCTGCGCTCCGAGGATGGACCAGGGAATGGGGCCCAGCTACCTATGATGAAATTGACTTCTAGAAGGAGGAAGGATATGGCCTCTCTTTGAATGGGATACAAAGAAAAGAAGGTGAGACAGAGAGCCAAGTCTTATGAAAACAGTGGTAATTATCACATCTAACATTCCTGATGCCTGTCGTGTGCCAGACCCTCCTGTACATGCTTCGCCTGTACTATCTCCTGTAACAGCCATACCCTGGGGCAGGTGTCACTGTCTTCATAGATGAGGAATCCGAGGCACAGAGAGGTGAAGTAGTGTGCTAAAGGCCCAACAGCAGTTAAATCAAGGAGCCAGGATTTGAGTCCAGTGAGCTGGTTCTCCAGCCCTTGTACGTGGCCTCTGCCCTCTGGACTGCATCCCAAAGAATGTGTAGATGCCACAGCAGCAAGTTGACACAAATTTCATGCTGATGGCTTTTGCTTTCTCTCTGAAGGAGTCAGAAAGATTCCCTCAGAATGAGGGGAGCCAGAGAGAGACATCTAAGCAAATAGAAAATGTATGAAATGATGTGGCCCTTGGGAGAGCAGGCTGACGAGAGAAAATGAGAAGGCGCCTGGGCAGGCTGAGGCCCAGCTGATTGTTTGGGCCATGGGTGTGTAGTGAGACCATCCAGCAGGGTCGTATACCTTCAGTTCCACAGCTGGTCTGGGTGGGCCCTGGGAAGGTGGCCTTAGGGGTCTCTATGGCGTCTCTACAGTTGGATCATAGCAGGGGGGATGGGAAAGAGGGTGGACACAGGAGCTTAGGGACTTTGGAAGATAGGGTATGATTGTGGTAATGAACATGGAGTCTAGGTGGAGGAAGGAGGATGTGGAGGTGGGAGGGGGCTAGTTGGATTTGAGGTTTTGATGAGGTTGAAGAATTACAGTAGTTGGAGTACTTGAACTAATTCAGGAGGTAAGATCCGAGACTGTCCTGAGTATTGGAAATTATTGATTCTGGTGATAACATTTTCTTAGTATACCCTGTTGAGAGCATGACTGTGGAAGGGGATAGCCAACATGGGATGTGAGTGAGGGTCAGAGAGATGAGGTCCAGGGTCAAACATGTGGACCTAAAAGCAGTCCAGGATGAAGGCAGAAGTTGTGATGAAGGGAAAGACTCTGATCCTGGTTCTAAAATGTTCATTATTAAATAATATGGCATTCAACATCTCTGTAAGAAGGACTTTTGAATATTGCTGATATTAGTTGACAATTTCACTGTTTACTTACTATGTTAGTTTTATTCATCAGAGAGGGAAATGATATGCATATCTTATAATTTTTTAAGTTTTGTTTAGTATTAAGTTTACCACCTTTTATTAGTATCTCCTTTAAATATTTGGATTCTTTATTAAGCCTGAAAATGAGTGCTGGCATCATAAAAAATCCTAATTGGATTAATATGAGTCAAGATATATTTATTCACCAAAAGCTACAAATTAGCTTAAAACACAATCTTCAGCTCTCCTCAGGTAATAAGGTGAGACTTTATCCAGCTGTGAATGTCACCAGTTGGACTGGGGATCACATAAAACTTGAAACATCAACCTTCATACGTTTCAGATCCCTGCCCCCTTTTCTGTCTCAGGCTTTCATTGAAACCTAAAGAGAATTGGCATTCATAAGTAAGAGTAAGTTCCAGTGTACATTATTGTGGCTCTTTTTTTTACTGGGTGGACGAAATAAAATCGCATTCCCTGCCTTGGTGTGTCAGGGAAATGTGCCTGTTTATTCTCTTTGATCCCTCTGAAGTTCTTGGCCTTGCGTGTACTCTCCTCTCACCCAGTCAGGGGTACCAGTGGAAGGAAACATTTCTCTTCCTGAGCGGCAGCCCATAGTGAGTGACTAATGCCAGTGTAGTTTCCCCTGGACCTCCTCTTGAGGAGTGTGCTACTCCTTTAATGCGAAGCTCAACCTAACCATGGTTTCCCTTGCTCAGGGGCAGTGTTTCCTCATGCTGTAAGTGGGATTCATTTTCATAACTTAATTTGCCAGGAGGCAAGCTGCCGTTGCTATGGGAACAATAACTGTGTTTCCTGCCATTTGTACACTTAACACATCAACAAAGATGCTGTAGTGACATAGGTACATCTTCCTTTTCCCCCTTTCACCCCCTTTTCCATTTTTAGATGGATTATTGTTGGGGAAAAGAGAAGGAGGGTTTAATATCACAGCCTGGTTTATCTGATTAGTGTGTCATAATATTCACTGGGTGAGTTATTTTCCTGGTAATTACATATCCAAGGGATGCATGTGTCTAACCTGTATTTCCTGCCTTTGGTTGTTGGTAGTTTTGACAGGCTTTCTCAAATCATGGAGGCCCTCGCAGGAACAGAGAAAAATGTTCATCCTCATACCCTGGGTGGCAGCCTGAAGTTCCTAACTGAATAACTGTTTATTGAACTTAACATGGCTCTGTGCACCGTAATAAGCTGTGCCCACTCACATGTTGTCTTGATCCCCATGAGTTACTTCTTCTCTAAAGTTGAAAGGCCTTTTGGGTTAGATATCTATATGCAATCGAGGGTGATTGTCAGTGAAGTACTCGCATTGCATTTCCAGCCACATAGTCTGTAGCCCAACATTTGCATATTAATGTTAATTGTAAAACATTATGTAAATTATACAAGGTGGTGAATATATTATCAAATCAAATGGCCTTTAGGGGTGATTACAGGATGCTGCTATGTCAACTAGAACAGTGCAGGTTGAATGCTGAATGCTTTCCATAGAATGAGGTATAACCCGGACAGGTTTATTTCTGTCCAAAGTCACAAGTTGTCTTTCAGTGTGATTTTTTATTTTGTTAGATGAAGAATCTAACATTTGGACTTCCATTAGTTGCAGAATATTAGGGATTAAAATAACAAAACCCAGACTGAAAAATATTGGATGTGGAAACTTTTAAGATTGGTAAATAATCTAAATGTTGGAGTCACAGAGAAAGTCTCATGAGTATGTGTCTTTCATTATACTTAGTCTAACATACTTTTTCGATTTTTATTTTAAAACACTCCATGCTCATAGTAAAATGCAGCAGACAGTTCAGCCTCCTTAAATTACCCCTTTGCTATTTGGATTCATTCATTTATTGACTGCTTGTATGTGCCCTCCTTGAAGACCACTGTCTGATCTGTCACTGTTCTCCATGAGTCTAACTCAGTGTCTGTTCTGAACATGGCAGCAAGAAAGCATTGTGAAAGTAAGAAAAGGAGGGAAGAAAGGAGGCAGGGAGGAATACCAGAGGGAAGGGGAGGAAGAGGGAGGGAAGAAGTTGTGCCAATAAGCGCTACCACTATGGGACTGAATTCTGGGCAGCCCCAGTCGCTTCTGCCATTTGTCAGGCTTGCTCTATTAGGAAAGCGAAAGGTCTCTCTTTAGAACATGCTATTTTCCATAAAGAAAAAGGAGATCAATGAATTTTAGTTGTACATACTGCTTTGAAGGGAGGTTGCCTTTCTGTAGATATTACCTCGTTATAAACCGTAGGTGGCCGACCAACCACATAGGTGGTCTTTATCACCATTTAAGTGTGTTCCAGTCTAATCCCTTGTTCCTTAAAGTCCCTCTCCTATTTGATTTCTATGCAAAATGATCTCTCAATCCCTACCATTCTAACTATATCTGGTTCTCTGAGTTGTCTTTTCTGTTGTCAGGGAATACTGAGGGTGAGACATTTTATCCTAAAATAAACCTGATATGTCAGGTACAAAATATAAACAATAAACTAATTTGGAAAATCAAAACCAGTCATTAGCCAGCATGGTCATTCAGATGTGTACTTGGAAATCTGAATCTTCACCTGAGAAGCCTCTGGGGTCTGAAACCTTCCATGTCCAAGTCATCTCCTCCTCTTCTGGGCTTCCCTTGTTCCCAGCCCATCACCAGATTAGGCTGGAACCTGGTGAACTGGGACTTTAACCCAAATTTTTGACAAATTAATTTATTTACTCAGTTTAGTTATACTGTAAATAAAATACCAACGATTTAATAATATATAGGCAGTAAAACTTGAAAGAATTGTTGACTGACATTTTAAAATTCTGGTTAATTATTCAAGAATTTTCTAGGCCAATTCCTAACCAGACAAAGGGAAAGGAGCTATGCCTCTTTGAAAGACATTCTTAGCACCAGGGTTCAAGTTAGATGGTTAAATCCCCCTTTGCCTCTTGCTGATTCTGTGATGCTGGACAAGTACCTCATAAGCCCTTCTGCACTTTAAGGCCCTGGGTCATGGTTCTTACCTCACAGGACTGCTGTGAAGGTCAAAAGAGATCACAGCTTTGAAAGCCCCTAGTGAGGGCCTAATCCATGGGAGGCACTCAGCACATGTCGTCTTTGTACACATCTTTCCTTGTTTCCTTCCTCTTCCTGTGATGATATCACAAAAAACTCTAAAAGTGATTATTGTCAAATTTAAAATGCCAATAGGTAGCCGAGGTGTAAGTTTGTTCCTGCCCTTGGGTGAGTCATTTATTCATCATACACTTGCCTTTTCTCCATTTCCAGCTCAGATCGGTAATTTGGAGCCACTGGGAACTAATGAGAAAATGAAAGACATTGTTACCATTATTGCTCTGGGGCTGGAGGCCTCATGTGGGAAAATCTGAGAGAGGAAAAGGATAATACAGAAAACAAAAAGAAACCTGCCTAGAATTAAGCTGTGCTATCTAGAGCCTCCTTCACATGACTTCAAAGCCACATTTCTTTAAGTGGAAGTTAAAGGCTTAGTCTCCTTGCCAGTTAGAAATAATTCCTGATGATAGCATAACAGTGCATCATGTGTTGGCTCCGTGAGACACTATTGATGGCAGCGCTGAGAAGCAGTGAAACACAGAAATGGCTCCTGCCAAATAATCAAAGAGGAAAATATAACAGCTAATCAATAGGTCATAAAATATTTTCTACTACTATATACCTAAAATTTGACACATATAATGTTAGTTTTCAGCAAGGATAAGCTATCTGATTTTCATGGTGTTCGCTATGCAAAAAGATAATACACTGGCCCTACCTAAGCTCACATTCCTGCCTTGAAATCCTTTTAACATGTCTGTCCTGGTAGGGACTGCAAAGGGTTGAGGCTCCCCAAGCTCCCTGTTTCACAGAATGACTGTCTGTTAGATCCCCCTGACGGATGTGGGCACATCAGAATTAGCCCCCTTGGGTTCATTAAGAGAATTCATCAATATGGAGAATACAGACCAGCGAAGGTAAGGGAGATGTTGCAGGGTAGTTCACTGGGCACTGGGAAAGATTCCAGTTCCAGGCCTCACCTGAGATGTTCACCACAGCGAGACCTCAGGTGCCTCATGTGACCTTGGTGGGGAATCTTGAGCCAATGCTATGCCTCATGAATAGTGGTACTGTCCTCCTGGGTATAGGCCCCTCCCCACAGTCCCCTGAGAAAGGAAGGAACCCACCATGGGTTTGAGAAATCCTTTTTGGGTGTAGATGATATCACCCAACTTTAGACTTGCCAAATAATTCACAATCTTTGAGGAATGTTGCAACCAAGTGTTCTTGGGTGAGGATATTACCCATGTGGAATCAGGACCTCTTGGTTTTCTAGAGGTATTCCCATACCACACTCAATACCCAGAGCCTGTCCTGGGGCTGGGGAAACACACAGGGGTTCCTATACTGAGCTTCTCCAAAGGAGAGGTCGCATCACACTTGCCTGGGGGCGCTTAGCCCTCGCTGAACCTGCAGGTGCATTTTTTTTCACTCATGGCAACCCCAGATCATTTCCCATCGGTTCCTCTCGTCAGTCTGATGAAAGCTTGGCAGGATTCCTTCTCCTCACTTTCTTTCCCGTCCCCTTCTGGCTGGGCTGACCACCCTACGATGTGCGGCAAGAAAGTAAAGGAGCAGCGCGGGTGTGCCCCCGAAGGCCGCACAGGGAGCAGCCACCACGTGGCTTCGGACCTCTCAGTCTTTATAGGGGAATTTAAAAATCTGCCCTGAAAACGTAATGACGTGATGAACCAGCTAAAAACTCTGCTGCAAAAGTGGGAGGATTTTTTTTTGTTTTTTTTTAGCAGGATCATATTTTTTATTTTGGTATCGTTAATGTACAATCACTTGAACAACATTATGGTTACTAGACCCCCTATTATCAAGTCCCCCCACATACACACTACAGTCACTGTCCACCAGCATAGTAAGATGCTATAGAATCATTACTTGTCTTCTCTATAAATACTGCCTTTCCCATGTCCCCCACCACTGCATTACGTGTGCTAATCATAATGCCCCTTTTCCCCCCTTATCCCTCCCTTCCCACCCATCTTCCCCAGTCGTTTTCCCTTTGGTAACTGTTAGTCCATTCTTGGGTTCTGTGAGTCTGCTGCTGTTTTGTTCCTTCAGTTTTTCCTTTGTTCTTATACTCCATAGATGAGTGAAATCATTTGATACTTGTCTTTCTCCACCTGGCTTATTTCACTGAGCATAATACCCTCTAGCTCCATCCATGTTGTTACAAATGGTAGGGTTTGTTTTCTTCTTATGGCTGAATAATATTCCATTGTGTATATGTACCACATCTTCTTTATCCATTCATCTACTGATGGACACTTAGGTTGCTTCCATTTCTTGGCTATTGTAAATAGTGCTGTGATACACATAGGGGTGAATATGTCTTTTTCCAACTGCGCTGCTGCATTCTTAGGGTAAATTCCTAGGAGTGGAATTCCTGGGTCAAATGGTATTTCTATTTTGAGTTTTTTGAGGAACCTCTATACTGCTTTCCACAATGGTTGAACTAGTTTACATTCCCACCAGCAGTGTAGGAGGGATCCCCTTTCTCCACATCCTCACCAGCATTTGTTATTGTTTGTCTTTTGAATGTTGGCCATCCTAACTGGTGTGAGGTGCTATCTCATTGTGGTTTTAATTTGCATTTCTCTGATGATTAGTGATGTGGAGCATCTTTTCATGTGCCTCTTGGCCATCTGAATTTCTTCTTTGGAGAAGTTTCTGTTCAACTCCTCTGCCCATTTTTTTAATTGGCTTATTTGCTTTTTGTTTGTTGAGGTGAATGAGCTCTTTATATATTTTGGATGTCAACCCCTTATCAGATATGTCATTTATTAATATACTTATAATTTTGGATGTCAACCCCTTATCAGATATGTCATTATAATATACATATAATAACATACTGTAGGATGTCTTTTTGTTCTACTGATGGTGTCCTTTCTTGTACAGAAGCTTTTTAGTTTGATATAGTCCCACTTGTTCATTTTTGCTTTTGTTTCCCTTGCCCAGGGAGATATGTTCATGAAGAAGTTGCTCATGTTTATGTCCAAGAGATTTTTGCCTATATTTTTTTCTAAGATTTTTATGGTTTCATGACTTACATTCATGTCTTTGATCCATTTTGAGTTTACTTTTGTGTATGGGGTTAGACAGTAATCCAGTTTCATTCTCTTACATGGAGCTGTCCTGTTTTGCCAACACCAGCTGTTGAAGAGGCTGTCATTTCCCCATTGTGTATCCATGACTCCTTTATCGTATATTAATTGACCATATATGCTTGGGTTTATATCTGGGCTCTCTATTCTGTTCCACTGGTCTATGGGTCTGTTCTTGTGCCAGTACCAAATTGTCTTGATTACTGTGGCTCTGTAGTAGAGCTTGAAGTCAGGGAGCATAATTCCCCCTGCTTTATTCTTCCTTCTCAGGATAGCTTTGGCTATTCGTGGTCTTTTGTCATTCCATATGAATTTTAGAACTATTTGCTCTAGTTCATTGAAGAATGCTGTAGGGATTTTGATAGGGATTGCATTGAATCTGTAGATTGCTTTAGGCAGGACAGCCATTTTGACAATATTAAATCTTCCTAGCCAAGAGCATGGGATGAATTTCCATTTATTAGTGTCCTCTTTAATTTCTCTTAAGAGTGTCCTGTAGTTTTCAGGGTATAGGTCTTTCACTTCCTTGGTTAGGTTTATTCCTAGGTATTTTATTCTTTTTGATGTGATTGTGAATGGAATTGTTTTTCTGATTTCTCTTTCTGCTAGTTCACTGTTAGTGTATAGGAATGCAACCGAGTTCTGTGTATTAATTTTGTATCCCACAACTTTGCTGAATTCAGATATTAGATCATGTAGTTTTGGAGTGGATTCTTTAAGTTTTTTAATGTACAATATCATGTCATCTGCAAACGGACAGTTTGACTTCTTTCTTACCAATATGGATGCCTTTTATTTCTTTGTGTTGTCTGATTGCCGTGGCTAAGACCTCCAGAACTATGTTGAATAAAAGTGGGGAGAGTGGGCATCCTTGTCTTGTTCCCAATCTTAAAGGAAAAGCTTTCAGCTTCTCGCTGTTAAGTATAATGTTAGCTGTGGGTTTGTCATATATGGCCTTTATTATGTTGAGTTACTTGTCCTCTATACCCATTTTTTTGAGAGTTTTTATCATGAATGAATGTTGAATTTTGTCAAATGCTTTTTCAGCATCTATAAAGATGATCATGTGGTTTTTGTCCTTCTTTTTGTTGATGTAGTGGATGATGTTTATGGATTTCGAATGTTGTACCATCCTTGCATACGTGGGATGAATCCCACTTGATCATGATGGATGATCTTTTTGATGTATTTTTGTATTTGGTTTGCCAATATTTTGTTGAGTATTTTTGCATCTATGTCCATCAGGGATATTGGTCTCTAATTTTCTTTTTTTGTGGTGTCTTTGTCTGGTTTTGGTATTAGAGTGATGTTGGTCTCATAGAATGAGTTTGGGAGTATTCCCTCCTCTTCTACGTTTTGGAAAACTTTAAGGAGGATGGGTATTATTAGGTCTTCACTAAATGTTTGATAAGGAGTGGGAGATTAAAAAAAATTTTTGTAACTCTATTGCTTTGACTTGATTGATACATTCTGAGAATTTAACATTTACATGAAATGAGCCCCACAGAATCAAATAAAGTGAGAAGAGTATGTATCTTAGCATAAGAGAGTCCAAGGGACTCTGGACTGAGAACCCTGGGCTAAATTTTCACTGTTCAGAAGCCAGTGATGGGGAATGTAGTCTATAATATGTGTGTGTGCATGGAGTGTTTGTGAGTGTTAGTGTAAAGTTGCCATCTGCCTTTTGTAGCATGGAGGGACTAATCTTTTTCTGTATCTGTGTCCTGCCAACTTCTTTAGAGTTAAATATGTGGGTTTTAATGGTAGAGAACTTTTTAAATGTTTTTACTTGACACAATGGGAAGTTGATAACATTATGTCAATTCCCAAATTTAAAAGAAAATGTTTGTCAGTCCGAAAAGGTCCAAAATAGAGATCATCGACTAGAAGAACTGCCAGTACCCACTTCCCACCGAGCTCAACTCTTTAGATGAAGCTCAGAAATGGGAAGAGACATGTTCCTACTTATAGACATAGCAGTTGGCTCTGGGAGCATGTGCTTGTGTCTATGCATGCATACACTCATGTACACCAAACGCTTACACTCACCTCTCCTCTTCTGATGACACCCTTACATTCGTTAGGCTGAGGAGGGTCTTCCTGAGCTGGTAGAGCCTTTATATTTTGGAGACTTCTGAAAGGAGGAACGATGAAGGCCTTGTAAAGAATGAAAGTCCCGATGGAATCTCCTGTAGACTATTTCATGAGAGCCTCATGGCTTTGGGAGAACTTGATTTATCCTTTCAAATGGCTTTACCATTTTCTACCTGGAGTTATAGATGGCTGGACATCTATGGTATGTATAGTAAGCTGTGCCTGGTGGAGGTCACTAAGAAAGTCAGTTTCTAGTACTTCATTTTCTTTAAACCTATGAAGTTAGACATGTGCATAAATGGTTGTTAAAATTTAACATTTTTTTAAAGCATGACAAATCTGCCCATGGTATCATTGATTTTAATCTTAAATCAGAGCAAGGATGCAAAGTCCACCAAAGAATGTATAAAAGGAATAAAATTATATAATGACTGCTGTTCATAATATAATTTCCCTCAAAATGATCATAATTTATGTCTGTCTTGTTACATGTTTGTTTCAATCCACTTAAGGATCCTTCTCTATATTACACCTAATATACTAAAAGTAGAATAGTAATATTTTTGAGTACTTACCATGTGCTAGACATTTCACTAAATATTTTTAAATCTATTATCTCATTTAACACTTAAGCCATCCTATGAAACAGGTACTGTCTTAATCTCTAAATCCGATGAAAGAACCTATTCAGAGGTGCACTGACCGGCATAAGATCACACAGCTAAAACAGTCCAGATGAAAAGTGGAACTCAGGACTCTAACTCCACCCCTGCCTTTTGCCCTGGCCTCCCCTGTTCTGGCCCTGAGTATGTATAATTGCATTTCTCCTCCTATCTTCCCACCACCGCATATACACCCACACAAAGTCAAAAGAAGCTGTTTTGATGGTGGGCAGTTTCCATCTGCAGTCCCAGAACATCTTTCTATTAAGCACCCAAAAGGGTCCCATGCTTGGGACCTTACAGCCCACACTAGGCCGGAAAGTCAAATCTGTTTGCTTAGAAAGAACCAGAGACAAGGGCATGTTTCTTTCATTTTCCATGTCATCTGTTTTGTGTTTAAAAATTGACAGATTAAATAGGCCTAATTTATGGTAGGGATATCTTCTGTTTTTTTTTCTAACTGGCACTGGCACTCATCTAATGGTCGCTGGTTCAGTTTAAGCTTTTTCACGGGAGCTGTGCTTAGTTTGATCTAGGGTTACAGTAGGAATGCTGAAGGGGGGCACTCCCAGGATTAGTTCTCATTGTGGAATGACGAGTGAAAAGCAGACTTGCCCTGGTGCTCTTGCCAAGAAATCCCTTGGAAGAAACTGCATCTGTTGCTTTTTAATCACTGCATTTCTCTCCAGGGACACTGACCTCATGAAGAACTGGCTAGGGATCTATAGTCAGTAAAAATAGCTTGTGTTTATAAATCACCTTTCATCCAAAGTGTAAGAACTATTCTACAAATTTTGCTAAAACTAAAATCTTCCTGAAATATTATTTAGGGAGGTGAGATTATTTTAAATTGTAAGTTCTTTCTGGGTAGCATTGTGCTTATTCATTTTTTTCTCTTGTTCCTCTCAAAGCACCAATGTTTACTTAATATTTTAAGATGAACTGGTTCCTACTTAAGATTAATGTTAAATCTTAATGGATTACATGGAATCCATTGAAATTCCATCCATTGGAAACATGATAATCTAGGGCTGCCCCCTCAGCCGAGGCTATGAGCTGAGGCTCATTCCCTTTGGAATGATTGTGGCAGCCAATTGTGTATGACTGAGCATTGCCCAGCTGTAGGGTGCACCATTCACATGGCCTGTGGGGACTATGGCACCCCCTAGAATTGGGCACTGCTCAACTGTAGTGCACTTGGAGGCCCAGCAGAGCCCATGACTAAGCAGACTTAATACAGATGTGGTAAGCAGGCACATTGCCCAGACAGTTTCTTGCTGTCAAAATCTCAGGAGACAACCAATGAGAGATTTCACCTGCTAGAGGGCTGGAGCTAACACCCTAGTTGAACACTGACTCACAAGCTGGTTAGGGCAGATCCTGCAAATGGATGGTTAGTGACCACACTTTGTTGGTTCTTGGGAGAATATCTGGGCAGTGAGTCTTCAGGGGTGTAGATACTGCTGAAGCTTTGATTCTAGGCTTACACACATACTTGAAATTCTCAAATCCATGTGATAATGAACCCGAGAATCTTTGTTTGGCTCCTGCTATACAGTCAATTGCCAAAATGTGAAGAAATTGAAATTCAGCTTGCCTAAATTCCCATACTTAGTAAGTTACAGAGATGGAGTTCACCCAAATTTTTAGAGCCTGTGTTTTTTGCGGTATACTCTGCTGCTTCCAGTTAGGACAGGGTTTTTCTATAGACAGTCCAACTCTTTGTTTCTTGTTATCATCTCTGTGTATTTGTCCTCTGGTCACAGAAGCCATTTTCTTATATTTATTTTAATGTTCAGTGTCTATGTTGTGGGATGAGTCACAGCTGCTTTTTGACATGGCTGACAGGGAGACATGGGTATCATGGGGAAACTAACTGATAAGCTCTTTAGAAATCTGTTCCCTGGGTGATGGAATATGCTCAGCTCTATTGTTCGTAAACAGTAGCATTATTGCTAGGACAAGAAATGCAATTCATATGCTAATATGTGTATGAATGGTTGGAAAGATATTTGAACCAAAAAGCTTGTCTGTTTCACATTTAGAGGTGATGGAAATTGAAAATTTTTGAGCAGATTTTCAGTGAAGATGGGAGAAGTGCCAGAAACTGGGGATTGCTACATAGCAGTGCCTTGCTATTAATTACTATAGGCACAGAGGCAATTTGCAAGAGGTTGATAAAATTATTGCAAATCTACAAAATCCTATGATTCTGTAAAATATTACATAATGTATGTTATACAAATCCCACAGCATAATCTGAATAGACACAAGTTCTTAAATTTAACTTGACTTGAGATTATACAAAATGCCAACATTTTATTTCTTTTCATAATATCTCTTAAGATTTCCCTTAAGTATTTAATATAATATTAAGACATTTTGCCTGTTATTATTAGCCGCAGTGTAAAAGTGGCCCCTTGTAACTTTGCATGTTACTTTATGATAGCACATGTCACTTCACTCTTTGTAATGAAGTTCTTGTGCCCTTAGCCAATCCCCAACTCTTTCCAGATATTTGAAAATAACAGCCATTTCTTCATGGCAGACAGTTACTCAGTGTATGCTAAGGGACTGAGGGTAAATGTTACCATTTTCAAAATCTTTAAAAGTGTATTCTGAAAACTATTATCACTGACAAAATTGTTTAATGGATTATTGAAAGAGACTAGTTTTTGCTTTTTACAAGAGAAAGTAACAAATACTTGGAGCCATTTGGGGGGTAAACTTAATTTCTACCAATAATCACTTTCTTTTCTTTCATAAATATTAACATGATAAATTAGACAAGGGCCCTAAATATAGTGTATTTAGTTTCTAGCATGAGGCTATGTTTTAAGAATTTCTTAGAATCATTTTTTTGGAGGGGACATGAGTCTGTCCTTGGCTATATCTTTTTAAGGATTTGAATCCTTTGTCTGATTAAAAACATGCAAACTATACTCATCAGACTTCTCAGAATACCCAAATCAAGAGGAGCATTTCATAATTAAAGATTTTTAAATGTCCTAATAGATTAGCTGAAACCATGGGACAAATATCAAGAGTAATTTTAACTTTGAAAAAATTCTGCATTTAGATTAAAAAAAAATCAGTTGCACAAGTTTAAAAGCAAGGTGACTTTGATCAGTAACTCTGGGTAAAGGACCTGAGCATTTTATTTTAGTTGATGACACTGTCAATCTAAGCTCATGGTAAAGTAAAACCAGTGCAGTCTCAGGCTGCATTCACAGAAACAGAGTTTCCACATCTAATGTGGGAGTTAATAGTCCTATGAAAAATATACTTGCCTCAGATCATGTCTAGAAAACTAGGAATCATTCTGGGGCATATATTTTAAGAAGGTCTTTGGCAAACAAAAGCATACATAGAAGAAGGTAGTAATGTCTTTAAGCAACAGTTGAGGAAATGGGGTGTGATTAGCCTCAAGTAGAGAAGGCTAAGAGGAGACACATTAACTTTCCTCAAGCATTTCAAAGACTGTGAAGTGAAAGCGTATTTGATTTACTGCATGTAAGTCTAGAGGGTAAACTAGGACCAATGTGTGGAAGTTTTAGGAAACCAGACAACAGTTTTGTTTTTTTTTTAGCAAATGAAAGCGTACTGAAAAGTTGTGAGTCATTGCTCCTGGTCTAATTAAAATTATATGACAGTCTTTTGTGGATGTTGCTAATTAATAAATTTTTTTAAATGTGTTTCCCCCATGTCTAGAAATGCATATTTTTAGAGGAATTTTCTAACAAAAGTTAAGTATTTAACTTAATGCTTAACCCCATCCCAAGACATCTTTTGAACATTCCATAAACCACAGACATCGGTTCCAAGCTTTCTTTACCGAGGACTCTCAATCACCATTGTTAGGGAACTATTGTATAATAAGCCCGTGGTTGGTGCTCTCCGTGGTGCTGAATGTAGGCAGGGCTTTCAGGTGTCTCCCAGACTAAGGTTTGCTTTTTACTTATCTCTGCCCTGCAACAATTTAGCATGCACCTATTACTTGTTAATCTGCCTTCATATTATAGCTCTATGCCATGTACATTAGGTTCTTACGTTAAGCCTTCTGATAATTTTGCCTGCCTTTCTTAAATCTGACTGGTATCCAGACTGTCTTGACCCCAGGTCACTGACCTCTCAAGAAAGATGAGTTATGGAAGAGACTTGAGATTTGGGTTGGGAGATGAAGTAAGTGAAATAATGACTTTCATAGGTCTGTCTTGACCTGTTAGCAAATTCTATTTCTAATCACTTGCAAAGTCACCTCATGGTATATATTTATTGATTCTTAGCAGATTTACACATGAAGACAAAAACATTGAATAAGGTGGGTATCTGGCTGAGGAAGAGCGTCTTAAGTGTTTTATGAGGACACTGATGCACTGCACATAAAAATTGGGAATTTTTTCTTTACTCTTTGGTTTCTCTCTTACATAGAAAGCACTGCTTTTGGTGTCTGGCAATATCAATTCTTTACACTAACATGGCTTTTCATGGAAATGAAAAGGTTTAAGTAAGGGTCACCACATGACAGGCCACATTCACAGAAAACCTGGATAACAGAAGCACAGATTTTATAAATTTGGACTGTACAGAGTACACAGTCATGTTCTGCAGAGGAGAGGACACTGCTGGACTAGCAGGGAAGGGTATTTCCTGTGGGGTCTTACCAAACATGAAGAAATTGACTAATGTAAACATTGTTCCCTGTGGATGCAGGAAGTTAGTATTGAGCTCAAATGAGATATACATGGAAACCTAAAATTAAAAGGAGGAAAAAGAACTACTAATGGAAAAGAAGGACATGAAGTATAATGGAAAAAAAGGTCTAAAAATATGATATTTAATGAAAATTACTTATATAAAAACCTGCACAGGAACCAAACCATTTAAGGCACATAAATTATATAGAAAAATTTTAATGGTACTATTCCTTGAGTAAAGGATTCATTCAAAGCTCATTACTTATAATTTATAGAACATTGGTATACTCAGTTATGCAGTTACTAAATGCTTTCCATGATACATGTGAGTTTGGTAGCAAAGGAAAAAAATCTCCTTAAAATTAAGGGGAAAATATGGAAACATAGTTTCAGGAAATATAACAAATGAAACGATTAATGCTCAAGATTCTTCTAGTGAGGTTTTATGATTAAATAATATTTCATATAAAGAACTTTGACAGTGAAATAATTTATATTCTTTCATAATTTAGATCAGTCTTTTAACATCTGGTTGAAGTCAAGGTCAGATTCATTAGTCTTAGAAAAATTACACAAATTGTAAAGAATCACTAAAGAGACATACCATTTATTGAATAATTTTCTTTAAAGGCTTTCTTTTTCCCCCTGAGTAAAGTATTCTCCAGAGCTAAGGTGTCCCAGTGTCCATTTGAAAAGGTCTTACTATCATATTCTACCCAATGTAACCAAGAGGTCGAGGAGACAAGGCCCATTTCTCATCATCTTCTTTTGTTGTTTTTTTTTAGCATGGCAGTTCTTTCAAACATTGTGGTGCTAGTTGTATCCACTCTGAAAGAAAACTTTTGATTAAGTACTATGTAATAACCAGAGGAGGAAACTGTACAGGCAAAGAAAGAATTCCTGTGTGAAATTCCACACTTATAGCAGGGTATCCTGCCCAAAGCCCTTAGAGTATAATAGGTTCTCCATATGAGCTATCTTCTGTGGTTAAATTGTTCCCCATGATGGTAGTTAACTTCAGTTGGAGCCGACTAAATGTCACCAATGAATGTTCGTCTTTCTTTTACTGAAGCACAGATGGGACTTTTGTAAGAACACTTCAGGTCAGTCAGCCTCTGAACTTGGCTTCTACATCTATCAAGTAGAGGTCATATTAACTACCTCAGAGTGTTGCTTTAAGGCATTTGGGTCATTGTAAGGGCACAATAATTGTTGGTTCTCTTTCCACCTTCTCCTTCAAGGCTATGTTAAGCACTACTATGAAAGAGAATCGGGAAGTAAGTTTTAAATTCTTCCCAAACACCTAGGTACCATTTGTCCCTGAAGGTCTTCTATCTTCTCACTAAGTAAAGTCTTTGACGGATCCATCTTCTCCTGAGGATGGGCCCCAGAGGGCAGCTTTTTTAAAAATCTTATGATTGAATATGATAAACAGGACTATTGAGGCTAGCTCTTGATTTATCCAGTCGTCCTAAAGAAAACAATAAGACCTACAAGAGAAAGCCACACATGGGGGCGCAAGTGTCAACTGATTGATATGGTTCTAAATTTCAATTTTATTAAGGAAAACAAAATATTTTTCAGTGGCCAGAATGATAAAAGGTAGGAAAATAATACTTTTTAAAAAGGAGAATAGAGAGTGACTACTAATGGGTATGAGATTTCATTTGGTGGCTATGAGATTTCATTTGGTGGCAGTGACAATGTTCTAAAATTATACTGTGATGAGGTTTGCACAACTCTAAGTACACTTAAAAACATCAAATTTCCTACTTAAGTGGGTGAGTTTTATGGTATGTAAACTATATCTCAAAAAAGCTTTCAGTTTTTTGAGGGATGAAAAAGTAGTATTCTCCAACAGCACAGATACTGAGGGCAAGAAGACTTGGGGTCAGATTCCCATGATTTTACAGTTACTAGTTGGGTGGCCTTGGGCCAGTTATTTAATGCCTTTGCATATCAGTTTCCCCATCTCTAAAATGGTGATAAGAATCCTGTAGGGTTGTTGTGAGGATAAATGGGGTAATGTATGTAAAATGTCTACCACAATGCTTAACTTAGAGAAAGCCCTCAGCAATGCTAGTCATAGGGCGTGGGGGAATTTGATGGTACTGATAGTGTTAGTAAGAAGTAAGTCTTCAGTATGAAAGTGCAGAGACTGTAAGAAGCCCCCTAGTCTGCAAGAAGCCCTAGTCAGAGAAAACTTGACCATCTCATTTTAGGATCTATTTGTTCCCCCAAAACTGTATTAAAGAAAGTTAATTTCACCCTGTTTTCTCAATAATCCCCTATTTCTTTACCTTTTCCCTCAGCTGACCTGGAGACAAAATCAGCTAATTCACTCATGCAAGTATGTGACTGGAAATCGGACAAAATTTGTAAGCTCTTCAAGGAAAGCAGGGCACTTGTGCATTATTAACAACCTCCCTCCTGAACCTGGTTTTCTTTAGGAGAAAGCTGAGATACACAAAGGAGAAAAAAAATATCCTATTTTCTTATTTAGTACAAAAGGACCACAGACTGAATCCTTCCTGCAGCAGAATGGCTTTTCCATAGGGGGAAGATGCAGTCAAAGGAGAATCCTCACCAGAAAGCCAAGCCCTTTGGAGAGAGGGCCCTGGAGACCGCAGGGTGACACTGGCAGTGCTCAGGCTGCAGGAGGCGCTCCGCCACCACGCCGCCACCAATCCTGCACTTACTTCTTCAGTTCGCTCAGTACTCATGTACTAAGTGCCAGCAGGTCTGAGGTGGGGCATGAATGCTTAGTATTTTTCCATTAACAAGACAAATGTGTTGGTCTTTGTCTTAAAAACTGACATTCCAGTGCAAAGAAAAACAAGTTAAAGAGAAATTAATTGCAAGTTGTACCAAGTTATGAATAAATCAAAAAGAGAATAGCAAACAAATGCTTGTGTTTCCACTGGGTCTTTGTGATTGCATCACATCCACTAGAACAGCCCTTTCCATCTCATTTTCACATCTATGAAAGAGAAATAAAGGTGCTCATCTCAGGAAATGTAATCCAAGACCTTTCAGTGGATGCAGGATATTTGGGGTCAACTGAACTTTGATTATTCAAATAGGTTACTATGTAAGCACTGTTCATAAAATTCTTACAGAAGACAGTGGCTACATAAATCTGGAGTGAGAAAGCACATGCTGAAGCACCTTGAAAATGTTAGAGGACTGAGGTAGGAATCACTCTGAAGATTATCTCATGAAATATTTCTAAATACATGTTCAGGCTGAGTGTTTCCACAGCAGCTCTCAAATGTAGGTACTTTTACTTAAATCTTTATTTTGTGAGCTGGATGGGGAACTAAGCCCAAAGCAAACAAAACCTTCTACTCGGTAATGCCAAGAGGACAAGAATCTTTTTCAGCATTTCAGATAATGAAATTGTCATGATTGTGCAAATGCATAGCAGAATTGTATTTTTTTTTCATTTTCTTACTTATAAGGAATTAAAATCAGTTACTACTAGGCAGAAAAATTATTTCATTTTTAAAATTTCAGGAAATTTATTTTGTAAGACAGTACTATATAATTAAGTAGGTGTTTTAATGGCTAACTCAGCAGCTGTCAACCAGAATTGGTTTTGCACCTGAGGGCACATTTGGTAATATCTGGAGACGTTTTTGGTTGTCACAACTGGTGGGAGTGCAGGCAGCATCCAGTGAGTAGAGACGAGGTATGCTGCTGAATGCACAGGATCCTGCAGTGCACAGGGCTCCCTCCCAACAAGAAATCGTGCAGCTCCACATGTTAATGGTACTGAGCGTGGCCTAAATCAGTAAAACTTTTTGTCATAAATTTGAAGGTGTGATGATTAGGTTCAACAAGGCAAAACCAATGATACATGATAAAGGACAATGATTTTTCAGATAAACTGCCTAAGTAAGTATTGAGAGTAACTTACATTCTGGTCGAAGAAGGAAGCTTCTCTTAACTGGGGCCCAGCTGGCCTTCTTGTCCCTTATTGAAACTGGACCTTCTTTTGTGGTCAGCCCTGCTCTCTTGGTTGTACAAGAGAAGCGAAGTCAGATATGTAGAGAAAGGGAAATTCTGTGAGGGACAGGTATATCGATTAATGAGCTATTTCTGTATTTAACAAGCTATTTTATTCAGCTGGCCTATACAATGAAATGCCATATCATTTACATTGAAAAAACATGTTTTTGCAGACAAAGTGCTAGAGGCTGGGGACAGGAAGGTAAGCCAGCCCTAACCCTGCCTCTCTAAACATTCCTTTCTATGGCTCAGCATTTGCTCTTTCTCCTTTGCAAGTCAAAGAAGCAACAGCACCAACTACCAGAGACAAGTTGTGCAGACTGTTTTTTTAAAGCAAAATATTGGATTGATCCTTGGTCATAATTTCTTCATGTGGGAATCTGTGGTTTAAAAACATCGAAGGAGAATTTCTGTTTCATTAGTGATCACATAGTGAGTGGTTCGCAGCATCTGCCAGTCTCTTCCACAGCTGAAAGGATCTTGAAAACTCCTTTGCGCTTTGTACTGGAATTGCTTACAGAGTTCCCAGGTTCCCTTTAATAAATCAGAAAGTGAATTTATATCGGCTGTTATTTTGCCCCAGTAACTCCCTTGATCTCTCAAAGATCTCTGTTCTCGATCTGTCAGAATCTCATGCAAGGTACGTATTGTTGCCTTCCCATTGATCTCTCCATGAATTTCAGGGTTAGGGTTAACTGCTGACATTGGCCTCAGTCTTTGATCTGTCTCATACTCTGAATTTTTTTTGTTTTGTCTTGTTTTTAAGACTCTCATTCATCTATTTGATTCATCAGTGCTTTTAAAATATCAAAACACCCAACCTAAATTCCCACTCCAATGAGAGCAGCTGTCCAGGTGTTCTTTCTGTGGCCCATCTGAAGCCGGGATGCAGCTCCAAGGGGGACGCTTACAGGGCTGTCATTCTCCAGCAGAAACAGTTAGTTAGTCCTGATATCTTGGAATTCTTGGGGGAAGAATACAAAGAATGCTTGATGTTTCTGTCAGAGCCCCTGAGATGGGCTTCTAACAATCTCTGTATATATGTAAAAACAGTTTTCTCTCTTTCAAAGCTTGACCTTGAGTGACTCTGTTGCAAATTGTATAATTGCTGGGCAGTTATACATACTCTATAATTTTAAAAGGAGAGAGGTAAAATACATGTTTTAGGTGACAGTGAAAGATCTGTTGCCCCTTGACTTACTTACATTCAGCAACAGGGCAGTGCTATGCATGCAAAAGGGGACAGCGTGATTATAAACTGAGGTTTGACTTAGAATTTAGCAAGATGCTTCTGGAGGCTGAATTCACTGAAGGCTGCCTGTGGTGTGACCTTGGCGGCTCCAGAGCCAACAGCAGGGAGAAGAGGTCATGAGGTCTGTAGGAAGCAAACAGCCCTGCAGGGCTTGGAAGGCTACCACATGGCCCACTTTGCCCCTCAGGGCCTCGGTTTCCTTATCTCTAAAATAGGGATCATTCTAAGCCTCACAGTAGTGACATAATGTGTGGGGAAATCCTTTGTTAATTCTGAAGTATTGCATAAAATATATTTTGATTGTGGCAGTATAAATGGTTTCATAATCTTAGACTATTTTAGGGACTCTGGAAAGAGGAAGACTTCAACTATTTTCCTTTTCTCTTAATTCCTTTGTGGAATGAAGTGCTGCATAAATATATAAATAAATCATTTTCTAAACCAAGTTCAAATAAATGGTATTTATACCATTTAGTAGAGAATAAAGGACAGAGACATTGCTGCAGAGCAAAAGCAGTGAGCAAGGGGAAAATTTTTTTTTTTCAAAAAAGCTTTGAACTATTGTGATTTTTAAAAAAAGCATGTGTCATCTTATCAAAAAAGAGCAGTTTTTTATAAAAATGACCTGTCATAAATACAACGGTTAAGTAGGCAATGCAAAATCTTAGCTTCTGTACCTTGTAATTTTTTAAATGAGTTTTATTTTTAAGTACAGTTTTAGATTTATAGAAAAATGCCAAGATAATACAAAGAATTCCCAGATACCCTGAACCCAGTTTTTGCTATTATTAACATTTTGCATTAGTGTTACATTTGTTACCATTAATAATAGTAGTATTAACTAAAGCCCGTACACTATTCAGATTTCCCTGCTATTCTTCCTCTGTTCCATGAGCCTGCCCAGGATACCATTTTATATTTAGTCTTTGATTTATACTCTAGGTTGCCCAGAGTTCGGTCCTAGGTTGTTGTGTGTCTATATGTGTGTCTCTCTGTTAAACTAGTTATTACTCTTTCTAAGGGTTTTTATTGATCATCCTAGTAAAGCAGTCACAAACCTCATACTAGGAAAGTAATGTAATTTCCATCCCAGAGCACAGCTGTATAGCCACTTGGAGCAAAACATAGGCAAAACCTAGCACAGAAATTTTAAAAATAGCCTGGGATAGCCATAGTAAGTGACAGAGCCAACCATATTCATGCGTGTCACTCTAGCATTACTTGTCTTAGTCATATTTACTTTACATATGTTTCTAACCCTTTTGGTAGCATTTGAAGGCTCTTGTTTCAGAATGAATCCATACCCATAAACAGCCAAGGGTTACTTGAAATTCTAGTATACATCTCAATTGGAAGACCCAGAAGAGAGTGTGGATAAATGTATTCTTTTAGTTATTTTAGTAGAATTCAGCACAATGATAAGAGTAAAGATGCCTATAATAATGATAATAACAATGTATACATGCTCAAGGATGCAGGTAGTAAAGCTCAGTGTCAGAATCTAGTCTCTGCTTATCTCACAGGAACTTGTCTAGAACTTTTCTGTGGAGTATATAAATGATTTTTAAAGTGAGGGGTAAACAACTCAATAATTGTGACTTACTATTCTGCCTGAGAAGTGGTGCTGCCCAGGGAAGAAGGCCAGGACACTGGAGTCAGGCAGCCCCTGGGTGAAGACTGTGACCTGGTGCAGGGCATGTAACCATTGTGAACTCATCCATTTGGTCAACAATATTCACTAAGTGCCGGCCGGCTTGTGTGGACACTAGGCGAACACCATGAGCAGGTGAGACAGGGGCCCACCTCTTGGAGCTTACATTCTGCTCTCCCATATATTAATGCACTCTGATTTACATTATAAAAGGATCACTGGGTTCTTTGTGTAGAAGTGGCTATAGCAAGAGGAATGGGGTGTCTAGTTAGGAGGCCACATCAGGCAGGAGGTGATGTGGCTTAGACCAGGGAGTAGTGGTGGAGATGGTAACAAATAATCAGGTTCTGAATTTATTTTCAAGATAATGCCAGCCAGATTTGCTGGTGGATTGGATGTGGGGTTTGAGAGAAAAAGTAGTCAAAGATGATTCAAGGTCTTTGGTCGTTTACTAAAGAAGGAAAGACTAGGGAAGGGGAGGTACTGGGGATAGAAGTCAAGAACCCAGGCTTGACTGTTTGTTTGAAATATCTGGGAGATGTGTGAATGGTGCTTATGAGGAGGTAGTGGGAAATAGGCATCTGGCTGCAGGGGGAGACTCCATGAGGCGAGAGACTGGGTATCATCCCCCAGGGAGTCAGTACAGGTAGAGGAGGCGAGATGTGGAGGACTGAGCTCTAGGCTTGGAGGCTCAGAACAGAGAGAGACCAGGAGGCAGGCAGACAACTGGTGGAAGAGCCAAGGAGAGGTGATACCCTGCACTCAGGGAGGAGTGACTGCCTAGCCAGATACTAGCCATGGGGGGAGGAGGTGGGCGCGGCACGAGCCATCAGATTTGGTGGTGTGGGGATGGTGGCCAAGCCACAGTTTCCTCACTCCTAACTGCAGACAATATAGTGCTTACCTACAATGTTCTAAGGATAAGTATATGATGATGCAAAGTGCTGAGCATGGTGAACAGGTGATTCGCATTGGCTGTTTTAATGGGACAGCTGACAGATCACTTTCATGTAGGGTGGCTGTTCTGAGCCTCCCAGGTGATGTAAGAGAAAGGAATGCCACATGAGCATTGTCCTTGCTTATCAGTAAGGACATTCACCCTCAGAGAGGTTGGAGGGAATTAGGTTGCTGGGACAGCGCTCTTCCTAATCCAGGCCTCACTAAGGATTTTCACATCTGCTGAAAATAACAAAAAACCAAACAAACAAACTCCTGGTATTGTAATTTTTTGTAGGAAAAAAACTAAGTGGGTTGTAGGTTTTTCTCACACAAACAAACATTCCATGCTCCACTCTCGCCCCCAAGCCTTTCTAATGGGTGTAAAAAAGACTGCTAGTATCCTAGTTCCTTGTGGGTAAGCGGGATGGCATCACTGTGCTGAAGACACAGAAGAACATGCAGCACAGACCCAACAGCGAGGGCCCTCGGTCCTTCCTTTAGAGCCGGCAGCACCCTGGCCTCAACTCAGCCCCTCTCTCTGGCCTCCCCTTCATGCGATCGTCCTCCTGCCACGAGTTCTAGATGCACATTGACCTCCATCCTGGCTGCATATTAGAATCCCTGGGTAGCTTTTAAATAATGTTCTGGCTCATGCTCTGATTGTCTGATATTATTCATCTGAGGGAGGCCCAAACATCAGTAGTTTTCTTTTGTAATTCAGTTTATTGAGATATAAGTTACATATAGTAGAGTCCACCTATTTTTTGTGTACAGTTCTGTGAGTTTTGACACACGTATCTGGTCATGAAGCCAATACCACAGTCAAAACACAGATAACTTATATCACCCCAGAAAACTTAAGCATGCCCTTACAGTCAACCTCTCCCTCCACTCGCTGGCTCTGGAGACCATTCATCTGTTTTTTGTGCCATCAGTATTTTTTAAAGGTAGGTGATTCTGTGAGCCACCAGGGATGGGAACTGTGGTCAGCAGAGCTGCCTAGCAGTCTTTATATGATTCAGGACACAGGAGAGGAAAGCTGCGGTATTTTGTTTATACAGTCAGGGAGTCCGTCAGTTCATATCCAGCGTGGGCTTCCTTTATCCCTGTTAGCTGAGAGAAGACGGGTCTATTGCTTGCAGTCTGCTACGGTTGTTTCTTTGTTTTAGTTGTGGTTTGAAGAGTGAAGGGAATGGAGTAATTGGGAGGCTCTGAGGCTTTGCCCGGGGCAGAACCCCCATACATGCCATGATGGGAAGTTGGAGGTCACCAGATATGCACATAGTCCTCTCTAGGTGTCCACACAGTTCTCAGCACTGAAGACACAATGGTGAACTAAATATACAACTCCCCTACTTGACTGAGGCTTACTTTGGGTGGAGATACCCAATGAACAAATAAAAACCTATACAAGAAAGAAAATATCACATAGAAGAAAATGCTATGCACCAGACTGAATCCGACGACGTGATAGAGCAGTGAGAAGGCCACTTCAGGAGGTTCTCTCCCAAGAGGGCGCATTTAAGCTGAGACCTGAGCGTCCCAAGGAAGGCAGCCATGTAGAGTGAGGGAATTATTCCAGGCCTAAAGACACAGCCCGTGCAAAGGCTTTGTAGTTGGGGATGAAATCCACGGGTATTAGGACCACTGTGCTCAGCCTGATACTCATATTTTCACTCTCCCTCCTTTGGCCAGTATTTTCAGGGTTGTGACTTTATTTTTGCTAGCTGCATTTCTTTTAAATTTATGTATAACAAAATCCACTCATTCTGTGTCCTTGGTAGTGCTTTCAAACAATGCTTCCATCCTTCTCCCCCTCCCTCACTCTGGCTGAGAATTTCTGGGAAATATTGGATACATTAAAAATATATATATATACATACATACACACTCAAACCTTATGAATGTATATTTCTTCTCTGGACCTGAAATAGAAGCCTTCTTTCCACCCACCTCTCCTTTCCTTGGCCACACACAGACCACTACTATTGCCATAACTCAGGGCCTGCAGTAGATCAGCAAGGTAGGCAAAGACCTTCCTGTGTGAAATATACCTTGTATATTTCTGGGGCTTGTAGTCTGTCCATGATGAATAAGGCTTTCATGTGTTCCGGCTTATGGCTATAAAATGACAAATGGCAACATTAATCTTCACACTGTTCCTTTCCCCTAAAGACATTATAGGACAACCAAGGTCGTGTAACCGTATAACCTGAGTGTTGTTTTTTCCTTATTTCCTTTTCTATACAGACTGTTGACATTAGCTATTATATATGCTATAATTTTCTTTGATCTCCCCAACTTCCTATTCCCAAATAGCTTTTAGACCTATATAGAATCCTAATGATTCAAGTGTAAGGGAGGCTATATTTTGGCCGATGGGGTAGGCTATATAATGTTCTATTTCTCCTTCTCTGGTAGAGAAATACACTAACGGGTGATCCCATGACACGAGAAACACACACTACTTCGAGTTCATGACTACTTTCTTTGTTCTCAGGCCCCCTATGAATGAAATTGTGTCTTGGTGAGGGAGGAGGGATTTGCCATTCTTAGAGTGTTGCCTATCACTTCAGCCACATACTAATAGCAGCAGGTGCCCTCATGTTTACATTTTTGCTACTTCTGTGTCAGTTAATGTTTTTTGTCGTAAAGATACTAAATCCTCTCCTTTTAGATTACTTTCGCTGGTTGTGGATTGGATGACCTACAATGAGAGAACTGTCTGTATAGTATCACAGCCACTTTTGGCTTTAACAAAGTCGCCTGCTCAGCCCATGCCAGTTGGAGTACTGATGAGTAAATGGTCTCAAGCTATTTCTGCTTGGCTCTAGTTTTGTGCTTTGGGAATGGTTTTGTCTGGTAATGGGTGTCTGACGTGAGCCTCTGTCTGCCTAAAACTGCACTGTCCACTGGGATAGCCACTAGCCATGTGTAGCTATTTAAAATTGAATTAAGTAGAAATAAAAATTTTAAATGCAGTTCCTTAGTCATACCAGCTACATTCCAAGTGCCCGGTAGCCACACACACATATATTTCCATTATCACAGGAAGTTCTGCTGGACAGCACTATAATGTAACACTTTTTCTAAGTAAAATGAAAATTTTAAGTCATTGCACTTTTTAAATTATTCTGCATTAGAACCTACATTTTATCTTAAATCAACCTTATGTTGATCATATAGAGAAAAGAGATAAGTGCAGGTCAACAAATCAGTAACACCAAAACTTCATTTACCCAGGTAAATAATGTGGATCGTAAGTTGATCGTTGATAGTTTAGGAAGAAGAATGAAGGACAGGCTGAATTAGAGTCAAGTTAAAACGAGAACTTTCCCATGAGGAGAAGGTACGGAGACTGCCAGAATGCTTCTGCCTTCCTCATTCTGTGTCGATGATGTGGAATGGTCCTTTATGCTCATGTAGTGCTTTCTTCTGAAGGTGCTTCTTCAGCTTGAAAAGCCAAAATTGCCCTCACAGCATTTCAGTTCCCTTTGTTGCTGGGTCATTATTAAGTAAAACTGGAATGATGCATCTTTTCTCCAATTCTGTGGGGGAAAAGGGCCGAGGTGCAGGGAGCCAGCCAGAGCAGAAACCCTCCTGTCTCTCCTCTTCCCCAAGACTATGGACCGAATGCTGAGGAGGCTTCTGGGGACATGGAGGGGATGTGGCCCTTTTATGGAACGAACATCATCGTTTTGAAACAAAGTAAACCATTTTGCCTCTGTGCATCTTACCCTTTAATGAACATATGACATAAATAAAGGGCTACCTGTTTTGTGAGCCTTTGGGTGCCCATGGGAGTGTTCTTGCAAATGAATCGTATTTATGTATAGCAGTGACTCATTTCACTAAACCTCATGCAGAACTTTTTCTAATCTTTTGAAGAAAGAAATGAATCTCTTAGTTCCTTGAGTTTGGAAAAGTAATATTAGAAGGAAAATGTCTAATCAAGGAAACTTGTTGTACCTTTCCACTTCCAGCCTCTGTTGTTAAGAATTCAAGTTCAGGTGATCCTTGGAAAATTGAGAAAAAGCAAGAACTTTAATGGTAATTAAGAGAAGCCAGAAAGTCCATCCCAAAGTATCATGAGCTTCCATTGGGTCATTGGCATGGACTTAATTCTTTGCCCTCCACAAGGTTTCTCTTAAAATAAGAGAATAGTTCTGAGAAAAAGATGCCACCTGGGTAGAGTTCCAGGAGACAAGAACCTGCACAGACAGGTCAGTGACCTAAAGCAACCAGGAGTAGGATGAACATGGGGCCAGGTGCACATTGTGTCCCGTGAGGTTAAAGCCCAGTAGTAGGGGAAAAGGCAAGAACATCTTAAGCAAGGGAGACATTAGAACTGATAGGAAGGGAAAGCCAGGGTGCCCATAAAGCTGGGGGATCGGGGCAGTTGTTGCTGTGGGGCTCATGCCTCGTGCTAGTTTTCTTCAGGTTCCATTGAGGTGGTCTTTGTGTGGTTCCCTGATTAAAAGACACAGGGCCATGTAGGACAGTTAAGTAATGTATCTTTGGGGATATGGGGGATATCATGGGCGGAGCAGGTGGGTCCACTGAAACTTTGTGTCTATTAAATCAGAGCCATCATATCCGGAAACATTTATTGTACTTTTGATTGCAATCTCCAGTGTCTTTCAAGTAGGTTGACTTTAACATAATTCCCATAGTTCTTTTATTCAATATCAACCCTTTTAGAGTTATCAGCTGCCCAAATTAACCATATCCTGAAGCCATAGATTAATGTATCTGTGTATGTATTTCAATATCATTCAGTCAAAATAAGATGATATCTTGAGGCAAAAAATAGATCTTTGAAAATGTCTTGTCTCGTAAGAGTTTATTATTCTCTATGATAAATACTCAGGGAGAAGTTCAAACATAACAGAAATGGAGGAAGGGGGGAAGAAATATCTATAGATACAGTAGATACAGATTTAAAATGTTGCTCCCACTGACCCTTTGCTATCTGTCTATTTTTTCATGTACGTGGGAAGCAGCCCAACCTTGACTTCTTCTGACTTTTCAGGCTTGGATTCTGGGTTGGCGAGGGAGCCAGGCTAATGATTGATTTCTAGGGGTTCTGTCCCAGGCTGCTGTTTCCCTCGGCTCATTTCCCGCTCACCCCTCCCTCTTTCTCCCCTTGTCTGAATTGGCTCCAGAACAAAGCTGGCCTCACTTGTGTTCGTCACCAGGTCCTTTGCCAGGGGCTGCCAGCCTGCTTCCAGTCTGCGCAGGTTCTGCTGGCCTGCTTCTCTGCACTGCTTGCTGAATCCTCACCGCAGGAAATGGCTCTGCCTTCCCAGGTAGCAGCTCAATTATTTTCCAGTCTCTTTAGTCATAGGGGTTAGTGAACAGAATTGGCCAGAACCCAGGGGAAAAAGGGCTGATCAGTTTTGGGGCTAAATTGGGGGAGAAAATGCAAACATAAATGTCAACAGGGAGTAAAAACAAAAAGCTTTTAAAGTTACTAAAAATAACAGAAAAGGATATATCACTGTCTCACATAATACATAGGAACTGTTGGCTACAAACCTGTTCCCATGAGAAACCTCTTCATTACAGATTTTCTTTTGTTAAAATATTAAAGGGTAGATTCTACTTTTTTTTTTAACATAGGAGAGTTGCTATTTTATTGCTGTGAGATTACTAGTGGATGCAGAAAATTCCACAACTAAACTTTAAACTTCTCATTTTATTGTCTTATTAGAGGCTTACTTTTTATCCTGTAATAACCCTATTGGTATTTCTAACTAGCAAAGTCCTTACTCCTCACCATTTTACCACCTTCTTTCCTCTACCCAGTTTCCCATTTATATTGGACATTTTATTCTTCTATGATTTCTCAAAATGATTGTTTCTTTTATCTCCTTGTCCATGTTTAATTTGTTGAAAACCTCTTTTGAATATTTCCTTATCATGGAAGTCCAAACCCTGGTTATATCACTTCTGGGTTACTAGATCCTTTCCAGAAGCTTCCATCCAACTCCAGTGTCTTGCATCTGTTTTAAAAAGAAGAAAAAAATTCCTGTCAAAATGCATGGCTCTCTTTTGTGGACTTTCTCCTCATTTTTCATCACCCCTTGGAACTGAGCTTAATTATCACCATCCCTGACATTTGTATGATACCAGGAACATCTTTGAAGATACTTCCGATGCATTTCCTCCTTTGATTTTCTCAGCTGTGTGAGGTTGTGTGAGAAATTAAGTCATTCCCCAGAAAACATATATCTGTTTTGTACCAGAGAGTAGACTATTACTTATGCCTTCTAACAGCCTAATTTCTTTCTTCACAGTGCTGCCGTCCAACTCGGAGAGGTACTCACAGTTTACACCTTTGCTTTATCTTCTGTCGTCTTTTTTCTGTACTGAATGCTCTGGATCACCTACCACACTCTGCCTTGGGCATTGAGTAGATTTTCTCTCAGTGCCCTCTCTGTGTCTTTTTAGCTTTTTAAGAATCAGTTCTGATTGTCTTGGCCTCCAATTTTCATGTTCCCAGTATCTCAGCATGGGACAGCCTGCCTTGCAATTCCTTTTCCAGATTCTGTATTCTTACTAGAAACCCCATCGTCAAATCTACTGCACTCGGCTCATTTCTTCATATATTCAACATGCCCTGGATTGTTATGCCCCTGTTCCTCCTGGGAAGAAATATCCAGGCCTTGACCATGGAATGCTCACTCACTCTACAGTTACAATCTAGTGTCTGTTTTTTTCCCCCCAAAACGCATGTTTTAGATACTGTTTTTGCTTCATTTTCAGCCAATGTACATGATAACAAAGCTCTGCTTTCATGGAGCACTTTTCTTCTAAAAAATTCAAAGCGCTTTGAATATCATCCATCCTTGCAGTGTGCCTCTGAGGCAAGTGGGTGGCAAGTATTTTTATCACCTTCTATTAAAGCAGAGGCAGAATTCACTGCATCAGAATCCCCTGGAAAGAAGAGTGATCTGGACTTAGTGAGTCTCTGCTCTCTTTCATTTATTGGCTACCACAAACCTACTCCTGATAGTACCATGCACAGAAGGATCTCCTTTGCAGGCAGACTTATATGCATGCATTCAAATGGCTTCCAAGAGATGTTGACTATGGAATTTGGAGTCTGAATGAAAATGGAATTTGAAATGAGCCTGACTAGGAAATTGTTCTGAAAGAAAAACACATTCAGAACTATAAGTTAGATTTTACTAGGTCCAATTTAAATGCCAATTCCTTTAAGAAAATAAACCACACCTTTCCCCTGGACTCTCATAACCCTTTGCATGTTCTTCCTTTGTGGTATAGGAATCACTGTACCTTATTGTGTGCTCTTCTATACAGAGTCCATGCCTGATTCACCTGTGTGGATAGGCATTCAAAGTGCTTTCTGAGTGGAAGGAAAGGAATTAACCTGCATTGTTTATAACTATCACGGAGCCTAAAAGTTCTTGCATTGCCAGGCCTGAGTGCCCTGGAGGACATAGAGATTGACATATAGAGGACATATAGACCACCCTGCAGTCCTTTGATTGTCCTCTTACTTAGCTTCATGAATATTATGTTCTTGCCAATTCTGGTTAATCACTAAACGTTCCTCCCCACTGACACCGCAAAACATGACCACATGAGAAGGCTCTGTGGAGACACTGTGCCCATGCATTTCAGTGCCTGGGCCGAAATAAGCGTGTAAGTGTGTAGGACTCATCATCATATTCTGCAGACAATATGTAGATATAATATTTCATATGTCCTCTTACTTTTCTTGACTTCACTTGACCACTGGAGAAGCTACAGCATATCTCTGTCCTTGGCCAAGCATTTGAGTATCATAACCAAGAAAGAATATCCAACCACCCATTTACCAATAGTGGCTGTGGGAGACCAGCTCAGGTGCCCACCTGGCCAATGGGGCATTGTGCATCGTCTTCACCTCCTTTGAGCCTTCCTGCTCCCCACTGATGACAGAGCAGTACACTGGCCAGGACCGGCCTCCCAGGAGTAATGTGAGCCTCAGTATGTTGGTCCTCCTAAGTATTGTGCTGCTCTGCTGAAAGGGGCTTTAAGTACAGTAGCTCGTTAAAAATAATGCCAGTTCTCAAGCTGCCCCTGGCTCCCTCAGACGTGTCTATGCCATGCCAATGAAGCCCAAAAACAGTGGTGAGGAAAAGGAAGGAGAGCAAGTTCATTTTGTCAAAAGAGTGAACCGTGAGTCCTGTCGCCTAACGCATTGCGAGTATGCAAAGGAAACCAAACCAGCAGGGGTGTGCTCTAATACAGTGTTTCTCCAGTGACTCATGTAGGCCTGGAAGGAGGAGCAGCCTGAATCAAGCTGAACAAGTATATTTTTAAATATGGGAGGGCACGTTTCCTGGTACAATATGATGATGAGTCCTACACACTTACGTGCTTATTTTAGCCCCGGCACTGAAATGTGTGGGCACGGTCTCTGTGGAGACTTCTCCTGTGGTCATGTTTTGTGTTGTCAGTGGGGAGGGATATTTAGTGATTAATAGGCACCCGCAAGAACATAATGTTTCAGTGCAATATTTCAGTGTGTGGAGGTAAAGAATCTCTGAATGTTGATCTCCTCATGGAGGGCGGTGGAGAGAATGGGTCTGTGTTGAGGGTGGGAGACCATTTTGGAGCCTTCCATCGTAACCTGGGAAAGGGGTGATGAGCACCTGAACCAGGGTCAGTGGCAGCGGCAAAGGAAGGGAGGAAATGTATCTAGGATGTTAAAGCGACTGAGAGGGGAGTGAACGCCAACCTGGGCACCCCAGTGGGTGAGACAGCTGAGATGGGGGGCCCACTGAGTCTGATTAGAGATAATGGGTGAAGTTTGGGTCATTTGGGGTTTTGGGTGACTAAGGGACATCCAGGTGGGCAAGTCCAGAAAGAAGCTGGTTGTCTCGAGCCCAGGGGAAAGATCTGGGCTCTAAATAGAGATTTGGCGGCTGTGAGCAGGGAAGCCAGAGGACTGGATGAGTTCTCCAGAGCCAGAGTGAAGAGAGAAGAAAAGTAAGATGAGAGCAGAGCCACCATGGGCAGAGAAAACAAAACAAAGCAAAAAGCAAGTCTATGAAGGATGCCTGGAGAGCAGTGTGCTTAGAAGACCTGGTATTTAGCATTAGTTGGGGGTTGTCATTTATTTTTTTCCTCTGAGTCATAATGATTGTCGGATAATCTCAAAGGCATTCAGAAAGAATCCACATGTATATAGATCTATATCTTTCTTACCAGGGAACATGGTACCATGCTGGGCAATTTGGCATGTTCCAATGATCATCTGAGATGTCCTGGTCACTTGTATGTGTATGAGAATAGTAGCAACAGAAATTCTCTCTGTTTTTAGGGAGCTGTGACATTTTTATAAAATTAAAGTTCTTGAATGCATTTGTCATTCAAGAGAGAATGGGGAGGACAGGGGAGAGGGAGAAAACTGTTTTAAAATATCAAGAACAAAATTGAATGACCAAAAAGTAAAATTAAAAAAAAGAACTGTCTGCAAAGAATGGGAATGAGAGTGTCTGAGAGCATTACCTTTTATTTCATATAAAAGGAAGGTCTGAGAAATTTCACCGTATTTTTCCTCCCGAAGTTAAAAGCCTCTTATTTTTAGTCTTATTCTTAGTTGGGTTTTTTCATTAAGATGTTTCCTTATCTAAAATGCCCTCTTCTTGGTGAGGGTTTAAAAAGAAAGAGAGAGAAAGTTGCTGGCCAAGTGGCTGAAGGCTAAAGTCACCCTTGCCGAATTTGGTTTAGAGCAAATTCATCTGGAGCCAAGTCTATGATTGGATAACAAACCACCTGAAAATACAAGGAAATTACAGAAACTTCAGGAGTTTATTATCATTACCTGTCAGCAAGACTGGGGCATAGAGTAGCAGACATTCAGTATAAGAAGAACTTAGATAACGAAGGCTTAAAATATATCTTTCATTTTAATTAATATATCTTTTATACAATTCAAGACTGAATTCTTCACAGAGACACACTTGTGTCTGAATCTATATGCCATCTATCCCGGTGGGCCACAAACAATAAACCGATGTTCCGTTCGTTGGAATACCAATTAGGTCCCAGTGCTGTTTAGAATGAAAAAACAGTCTCATTAAAGCAATAACAAGATCTTAAACTGAATTTGATTAGTGATCTTTAATAGTGAAAATAATTTTTATCAACTGCAACACCAGATTCACTTCTAGGGTATCTGTATGTTCAAGACAAGCTCCATTCTGGAAGCACACCCTGGTGAATGTCCCACATTCTACCCAAGTTTATTTTCCACCAAAATACACCTGTTTTTTTGTTTGCTTGTTGGTCTGTTTTTAAGGCTGTTCTTGTGAAACAAAGAGATCCAAGAGGGCATGGTGGTGTTCTTAATGAATGGAAGTGATATCATTTGGCTGCTTATTGATGAGAAATTCTAAAATATGAGACACCTGGATAGTCATGGATATGTGTGTGATCTGTCATGATCAAAGGGGCCCAGAGGCCTTATTATGTGAAATCTGAGCAAATTCTTATCTAACTGCATACTGGTTAATACAGTCACAGCAGCAACTGTGTAGTTAAAAAGCTACTCGGGGGACTCTCTTGTCCCCTCCTGGCGTGAGCTGCGAGCTCTGTCCTTTCACTTTATCTCTAAATAAAAGCCTGTACCTTGCTCTCCTAAAAAAAAAAAAAAAAAAAAACTAGTTGGGCCAGGAAATCTGAGTACACAGGTTTGCACATACTTGGGTTGTAGCACAGCCTCTGCAGGCCAGTTGCCTCCTACATGTACATTCTAGCTCTGCCTCGCTCTAGTTGTGTGGCTTGGACAAGTCACTCTGCCTCTCTGTGCCTTGGTTACCTCACCTGTGAAATGAGAGGAGAGTGGAACCTGTCTTATGTTTACTTCTCATATAAGAATTAAATCATTTAATAATTGTAAAGCACTGAGAACAGTGGCTGGTATATATTAAGCACTATAAATTGTTCAACAAAAAATAGATTGGCCTGATTACCTTAATTTTCTTTATCTTTCAAAATATTAGCTTTGCATTAAAGGAGAATGAATTTTGTATCTTCTTTATTAAGATGAGGATCTATTGAACAAATAAAAGCCAATGAACAAATAAAGGTTCCCTAAAATTAAGAGTCTACAAATTGTTGATTTTCCCCCTGGCATTAACACAGTAACATTTCTATGGGGATACATAATCTGCTATAGATAAACTGGAAAATGCTGTGCTGTTTTACCAACTATAAGAACTGCATACCCCAAATCACCTTAGTTAACAGACCAAGCCTTCATTAAAATAGTAGTTCAGGGAAGAAAGAAATGAAATTAAATTTATTTTTAAATAACAGTAAATAGGTGTCCTAGGAAGTATTAATTTGCTGCTGTAAAAATCATCCATGGAGGGAAATTGTTGTCCAGTGAGTAGCCGGATAACAGAGACCCTGGACCAAATTGTTAAACTCTGGTTCTGCTTCCTCTTTGCTACATGAGCCAAGCTAAATCTGTCCCCTGTGCCTTGATTTTCTCATCTGTACAGTGGGGGTGATGCCAGCTGCCCCTATCTCATGGAATTGTTATGAAGACTAAATGACAAAATACTTGTAAGGAGCTTAGGACAGTTCCTAGTACATGGGCGTTGCAATATTCTAAAGTATATAATTCACTTTTCTAGGCTGCTCACCTTCTCATTTACTGAAGCAGATTCCCCAAGTGTCTTGTTATTCAGATTATGTCCTTTTCAAGCTTTCTAGCCAGCTGTTACTGGTTTGCTATTTAATGCCTTATCCTTTGGTTTCCTCTCTTCCTGGTAAAATCTCAGTCAAGCGCCTGTGTGAAGCTTGACCTTTTCCTAAATTATTATCACGATGCGTTGAGGATATGCTTCTTGGAGCCTGGTGGTCTGTTCATACACTGAGAGGGCCTCTCTGTCCCTTGGCACAAACCTGCCCATGCGATCCTGGGTAGGAGAGAGCCTGCTCTTTATCCTGCTCTTGCTTAAGAGGACTGCATGGAACTAGAGATAGGCAAAAATATTAGGGACTTAACTCTTTTTGGTTCCCTGATAGAAATCTCCATCCTCTCAAATCCCACGTTGACAAAAGAATGATTGTCAGTGGATTATTCCCCTAACATCCCCCGTACCACCCTTAATTCCACCACCCAGCGTGAACACATTGTTAACACTGTTATGCAATCCTTGAGGCCATATGTTCCTATGACAGAGTCCGAGATGAGCTCCTGCTTGAAGTGCTGTGTGGTAAATGCACATAGGGAGTGGGAAGGGGACCCCCGCTGCTGGCCACTGGGTGTTGGCAGTTCATCTACAGAGGAGGGTTATGTCTCTGAATTTTAGGAACATAAGCAGGTTTGATTTTCTTTCCTGTTAAATTTATATAATTAAATTTGTTCCCTTTACAATTTTCCTCATTGTTACAAGAACACCTACACTGGGGTTTCAGAAAACTGGGGGAGAGACTGGGTCCTTTTGCAGGTTGGACTATTTGAAAGTAGTGGGTGAAGCATGTGTGGAGCTTCCCAAGATGCCAGAATTGCTGCAGAAGTGTTGAGACATGTCTTGTACAAAAGTATGGGGCCATTCATCCTGTTCCATAAGCAGTGCGTGAAGCGGGGCATAAGAAAACCATGTAGAAGAAAGGCATGCCCCTGGAGGCATGAAGGCGAAGGACACCCAGGCAGGGAGTGCAGGCATGTGTTTGTAGAGGCTGGCCATGGGGGGACCATAAAGAATGCAGAAATTACTAATGCAGGGTTCCTATTTTTTGTAGGTTTCTAATCACAGGGAAATCCAATCAGGTGGAGAAAAATTAAAGGTTTGTAGAACCATAAAGGAAGAGGCAGTCGGGCAAGGCTTGTGTGAAGTGTCTTCAGCAAAGGGATGGGCTTTGGAAGATGAGTCAACGGGCTGCATGAAGAGGGAAACCCCAGAGCTTAACATGTGGAAATACAAGAAAGGGCAGTTTATTTGATAAAGAGGTAGGAACTCTGACTGACTTTGGGATTCAGTTATAGACCAAAGAAAAGCTCGAAAGAGTGGAATCATGTCAGACTGAGAAGTATTAAATGCTCAACTAAGGCTTCTAACAGCCACGGGTAATCACTGAGTTTCAAAGGGGATTCAGTTACGTGGTGCTGAAGACAAGAATGAGCAAGCCTTGGCATGTCCTCTTTCTCTAATTTCCCATTCATTGGATTAGGATTACTTATTTTTAGCCCTTTTTGTCAGCTCTCTAACACTGGCTAAGGTGTGACCAAGATGTAGCCCATGGTCATTTGATGGTGTGCACAGTTCTTACTGGGGCTTCAATGAGGCACATCCCAGTTGCTCATTAATCTGCCTCTATTGATCATAACCCTCAAGTGACCCTTTCACATAGCTGGGCAGGCAATCATTCATATCCATGCTAAATTTGCTATATGACAGGCAGTCTCTTAATGTGTGGCTTCTCAGAATAATTTTCCTTATAAAGGAAGTTCTAACAAGAGCATGTAGAAATCGCTTCTTAAATAGGCTCTCCTTGACCCTGACATTAGCTGTTTACCACCAAGTTAGAATTTTCCACTGTACTGTCTCAATGCTCCAGTCACCCCACCCCTAAAAGGTAAAATACCCTCAGCAAGGTAAGTGTGCTTTGCACTTGGTTTTGCATTGCCAACTTATACCACAACCTTGATAATGCTTTTCAAAGAATCCCATTTTTTTCCCCCCTGCTCTTTTTTCTCTTTGGACCAAGAAACAGCTTTTTCGTAGACATGTAAGTGGATTCAAGAATGATTACTTCGCCAACAGGTAAGGTGTTCAAGGACCCAGCTTCCATTTTCATGTACATCTTAGTTGTTTTATCCAGAGGACAAAGGAAAAAAGCAAATGCAGGGCATATCAGCAAAAATATTTTTCAATTATAAGCAAACTTCCAGGGCTCACTTAGCTCACTCTTATCAGAAATCTTAATTTACTAGAACTTCTGCACATTTTGTCTTTTGGTTAAACATCTTACAAGATAATGATGGCAATGCTGCTCTGGAATTTTCTAGGGAACTGCATACCTTCATTAAGGGAGGTTAAAGTAAATAAGATTCCACTGCAAATTAAACCTTGTATAAATGTGAGATTTAAGGGTGGGGGAAATTATACATCGTATTTGTAGTCTGCACAATTTTTTGTGCCTAACATTTACTGAGTGCTTATTATATGCCAGTTACTGTTGCTAAGTGTTTTATGGGAATCCTCTCCCTATATCTTTACTCAGTTCTACAAGCTGTAAGTTACTGTTACTGTCATCATAAGATGAGAGACTTAGAGAAATTAAAGCTCTTGGTTAGGATCACACAGGTAAAGTGAAGAAGAAGAATTCCAGTCCCAGTCCTAAGTCCAGAAATGACACTCCTAACCACTTAGCACTAAAGTAATTACCTGGTTCACACTGTCCTTAATACACTAAAATATCGAGTGAGCAGTTTCCAGAAGAACAGGAATCCTCAAACTACCTGCATTTAAATCCCATTAAAAAGAGACAGGAAATCGAGTAAGAAAGGAGAATGGGAAGCTATTACTTTATCATGCTCCTATTTAAACCTCTTTAATGGCATACCATTGCAGGTGGAATAAAGCGCATATTCCCTAATGTGGTCTACAAAGAATGAGATATCTGATGCCTGCCTATTTCTTCAGTCTCATCTTTTACTTATCTCAACATACTCATGAGCTCAGGTCATATAGAAAATGAGTGGCAGGGCCAGGATCCAAATGCAGGACGACTGACTTCAGGGCCATGCTCTCAACTCCCTTACTAGTTGAATGGATGAAAGGATGGATGGATGGATGGATGGATGGACGATGGATGGACTAATGGACAGACAGACAGGTGATCATACAGATGAAAGAAAGGAAAGAAAGTTCTATAAATGAATGGGTGATGGACATGAGGGAGGGAGGAAGCTCATTTAAAAGAAACTTGTGACTCTTCTTAGAGTTTATGCACAACCAGTCAAATCTACTGTAGCTTTTCCATCAGCATCTGCAGTACTCTTCAGTGAGGTCAGCATCCCCAGACAGAAAAGAAATATACTCTTTTATTCATCTAATGTATGATTTAAACTGAAGTCCAGGTGTGAAAATGTGCCCTTGACCAAACTTTAGAAGCTGATACCACTTATGTGACTGGACAAGGATGCCTGCATAGACAGGTTACATGCTTTTTCATCCAGCCAGTAAACCTGGCTACATAAAATGTCAGTCCCTGGTTCCAGAGGTGGTGGGCAGGGCAAGTGCTGCCCTGTTTCTGAAGAATGAGCTTAAATCATCTACAATAGTTTTACCCTGTCTAAAATGGCATTTTACCTTCTTATTCACCCAGAAAGCTCATATTCTTCTCTCTTAACTTTTTTGTAAGTGTAGCTTAAATGCATAGCAGTGTTCAAATCCTAAAAGCACAACACAGCCCAGTGAATTTTCCAGTCACCACCTATCTGTTAAACACCTACCTAGATCAACATAGAGATCTAGATCATTATCATGTTTCTAGATCATTATACAACCATCAAGACCCTCTTGGCCTACTCTTCTCCAAAAGAATGATACCCTATGTACACAATCATAGATGAATTCTGCTTGTTTTAAGCTTTAGATAAATAAGATCATATAGAATGTTCTCTTCAATATACGGTATTTTTGTTAATGTTTTCAAGTCACTCATGTTATTGTATGCAGCATAATTTTAAGAAATGATTCCTTTGTAGTAAACATGCTGCTATGTGAATAAACTTATTTATGTAATCTCTTGGATGGACATTTTGGTTGTTTCAGGTTTTTGGGTCTAACAAATAGCACTGCTGTGAACATTTGTGTACATTTCTTTAGGAGCATGTATATATGCATTTCTCTGGGATAGAATCACTGTATCATAAGGTATGAATATTTTAGCTTAACTAGATAATGCTAAGCTATTTTTCAAAGTGGTTGAACCAGTTTACACTTCAATCAACAGTGCCTAAGAATTCTATTTGTTCCACATTTAGTATTTTTCGTCTTTTCATTATAGCCAGTCTGGTTTACATTTGCATTTCCCTGGCAACTAGAAGAGCTGAACACCTTTTCATGTGTTTATTGGCCACTTAGATGTCCTATTTTGTGAACTGCCTATTTACATCGCTCCCATTTTTCTATTGGGTTGTCTGTCTGTTTCTTATTGATTTATAGGGGAATATCATAGAAACCAGTTCTCTGTCAGATAATGTTGCAAGTTTTTCTCCTACTCTGAGTTTGCTGTCCTTATTATATCTTTTGATAAACAGAGTTCTTGATTTCAGTATAATGTAAACAAACCTTTTCTTGGGGTTAATGATTTTTTTGGTCCTGTTTAAGAAGACTTTGCTCACTTCAAAGTCATAAGTATATCCTTCTGTATTATATAGAAACTTCATTGTTTCTCCTTTTATTTTGAGACCTATAATCCACTCAGGGTTGGTTTTTGTAGAAGGTAAAAGATGGGGAGTCATAATCCATTTTTTCCAGGCACACATGCAGTTAGCCTGACACAAGTTATTGACAATCCTCTCCATTGTGGCATCACCTCTCTCATGAATCCAGTGACTGGGTGTACAGGTCTGTGTCTGGACTCCACAGTTTATTCCATTGTTCTGTTTTTCTATCCATGGATCAATGCCAAGCTATTTTAATTACTGTAGTTCTATAATGTCTTTCCATATGAAAGTGTAATGCCTCCAAATTTGTCATTTTAGCTAAGTACAATAATAGTCATTTTGTTACTAAAACTAGTAACAACCCGCCTTTACTGAATACTTATTTTATCTCAGTTACTATATAAATCATATATCACTTTACATTTGATCCTAACAGCAATCTGACGAGGTAGGAGGCATTGTTTATTTTTTTTTAATGAGGAAATTGAGAAAGTGTAAATTGGTCAAGATCACATTGCTATTAAGTAGTAACAGCAAGATTTTGCACCCAGGCCAGCCTCACTCCAGAACCTCTGCTCTTCTATTAACACACACTGTGTGCCTGGGAGATAACGTCAGGTCATCTTGTTGAATTGGCTGCCTTTTGGTGCTAGAGTCTGATTTTTAGCACTAACACTAGTCAGTATTTTTATCTCTCTGCATGTCCTTAATAAAAGGCTCATAGGGAAGGTGAACAATGAAGCGTTGGATTAGCTACCATGTATCATTTCGGTGTTGATGTCATACTATTTTTAAGCATGAGAGAGAGTAGAAAAGAATATCCAGAGTTCTGTTAAACCAGGCTTCAGGAGCTGGGAAGAGCTGAGCAGGTTTCAAGCCTCTGATCCGCTGTCCCAAAATAGTAGGAGTGGCCATTTCCATATTGGTGGAACTCAGCTGCAGTGGGCGAATGTTGAGATCTTTGCCCTCACGCTCCCCTTTTCACCTCTACCACCTACAAAAGGTTCTGAACTTTTAGCATCTTCCCACAAAGTACCACATCTCCAACACCAAGCTATTAAAAATATTGGATCTAAAAATAGTAAACTCAGAGGCCACAGGGTAAGATTTCCTGCAAAGATATAAAGCTATGAATATACATTTGGATTTGAGAATTCATAAATATATTATCCAGATGGATCCTACAGCCACAAATAGTTCTAATTTGAGTTTCCAAGCAATGAATAACGTTAAGGTTTTACAACCGCTCTGGCAGCTTTCATGTATTAAATACTGTTCTGTGTATGTGATTTATCCCCTCTTCCTGTAGCTCATAATTTTAAAACAAAATGCTCTTTGCATTAGGCCAGTGCTTTTATCTCTATTTCAGTAAAAATATTCAGAATTTGCCTAGTGCCTCCCAAATCTGTGTTCCTCTAGTCATTGCAAATGGATTCACAGGCTCTCTTAGCATAACAAGGGGCAGAGAAAGCATGAAATGGAGCTTTTCCACATCTCAGAGATGGTATTTGTCTTAGAAAATCCCCATGGAAGAGCAGAACTTAAGTGCCCTTCCCTGTATCATCTTGTCATTCTATCCTCAGTCAAGAAATTTTCTTATGTAATGGTCTACATTAGATGATATTAGTAGGTTGAAAGGGTGTAAAATCAGCCAACAATTTATCTTATGCGAGAAAGAGTAAATACCAGCTCATCAAACATTTTCTAAGCCTATCAAATGTCACTTTGATGTCTTAATATCCTAAATGAAATGTGTAGCCATCGTGTCATTCCAGGATATAATAATTTAGGAAATCAAGTGCAGGTACAATCTCAAAGTTCTGTAATTATTGATGGGCATTAAGGAGTTGAAGAAACATCATCTGATGTTCACGGTGCACGCGTGCGTGCGTGCGTGTGTGTGTGTGTGTGTGTACTTGGCAAGAACCTACCAGCCCATCTCATTTATAGTAAGAAACCTGGAGCCTGGGAAACTGAGATGACCTTCTCAAGGTCACAGGCAGCATCGGAAGCTGTTCTCTGGGCTAATCTTCCATTGTTTACTCCCTGCACTGCTGTAGCCCATGCTCTCTCAGACTCTAACAGCAATACCTGCCTCACTTCACATTATCCAGTGGAGAATAGGAACAAATCTACTTTGAAAGGCAAAGTGCTACAAAAGTATACAGCATTCTTATTTTTATTTTTTAAACTTGTATGTGGATTATAGCTTCTCTCAATGAATCAGATGTCAGGAAATTCATAAGAACCTGGTTTACCCTCAGCCCTGAAAATACCTTAATATTTCCAGACTGAAAAGACCATTAAGTTGATTCTTTTTATATATAAAGTAGAATCTCATTGTGTTAAAAATAGTGTGCCTAAAAACACTTTTTTAAAAAAGTCGTACTATTTTTGCCTCATTGAAAGTTTCTCTCTAAATTTCATTTATAAAATCATCTCCTACTAATTCGATACTTTTTTAGTGGTTTTATTTTCTTTAAGAAGCAATAATAAACCCTCCCCCTCCTTGTTTTTATTTGTTTGTTTGTTTGTTTGTTTGTTGAAACCTGTGAATTAGAACCCTATTTTTACATCCCTGCATGCTTTTGAAAGCTCACATCTATCAGTGGGATGGCCTGAGCCAGAGTCCATTTGATAAATGAATATCAGGGTCTTGTTGAAAACACCTGCATACAGCTTGTTTCTATAGTCACTGTTCCCACTTAATGCTCACAGGTACCTGATGAAGTTCACATACAGTGGTTGCCCCCATATTACAGTTGAAAAGACTGAGACATTGACAAATGACGTGACTTGCCCAGGTGACTCAGCAGTAGGTGAGAGAGTCAGGATTTGAGCCCAGGCAGGCTGGCTTCCAGCATCTTTGCCCCCTTTCTGCCCTCATGGGTGCACGGGCAAGCCATTTTGCCTTTCTCACTGCTCTTACCTACAAAATAAGACAGAACCAGATACACTGAAGGGGCCTTTCCTGCAGTAATCCTCTATCCTGAATAGCTGCAATTTGAACACTCTAGAGGAAAAACATTAATACTTAATCTTTTATCCTTACCTCTAATACTAGAATATCCTTAAAACAAGGAGTCATGAATCCCAAAATACATAAAAATCTTTTCATTATTTCCTCTGTAACTTGTCAAGGAACGAATTCTTTTTGATGCTTTTTTTTTTACTGAAGCATAGTTGACATACAATATTACATTAGTTTCAGGTGTACAACATAGCAATTCAACATTTATGTACGTGATAAAGCGATCACCCATGATAAATCTAGCTGCCGTCTGTCACCGTACAAAGTTGTTACATATTATTAACTATATCCCCTATGCTGTATATTGTATCCCCATGTCTTATTTATTTTATATTTGGAAGTCATTTGCCCATTCCTTCCTGCAAGGGAGGTGTCTTTAAGGAAGTTCAGGATGATGGCAAGCCAATCCCTGCTCTTGGGGGATAAAAACACTGGCTCTGGTGATAGAATGCCGAGTTCTACCCCTGGACTTGTCATTGTAAGTTGCTAACTTCACTGGTTCTCAGTTTTCTCATCCCTGTAATAGTGTTGATAATAGTTCCTTTGTTATTGATAGTTCAGACAGGTAAAACTCTGAGAAGAGTGCCCAGCACATAGTTTTGAACAATTGCTGGCTAGTACCACTGTTATATTACAGCTCCCCTAGTCACCTTCATTCCTCAAGATATCTTCCTTTTGTATGTTGTTTTCCAATGCAACCCCTCATAACTAGGGACACAGAACGTGACCGCTAGTCAGCCTTGAGAATTGCTCCTGCAGTAGGTATGTTCTGGTGCTGACTTAGTCCTGCTGTGAACAATGGCTGTCTTGTCTCGGCTTTCTTTAGTCACTTAGGCCTGTGGTTTCAAAACACTAAAGACAAAGAAAAATAAAGTGCTTTTTCCCATCTCCTTGCTTTTGTGACTCATGTTGTCCTAGCCTCCACCACTTTCCCTGCCTCTCTCACTGGGATGGGGAGTGAATTGAATCCCAAGGCACTTATATCAGGGCTCAGGCTTTCTACCCAGGTGACTATATCAGTTTCATCTATTTTTAAAAAGAACTATTAGCAATGTTTCTTTCATTACCAACTTAAAAGAGCTTATGAGACTTGGACATCATTTGGAGGTTTGAAGGGGAAGGTGGGAACTTAGACTTAGTGTGTGTCAAGGCCCAGCCTCTTCACCTCCTCCAATTCCAAGAGGTAACTAAGAGTGTGTCCACTTACTGGTGAGGAAGGCATGGGAGAGGGATGCTTACATCACAAACCTAGTGAGGACTTGAATCAAGGCTCACCTGATTCTGAAATCTGTATTGTTTTCATAATGCAGCACTGTGAGAAGAAGCCAGGCATTGTTTTTCTCTGGAGGCAATGTTCATTTGCCAGGGCGGATGAGTACATGTACCCTCAGCATGTAAAATTTCAGCTTTGGCACCTGAATATTTCATAAGTCTTTGGCATAATCAACAAGAATGATTGACTGACCTTAACCCCTCCGTATCAGTAGGACCCCAAAGACTATCCACCAGATTTTTCTTTCCTTCCTTGTCTCTTAGAATTTTAAGAAGCTGTATAGTGTGCTGATAGTGATGATAAAGCAATACCTAATAGCCACTGTTTACTAAGTGTTCCAGTTACCTTATCACGCACTTCATATACATAATCTATTTTGATACTTACAAATCTTACATGGTCACATATTTTGCAGATTTAGGAAGTTTGATTGTCTAAGGTTACATAGCATGCTGGGGAGCATCAGATTTGGTCTTCGAATGCAGCTCAGTCTATAGCCATTATATAATCTTGTCTCTTCATTCATACTTCTTCCATGGCCTCCAATGATCTTGAACATGTGCTTTCTTATACTAATGTCTGTGTATGTGCATGAGTTTAAGTTTCCATATCAGTAATTTCGTGTGTCTAAGAATAATAGAAAACCTGAACACAGTGACCTAAACAAATGGTAAACCAAGAATTCCATAGGAAGGCAAATTGGGGCTTGTATGGTGACACCCAGTGTCATCAGGAGTTCCTTCTAACTCTCTGCTCTAGGTTGTAGCCCTCATTTTTTTTACTAAGGAAACAGCTGTAGGAGCTCCAGTCATCACTGGATATGAAGAAATTGTGTTCTTACCTTGAAAAAGTTGAAAGGAGAGGCAAAAGGGATAAGCCAATCAAGTCTTGCCCCTTTTAAAGGACTTTCCTTGAAACTCTACCTAGCAATTTCTGTTTATCTCTCATTGATTGAGATTTTGTCATAATGATCACTCTTAGTTACAAAAGAGGCTGGGAAAAGTAATTTTTTAGCAGAGTGTGTTGTTGTAATGAACAAAAGTGCCATTCTGTTAACACAGAACCCAACCTGTGAGTTTCTTAAAAGAAGACAAATAAATTCATCCTGTGTGACTCTTCACCAGTGACTGATGTCTAGGGGAAACTTGGTGTGTTCCAGAAGCTGAAAATATCTTGAGAAGACAAAAGAGTTGGTTCAGTAGAAGCTAGAACCAAGTGGGATATTTCTTGGGTACTCAAGAGAGTTGTCAAGGGTACTGTTTGACCCAACCCAGGGAAAGGAGAGGTAAGGTCCCAGAGAAGAGTGTAACCCTGATGATTTGAATCTAACCCCATTTGGGCCAAGACTAGTAGGGGGAAAGCAAAGGAATCCTAGACTCTAAATATACCTAAGCATTAAGAAATGTGTGCCACTCATAAGATTTTACTTCATAAGTGTCTTCTATGGGTGTAAAAGCAATTCTTCAATATTTGTGTTGGGGGGTGTGTGGTGTGGTGGAGGCAGAGTTCACTTGGGAAGCAGAATGAGGAAATGAGTGCAACAGGACAATGATGGCTCTGAAGACAAGGCGACCGAGTTTGAATCCCAGCTCTATCACCTGTAAGCCCTGTGACCTTGGACAAGTCGCCAAACCTTTCTAGCTCTTATTTCTAATTTAAAAAAGAAAGAAGGAAACTGATCACATCTCCCTTATATGCTTGCTGTAAGAAGTAACACTGATGGCGACCCAGTTCCCGACCTGGGGCTGGTGACGGAGGAATGACTGCTGCTGGTGTTGTAACACGGCCACGTGTCCATTAGCAGGTGCTGGCTGTGCACTTGTGAGCCCCATTGGACTGCAGGTCAAGATCCTGGTTTCTATTGAAGAAGAATCTGCGAGCTCTAGGACAGTGGGTGGGAAGGTTAATTATCAAAGCCTCAGTCACAAGGAAATGCCCTGAGTTCTTGCCAATGAAGGCGGGAAGCCTGCTGGGTCAACTAAACTCTAGGTTTCAAATGCACATCTAAAAAAAGCTTATAATGGAAGATTTAATTTCTCCAAGTTTCCCCTTCCTCTGTATAAAATGAGGATAAACATAGTGACGCCTTCTTGGGTTGTTGAGAGGATAATGCCTCTAGAGCTCCTGGTGAATCATACGCACCCAACAAATATTCCCTGTTACTAATGATGTTGCATTTCTCCCTCTGCACCGGGGCCAGAGCAGGACTGGTTGGTCTTCTTTTGTTTGGCTATCTCAGCTCCGGGAATCCCATAAAAACTTTAACAAGGGCATAAAGTACACATATAATCACACTGGGCCTGAAAAAGATACTGTGATAATGTGATTAATAATGAGTTCTTAGATGGCAATAACTTCTGTAGGCTTGTAAATTTCATTGGATTCAGTGCTTAAGAAAGGGAGACTGACAGCTCACTGCCTCGGGCAGCACGCACACGGTCCGCCTGCGTTTGTGACCACGACCAGTTCCTCAAATATCTTCGTGTCTCTGGTCAGAACTTGACTTCTGCCAGTAACACACGCTGGGGTGGGGTGACTTAAATATTCTTGCTTCTGATTTCTGAGATGTGAATAGGCTTGGCTAGGAATTGGGGGGAAATCAAGGAACAACCCATGCTCCTGGAAATGATTAGCTGGCACGGCATTTATTATCATCACCACCACCTTGCTCCGTATTCGCATCAACCTTTATTCTTTTAAAGCACTTTCCCATGAATTATGTCATTTGATCCTCTCTGAAGCCTGTAGAGAAGGCAGAGATTCTGTTTCTGTTTATTAGTTAAGAAAATTGAGGCTCAGAAAAAGCAAAGTGATTTGCTCTTGATTGGCGTGGACTGGACTTGAATGCAAATCTTCCACCCCCAAGACCCAAACCTTTTCTATATGACTATGCATTGCTGCTGGCCTATGCCCTTACCTTGTCTTAAAGAAAACAGCATTCCATAGCTTCATGTCAGGTTGTAACTTTCAGAAGGGGTGAGCTGAACAAACACAATTCCTTCCAGAGGTCTGGAATTCACTGCATTCATAAGGGAAAAGATGGAAGAAGATAGAATAGCTTGTGGCCCTGGCAGAGAAGAGAATGTCTCCTTAGGTGTGGTCAGGGTTCACTCCCCAGGGGCCTACACCAGCGGATTCTAAGTGGAATCAGCCACATGGCAGGCACCAGGGCTTCCCCAAGTATAGAACCTCTCTGCCATAAACCCCGCTCCTGCCTTGTTTCCTCCTCTCCTGGGCTTCTAGGACGTGAAATTCTACCATTGACCTTAAAGACTAATTGGTCTTTAAAGAGATTCCAATTAACACAGGAATTCTCTCACTGTACGCAACAGCCTATATATATATTTAAAATCCTTGGGTGCTGTTTTGGGAAGTCACAAAGCCTGGTTTCAGGAACTAGAAGCTCTTATATCCTCATCCATAAGACATGAGCACTGAGAAGCATTGTAACAGTCAAATGAGATTCAGGGAAAAGGGCCATAAACGTATAAGCTTGTCTTACGATAGCTGGGAAGAAGGAGAAGGCAGCAGCTGGGGCACTGGTCTTGGAAGGAGAACTTAGAGCTCAGAGGTCTGCATCTGACCCAAGGAAGCTCTGCAATGGGGAGACAGAAAAACAGTCTGGCTGACTTCATGTGGCCCATAACTGGACCAGCTGTGGCCTTCACAGCCGCTTGGGTTGTTTTGACCTCCAGCCATCTGCGTCTGCCAATGTAAAACAAATGGTTGGTGGCATCAGATGGCTAATGATCTCAGATGTCCCCTGCTTCCTGCCGTAAGAGGGAGAAGGGCCCCCTGGAGTAATAATCAAGGATGCTATTTTCAAAGTTGCAATTAATTGCATATTTGGGAAAGCTCATCCTCTGCCAGCTATTCTATTGAAAGGGGAGGAATTAAGGGTGATGGAGGAGCTATGATGGAGAGGGCAGTTGAGATAGTCTTTATCAGGTCAAGAAGGCAGACAGAGGACCCATATCCAACACCAGGGATCCTGGAACAAAGCCTTAAGTGTCGTGTCATGGGGGTGGGTTAGGAGCTGACTTTTCCTCAGTCAACTTATGTGCCTAAAGGAAGGTCTGACCATCTTACCTTAAACTTTGAAGTTCCATAGGGCTATCCTTAGGTTGCTTTTTCAAAATGCCTTTTTCCCCCATGGCTTGAGCCAAATAGGCCTCCGGTCATCTCTCCTTGGGACACCTGAATGTGGCTTCTCCTCTTATTTCACTTTTCAAACTTCCTCCCTTAATTCCTTTCTCCTTCCTCCAGCTAGTGAAACCTGCAACGACTTCCACCCAATGTTCTTCACCCATGATAGATCCTTTGAGGAGTTTTTCTGCATCTGTATCCAGCTCCTGAACAAGACGTGGAAGGAAATGAGAGCCACTTCAGAAGACTTCAACAAGGTAAGGTGAATCTGAGGCAAGGGCAGCAGCTTCCTGTGTCCCCAAACGGGACACCTTTGCACGGTCCCTTAGCTCTGTGTGGAAGGTGGTTGGCTAGTTGGGAGGATGAGGACAACTGTAATTGTAGGTTGCTTTGAGAATGGAGAAAGACATGCTTATGCAGACATAGAAGGCTGTGTGTTGGTAATGCTGTCATCTCTTGGGATAAGCTTGATGTATGATAATTGAGCTCTGTTCCTCCTGGCTTCCCAAGCTGGAGCCACCAGCAGAGACCCTTTCTTAAAAAATATTGTTTAAATGAACCTTTTCCTTTAATGGTATTTTTTTTTCCTTGTTCATGTAATATCTATTAGGGAAAATGCCTTCCCTCCACCTGTGCAGGGAGCTGCCACTGAGAGGATGAGATCAGGAAGTTTGCTCTGTCTAGATAACTCGGTTTCTCTGTAGATTATGGTGGCTTGAGATAATCTGCCCTTTGTTGTGTGTAAAAGGGTTTTTATTAAAATGCAAAAGCTCTTTCGGGGAGTTGAGTAAATAAGTTTATATGGAGCATTTCTTGGCTTATAGAAAGCATTTGATTCTTTGAACGGGGTGTCGTTTGGTTTTCTGTAAGAGGTTGAATTTCACATTTCTGTTTGTAAGTGGGTGTTGGATGGAGAGAAGAGGGTTGACCCAGTTAGAGGAAGCAGAAGCATCATGTACATTGCTGAAGGTAAACAAACTCTTTATCCTTAGGTAAAAGCCTTGTGAACAAGTGACATGGCCAATAGTAGCTGACGGTTGGGACAGGAATAGTCAGGCCTTTAATACTTCTAGTTTTCTACTGTATAAAGCTGTCGTTTTGGGTGGCTTCATCACCATGCCCACTGACAGAGTACTGGGGACAGAGCTATTGCTAAGAGTCTGTGGGTCTGGTCTCACAGTCATCTCGTAGGGCCCTCATGGGCTTGTACTTAGGGCATAATATCTAAATTCCAACTCTACTTGATATTCTTGTTGGTCTTTGATTCCCTGTCACCTTTCCTTTAAACTTACATTTCATCCTTCTTTTCCATCATATTTCTGGTGTGTGGTGTCTTGAACTGATACTGGTTGAAAAAAAAGAAAACCAGGGAAAGGAAATGCCGTTCTGTCCCAAGCTTGTCAGTTTCTCACCCACGGGGCTCCACCAGCATCATGACCTTCCCTGCAGTTGTACAGACAAAAGCCATTCCGTCTCTGCTGTTTGGGGCCATCTATTTAATTCTTGAAATAGGCCCTCGTGATGCCCCCCTCTTGAGAATACTGATCTGGAAGCTGCAATTTAGAGCTGTGAAGGGTCTGAGCAGTTATGCCTAAGGACAGGCATGATTCAGGAAGGAAAATGGAGGACAGAAACCCATTAATTCTATTGTGATTATAAGTGCAGCCTCCTAAGGGTACTTCACTTGATTATAAGACTTTGCAATTCAGGTACAAATCATCCCTGGGAGAGAGGAAAGAAGGAGCAGGGAGACCTTTGTATAATCAAGCCAAAAAAAGTGGAGAGTTAAATCAGTAGTGTCTGATATGGCTACAGCCTCTTGCCCCAGATCAGTTCAACTCTTTCATGAACTGCAGCATTTCAAAACCATGCAGTCTTTAGTTTTTATGTGCCGGGGACACCTGTTCCTCTAGGAGAAGGGGCCTCACTGGTTGTCGTGTGTCCTAGCATCAGATGTTTGTCTGCTTTCTGAGAAGATGTCAACCATCTGCTTCTCCTGAATTACAGAAAATGGCATTTTTGTACATGATAATAATGCAAATACTATTATTGTGGATCTGTGCATAGATCAGTTATATGGAAAATTTCACCAGATTCTTGCAAAGGAGTGGTTCGAGGGGATGAATACCTAGCCACCTAAATCCTATAGAAGGACATGAAGCTCCAAAGATACATTGTTAGCGAAGGAAACCAGAGACCATAGTCTGGAGGAGGTGAGCAGGGCTGGAGAAGGAAGGTGAGCATGAACTCCTGGGTCCATGTGGTTCATCATGGCCGTGCTCTGGCTGGTGGTGATGATATCCCACCTGTGCAAGGTGAGGTTCCACTAGGTGGCAGCAAGTTCCCCAGAGTTTCACTCTGAAACTGTTTTGTAATTGATTTATATGGCTGCAAAAACCTCTCTTTGGCAAGATCTAAGAGCCAGGTTTGGAATACAATTTCTTATTGTATCCCTAGTGCCGTCTTCTCACATTGTTTACAAATCACAGGGGTTAGTCTGGTGTCACAGATATGCTGCTGGGCAATGCTAGCAGTTCATGGCTTCAGCAGATAGTTGGAGGCCTGAGAGGCAGAGGGTCCCAACCCATGTACACATATCCATTGGTCAAGAGGTGAATATCAAAGGAATATCTGGGATGGGAATAACAAGGGATTTAAATTTTCTACATTAAATATTTGTGCTGTTGCTTTTTTCTTTTATGCCCTTCTTTTATAACCAGGAAAGTATATTGGTTATATACTTATTTTTATAATGTGTGTATTGTTTCCTATTGATCCTTTAACAAATTACCCCAAACTTTACTTTATACAATATAAATTTATTAGCTTATAGAAGCCAAAAATGGGGTTTACTGGGTTAAAATCAAGGTGTCAGCTGAGCTGTGTTCCTTTCTGGAGGCTCTAAGGAGAGCCCATTTCCTTGCCTTTTCCAGGTAGTAGAAGCCACCACTCCTTGGCTCATGGCCTTCTTTGTTTATCTTCAAAGCCAGCAACTGTAGTCCCAGCCCTTCCCCTGTCACATCCATTACTCTGACCTCTCTTCTGCCTCAGTCTTTCACTTTTAAGGACCCCTGTGATTATGCTGGACCACCTGGATAATCCAGGATATTCTTCCCTATTTTACCATCAGCTGATTAGGAACCTCAATTCCATCTGCAACCTTATTCCCCTTGGCCACATAAAGTAACATAGTCACAGATTCTGGGAACTGGAACATGGATATCAATGGGGGAGGCCATTATACTACCTATCATAATGTATATTTAATTTGTAAGATGTTAGATTTGAAGGAATGTGTATCAGTTTAAAGTAATGAGCTTTTTGTTATTGTTCTTTTGTGGTAGACTAGCATAATAGCGGTCAGAGTTCTGCCAATAGTCGCTGAAAGGCAGGTGTAATTATCTTCTTTTTCTCTTATGTCCCTGTTCTGCTTCCATCAGCCTTTTCAAAAAAGTCGGGCACTGTGTGAGGGCCTCTAGTTCAGTGTGAAAAAGTATTTCTTATTTTTCACTGCTGCCCCTCTAGCAGCCAGTGTTCTTCTTTACCAAATAATAAATTGGAAAAGAGAGAAAAACTGAAATTTTCATCACTTTTTGTTATTAACTTGGTAGGAGAAGTGATTGAATTTAGGAACAAATGTGGATTTGGCGTTACTGCTAGGTTTAATCTTATTTGTTTCCTAAGATTGTCCACATTCTAATTCAGAAGTATCTTAAAAGTGCCCAACATGAGACACAATTTCTTTTGAACTTTCTTGGACATCATCTCAGGCTCTCACCACTTTGAATGGAAGCATGGATAGGGGATTTAATTGTCAACCTGAGATTCAGGGTTCCGTAAGAAGGGCGTAGCCATCTGCCTTCTTTAGCTCATTATTACTACAGAGACAGTGTCCCTCAATCCAAAAATTTTATTTTTTCCAACAAACAATACTAAATTCCAGCAGACTCACAACTCTCTTCTATCGTCCACCTTGCTTGGGACATGCTACCCATGGTTGTCATGATGGGATTGGAGATTTCTCCTCCAGTCCCTTTTCAGCTCTGGGCAGCTCAGGACCCATGTTCCTCAGTGGCCAGGTATGTTACCACACTCCAGATCTATCCTGGGTAAAGGAGAGCCAGAGGAGGAGGAAGAGGCCGATGATGACACAGACATGCCCCTCAAAGAGGAGAGCTCGGTCAAACAAGTCGAGAGGCTGGCTAGTTTGTAGCTCACTAGTGGTTGTTAGTTAATGCTACCCTCTGGAAGCAAGAGTTTGAGAAGCAGCTGTCTTCCTGCTCTTCCAGACTTGGGGAGCAGAAGATAGCACTTTTTTAATTTAGATAAAAGAAGTAGGATTAGAGAGTGATTAAAATATTTATGCTTTGAAGAGTACTTTTTCTCAGTTTCTCAATGTAGCAGTCTCTGCAGAATAATACATTGATTCAGGCCACTGAGTTTGTATTCTATATTTTTGTCTTTTATTACCAATATTTTAGAGCATGCATTATTCATTTTTATGGGCATCAGAGAAGAGTTCAACTGCAGCTGGATACCATGGCACACAAGTGACCCCATCATCATTCACTGAAGCCCTTTTTTAAGCAGGTAGGAAAGAGGACACAGGGATGCGGGTTTGCAGGTTCAGGATCCTCATTTCAAGTTTTTGTCAATGGCTGCTCTGCTTAGTATTTCTAACAAGGGTATACACATCCGGATCTGGGTTTGTCTGTAGCAGTGTTTCCGAACCTTGCGTGGACCATTAAAATCACCCATGGGGGCTTTGGAGCCTCGGTTATCCTAGTGCCCATTCATCACATACCAGTTAAGTCTTTGGGTAGGACCAAAGCTGTCCATGAAGATTTTCATTATGGTAGATTTGATCACTAAAGGTGAACTCTGTCCCTAGAATTACCATCAGTTGACACCTGTAACTAGTAATGAAGTGTGTGCCTTGATGAAATAGTACATCCATCAGTCTGCAAGGCCCAGGTTCCAATACTGGTTCTGCTAATTAGGAGGACTAAGTTTGAAATTTTCTTTTTTTAAAGTGGATACCTGAATCCCATCGCCCTCTTTTATGGTGATATTAAGTTGAAGTAAGAAATGTAAAAATGCTATCAGGAAGTATTATGACGTATGCAGTTTTAAAGTGTTCCTTTTGTATGTAATAAGATAAATCCTATGAAAAATGAAGAAATTGCCTTTTCTAAAGAAGACATTTTCTGACCATTAAGTTGAAAAAAAAATGAAGCTCTTACATACCATAAATTAAGTTCTGAAAATGAATTCAATAACTCATTTCACTTTGGTAGAAATAGGTTTAAGCTGAAATGTCATAGATTTCAGTGTTGTCTTCCTTCAGAGAACTTTATTAGGCATCTTAGTTTCCCATGTGAAAAGCCAAGGGTAGCAGCTAAAACTCAGCAGCTCCCACATTTCTCATGTACTTCCCAGCTGGAGAGAGTTAAGGTGTCTCTAGCCATTACCTAGCTACCCAGACCCTCTGGGGATGGCTGAGCCTTCAGATACCTTCAAAATATTTGTTCATAGCCTTGGTGTTACTTTAGATGCTATCAAAATTGGCATTAAAAACCAAGATCAAATTACATTGCCATGCTTTCAAACTACCAAAATGGAAGAAACTAATGATTTGAAAAATGTGGTCACTGTAGAGCAAAAGCACTATTTTAAAACTTTACCTGGTAGCATAATAAGCAATGCATACACATTAGAAGTTAGAATCTCAGGCTTGCAGGTGAGAGCCATCCCCTAAAACGGGAGGAATGCATAGGGAGAACCCAGGCCCGGCACACAAAGCCACAGCTGCCCCGGCGAGGCCATGCGCATCATCTGAGTCTGTGGGAGAAAATCTCAATTAGGCAGAACTGGAGAGCAGGACAGAGGACACATCCTGAGAAGTGCCCTAGAAGATTATCCATGGAAAATAACCACTAACTAGTCACATCTAATGCATTATGGTGTAGCAGAGAAATGGGATTGTTTGAAAGCTTAAAGGCAGCAATCACATGAATAAAAAAGGCAAATATGTTCACTCCCCAAACTGCTTCCAGCTTACTGACTTTGTGTGCATGCTTTTCAGGGGGCGATTATATATTCAGGTCCCCTTCCTAGGCCAGCTCAACTTCATAGTGCTGCAGACGGCGCTCTGTTGGTTAGCCGCGCTGGCCTACGGAATGAAAGGTGGTCTGTAACTCTAATCATGAATAAACATGAATCTCCTCATTTGCATGAGGCAGGTGACTGTAAAATATCTTGAAGCAAGTTGTGAAAGGAGGCTTTGTGCCTCCGTGCCCAAGGGGAGCTGGGGAGGACTCAGTGTTGTTTATCTTCATTAGAATTCCATCTAGTGCTGCTGTTATTGATCTGAACTGGGCCTGGTGTGGCTAATAAAGTAGGTGTATGTTTTAATTGAAACATGAATATTTAAGTAGAGGAGAAGTCTTTTAAAGGGCCCTAATGTCATACAATGAGGCCATCAATTTTTCAGCTGTCTAAGCTATTTACAAGTATTTATTCAAAATGCTTCTCATGTTTCAGAAAGGTCTTTAGGTTTGGCAGGAAGGAAATCGAACCTCCTGTACAAGCAAATGCATTATATGAGTAGATTCACCTATTTTTTTATGTTAGCCCTTGGATAGGTGGCAAATTGTTTTGTGCCCGTGTGTGCATGCGTGCGTGTGTGTTTTATGAGTGCTTTTAAGCTATTCAATTAAGGTAGTGTTACCCTTTTTCATGGAATTTGCCACTTTCAGTTGGACAGTAGTCAAGGCATACCTCCTGTGGTCCTCATAAATCTCAGTGATGTTACCTACAGACAGCAGAAAGACTGAGAAAGAGACCGACTTTACTAACTTACTTTTTTCAAGAGGTAAGAATGCAAGGTGGACAGGGAAGAAGCATGGCCGAGAACAGCAGGAGAGCCTGGTGTCGGGCCCAGCCAGCCCCTCACCTGCCGTGGGACCTTAAGAATGTCGTTTAACCGACAGATCCTTTCTCATCTGTAAATGGTAATAGTAATAGTATTTTCCCAGAACACTATGAGGACTGGGGCCTCAAAAGTTGGCTTTGTAAGGTAACCTCAAGGTGGATCAAAGACCTGAATGTAAGTCATGAAACCATAAAACTCTTAGAAAAAAACATAGGCAAAAATCTCTTGGACATAAACATGAGCGACTTCTTCATGAACATATCTCCCCGGGCAAGGGAAACAAAAGCAAAAATGAACAAGTGAGACTATATCAAGCTGAAAAGCTTCTGTACAGCAAAGGACACCATCAGTAGAACAAAAAGACATCCTACAGTATGGGAGAATATATTCATAAAAAACGTATCTAATAAAGGGTTGACATCCAAAATATATAAAGAACTCATGCACCTTAACAAACAAAAAGCAAATAATCCAATTAAGAAATGGGCAGAGGACATGAATAGACACTTCTCTAAAGAAGAAATTCAGATGGCCAACAGGCACATGAAAAGATACTCCACATCGCTAATCATCAGAGAAATGCAGATTAAAACCACAATGAGATATCACCTCACACCAGTGAGGATGGCCAACATCCAAAACTCAGACAACAACAAATGTTAACAAGGATGTGGAGAAAAGGGAACCCTCCTACACTGCTGGTGGGACTGCAAATTAGTTCAACCATTGTGGAAAGCAGTATGGAGGTTCCTCAAAAAACTCAAAATAGAAATGCCATTTGACCCAGGAATTCCACTCCTAGGAATTTACCCTAAGAATGCAACAGCCCAGTTTGAAAAAGACAGATGCACCCCTATGTTTATCACAGCACTATTTACAATAGCCAAGAAATGGAAGCAACCTAAGTGTCCATCAGTAGATGAATGGATAAAGAAGATGTGGTACATATACACAATGGAATATTATTCAGCCATAAGAAGAAAACAAATCCTACCATTTGCAACAACATGGATGGAGCTAGAGGGTATTATGCTCAGTGAAATAAGCCAAGCCGAAAAAGACAAGTATCAAATGATTTCACTCATATGTGGAGTATAAGAACAAAGAAAAAATACTGAAAGAACAAAACAGCCGCAGACTCACAGAACCCAAGAACGGACTAATAGTACCAAAGGGAAAGGGACTGGGGAAAATGGGTGGGAAGGGAGGGATAAGAGGGAAAAACGGGCATTACGATTAGCAGATGTAATGTTGGGGGGGTGCAGGGAGGGCTGTACAACTCAGAGAAGACAAGTAGTGATTCTATAGCATCTCACTACGCTGATGGGCACTGACTGTAATGGGGTTGGTGGGGCGGACCTGATGAAGGGGTAGTTTAATCACCATAATATTGCACATGTAATTGTAGATTAATGATACCAAAATAAATTATATTTAAAAAAACATTAAGTAGAAAAAAAAAGAAATAAAAATCAAATGCAAAGGGTTAATGACCAGACTATAGGGAAGGAGTCAGGGAATGAATACCCTGTCTTCACTTCCTCCCTCCCTCAGATCTACCGCTGCGCCTCCTGTTGACTGAACCCAACCAAGAGCCAAAGAAGCATTCCTGTCAGCTTCTTGGTGAAGGTGCAAGCAGAGTGGAGAAGGGAGAAGAACTGGAATATCCAGAGGGGGCTTTAGGGTCCAGGAAATGGGACTCAATAAAGCACCAAGGCCAAGGAATTTCTCAACCTTAAAATGAAGCAAAGATTTGGATGATTACTGTGTAGCAGATTCCAGATTGGAACAAGACAATGGAGAATGACAGGATAAATATTCCAAAACTTTAAAGAAAGAGGAAAACCTGTAGTTTACCTGTTTAATGTTCTGAAAGGATATTAAAATTCTTCCTGAGAATAGGAGAGCGATTTGTCATACTTGTATAGCAAACTAAGCAAAGGAACCTGGCAACTATTCGCTGAAGGAAAATAAAAAGTAGTACTAGAAAGGAAAAAGGAGTCTTCATACTTAGTTCGGTGAGAGGAGTGTGTATATAAAAATTGTAATAAAGACTGAGTAGTCATCTAACAGTATGACTAGATGAAGGGATAGCGGTGGGGGGGGAGGATAAGTATACATGTGACTATGAATGTGGGCATGGTAAATAGGTAATATTTAAAACTGAAACACTAAGAAATAGCAGTATCAGCATGTTATTGAGAAATTTGAGTGCAAATACCAGAGCAGCAGGGAAAAGACTAGAAAACGGTGACTCTCAGGAAACAGTAAGAGATCAGTTGCAGGAGAGAGACCGGACTAGAGATTTTATTTTCATTACAAACCCTTTAATACTATTTGGCTTTTTAAACTATGTACATGCATTAATGTGATAAAAGTTTAAATTAAATAAAAATTTTTTTTTAAGTTGGCTTTGTAAATTTCCCATACAAATGGGAGGGGCTGGCCTCAACAGACAAAGCCTGAATTGGCAGTAATTTGCATTTGGTTGTGCAGTATAATTGAGCTGCTTTGATTTCCCAAGGTAGTTTGTTCTAATATCTATAAATACAGATTTTCTCTGTATGGTAACCCTCTCTGTGGGGATCTATTGCACTTTGGCTTGGCTGCAAAAGGGGCTTTTGACCACAGTTGGGTAAGTCCTCTTGCACAGGTATCCAATGGGGAGGATCACTCTTCCCCAGCCCGCCCTAGGCATACCACTGGTGATAGAGGACCTTAGCCGATTTCCACAGGGAGGAACCCTTGTCATTCAAGAGCCCAGGTCCTTGTGCGAGGAATTCAGCATTATCAGTTTAAGATTCCTCCTCTGTGAGAGGGGGATAGGAAAATTACCATGGCCAGGAGGGCTCTGAGCCCTGGACCACGATCAGGCAGATAAACTACTCAGCTAAATCTGGCCTGGAGCAAACCCTGGGGCACACGGGATTCTAAGTGCCTCTGAGAAGGAAAAGGATACTCATGGCAATGATGACAGCAAGCATTTTCAGAAAGGTAGACAAGCTTTTCCCTCAGATCTAGTGACAAACTAAACAGAGCTCCCATCCCACTGTGCCCTCTTAGTGGTCCCAGCTGCACAGAGTCAGGGCAGCTTTTCTGACAAGCACAGGGATCGCCATAAAGGAGTCCATTTTCAGGGACTGTCCTGAGGTTGTACCATTAACAGCCCAACCATATCCCCTTATGAGGGGGTAGCATACAAGGATCCTGAGTCATCCACAGAGAATTAGGTTTTGCTGACTCTGTTCATGTAATTTCCATAAGAAATGGTTAAACTATTTAAAATCTGTTTGTAAGTTAACTGTTAGGTTTAGTTGGCTTCTAGCACTGCAAACATGTTTTGCTTTCTCAACATTCTCTGTAGCTGGAGCACTTATAAAAATATTTACCATGATTGAATCTCATGAATAATTTTGGGTAAGCCTGACAATAGTAAATGTACATCTTGAGGGTTCCTTTGTGTGCAAGGTCTGGCTTAGGTCTACTCATTTTCAAAGTCTTCCTAGAGTCAGTGTGTCTTTCTTTGCACGTGTAACATGTGCTAAATTGGGGCTTGCAATTATAAGAAGAAAAGAATCGATAAGTTCTTTTGCTGGATTGGAGTGAGATACATCAGTCCCTTGGTTCAACTGCAGACCATTAACTTAAATGATGACTCTTTAAGTTAACAGCTCTACATAACTATTTAGTTACTTCTGAAACTTCTTTCCCTTTTACTAACTACACTTTGGGATACTCTATGAATTGTTAACCTGGTCCTATGACCTGAATTCCATATTCCATTGTGGATTATGTGAGGTATTTGGTAATGCTCAGAAACCATCTTATTAGTATATGTCCAATTAAAAGGGAATTACCTACATTTTAAGTAAGGCATAATGAGAGTTGGGCATTTTAACTTAGAAGGCAGAGAGGAATCAGAGTTGGATTGCTAAGGAGAGTATCATTAAATGGGACTCTCATGAAATACAAGTCATCCTTGATTTAAAAGAAAATGTTTATCTTGTAATTTCAAAGTTACTTATGTTAAAAGGGAGTTAAGAACACACTTCTGCAAAGGGATGCATTTTCTAAGGTAGAACAGAGCATGAGGGGCTGTCATAGAGGTGCTCTTTATTACCAGATGAGATTAATTAGAGTGCAGTGAGGGATGGAGGGCAAAGAGGGACCCTAGATCAGGTGAGAAAAGGAGTCAGAATAAGGAGCATTTGCTTAGACTCCAATACAATAGCCGAGAGAAGCTGAAAGAGCCCAAGTGGAATTTCCAGATATCCCTGCTAAATACCACAGCTAGGAGGCCAGAAGTTAAAATACCTATTTAAGTATTTAAATGTGCATCACTCAACTGCTAATTTACACTCCTCACGTGCTTGGGCAGGTTTTGCAAAGCCATGCCTGTTCTATCTGAGCAGCAGCGAATGATGTGTCAGGACTATCCGCCTTCATTTTACCAAAGAGGTGCAGAAACCCTTATCTGCATGGTGTAGCACTCACCTGGCCTGCCTGCTCCATTTCCGAGGCATAGATCTAAGCCACTTGGCCAGACAGGGCAGAAGCAAGAGTGAAGGCAAAGTAAGGCTAACTTTGGTAGGAGTTTCTCCAGCCCTTTCGTGGCAATTCTTATAGAAAGAAAAATCAATATGAAAACTTGAATTTGAGAGAGGAGAATTTCAAACTGCTAGTTGTGTGTCCACAGCACAGCAGGCACTGTGCTAGACTGTGGGAATACAGAGGGGAACCGGACAGATGGTTCCTGCCCTCATGCTAGCAGTAGAGTGAGTTTCTTTTTGGATTATGGACTAATCCCTCTATGAAACTAGTCAGTGACCAAAGTCACTACCGTCACTGTAAGATCACCTGCCCTCTCACCATTTTCTTGGTTCAGATCTTCCTTTTCTCTCACTCCATATCTGGTAGATTGAGGGCTGGTTGCAGTTCCTCACTGCTCCACATTTGTGCCATGCAATGATGAAGCATATTTCCTCTGCCCTTCACCTTTTTATTTGGCCAAGTGATTTGCATGAGCCAGTGAGATGTTCATAGACATGAGGTAAACAGAGGCCTGACTATTGCTTGTGTGATTGGGTTGGGCTCTTGAAGCTTCTGCCTTCATCATGAGGTAAAGTCCGTACCCTGGATGGCCACTGCTCCTTCTGTGTGGGTCCCAGAATGAGGCATATGCCATATGGTTCCCTGGTCAGCCCTCAGAATTACAACTTAAAACAGCTACCTCATCAGACCTATGCATCTGTGGGTATGAGAACTTCTTAGCTGTTGGAATTATTTGTTATACAGCATTAGTATGGTGACAGCTGACTAAGACACCAGCTGTTTCAGTAACTTATCTCCTAGCTTTGAAACCTCTCCACTTTCTAAATATCCTCTAACACAGATCTGATCATGTCACTCTTGCTTTTAATCTATCTGTGGCTCTATGTTTCCTGCCTCCTAAGTTTCATGGCCTTGGCAAGATGTTAAGATGTCTGTTTAGTTAGCGTAATGTACTTTTCTTGCTTCATTCCCTTATCTTCATCCCGCACCTAAGCTCTACATCGCCTGAACTGCCCACCATTTCTTGGGTATGCCATAATACTTTAATAGCTCAGGTATTTGCTCATCCTTATTCCCTCTGCCAGAAACGTCTTCTCCTGTCTTCCTGCTGAAATTCTTAGGATTTTACACAAGCACCACCTCAGCAAGATGGTTACCATCAACCTTTCATTCCAAGTGAAACTGTACACCTCTGCCCCACAGCATGGAATTTACAATTTGTTTTGGAAAGTGTTTTCTCACTATTTAGTAGTAGTTGTTTATTTACAAGTCTGTCTTTCTAAATTAAGTCAACGTATCATTGGAGCAAAACAGTAGCTTTAAATCTTAATAACCTCCAGATCCTTTTTAGGTAGTATTTGCCTAATTACTGCGGGGTTGAATGTCAAATGAATAAATAGCCAGAAATGTTTAATTCCCTCATTGTTTAAAATGAGCCCCTTGATCAATAAGCTCAAATAATTATTTTCATATGGGATGGTCACTGCTCAATTCCTATAGACCAAAGGTACTAAGTATTCTGAGGTTCTACAGACTAAAGAATTTTCTTACCCCAAAATGTCAGTAATCCTTTTTGAGAAACACTTCTAGACCATTCAATCAGAATCATTTACTCAGATGTCAATACTTTGAGAGTTCCAAAATTATTTTGCCATTTGTTTCTTAATAAAAATGGCAGTAGTAATTATTTTTCTACCTAGGCAGCTTTATGTTATGTAACATGAATGAAAACCTCAAAGATATTGAACAGTTGTGAAATAAACTGAATTTCTCTTTCCCAAAGAGTTTGGTTGGAGCCCCTACTTAAAAAAATATCACTCTGCTTCATTTTTCACCTCCACTCACCTTTTATATCACTCTTAGGCCTGCTTAACCCACATACCCTGGCCACGGGGAGCACTCTATTCCCCCATTAGTCTTGTTTCCAGCCCAGTGGGGAAAATTATGTGATGGTGTTTATACATTCACGGGATGGCTGCCACGAAACCTTCCAGTGCAGAAGGCAAACGTGCCTTCCAGCAGGCCATCCTGTTTAGGTGACTGCTGTCTCCCTGCACATGCCCAGGAAGCATGTGCCTGCGTGCAGCCATGCTTGGTGATAAATGTGGGCACATTGTGCAGGTCACAAAAATTCTTTTATATTTTACCCTTACCTCCCCAAGTTCTCCTAAGTCAGAAAATAAATTGCATTCCCCAAGAGCTTCATAAGAGTAGGAAGACTTGATTCTTGCCATGGTAATAGTATATTTAAGTGCTGGAAACAATTGACTTCCTAATACACTTCTGATCCCGTTTTCCTTGTTTCTTTCACACCCGTTTCTGTGGCTTGCCTGAATCCAAGGCATATGGCATCTGGCTTTTTGCCGCTTGAGCTGCCACTGAAGTGAATGTCATTGGCATCTAATGCCAGTTCCTTTTTGGGAATCACAGAGCATGGGATTCTGTCCGAAAGCTCCCAGCCCCCTATGTTCTTAAGAAATGGAAGAGGATTAGAACTATGCTTCGGAGATGGTGTTCCTGTTAAAATCACAATGAAAAGTGCATATGAAATGGGGATGCTGTTGCTCTCAGGTATTTTGGAAGAAGCCGCTTGGATTCTTTTATTGTAGTCAGGGCACAGGGCAATCCTGGATATTCATTCCCAAGGCTCAACTAAGCAGATGCTGATTCAGTCAGATGGAGAGTAGCTTTTTAATTTTTTCAGATAGATAAGAATTCACTCATGCACATATCAGAAAAATAAGACTCTGATTAAAAGATATCAATGTTTTGGGGTTGAAGTTCATTCGAGTGCCATATTCATTACATTTTCCAGTTATAAATGCTTTAGGGCAGAGCTGGAATGGTAGCAGAGACCTGAAGCTGCCAGGCACAGTCTCAGCCTGGGCTTCCCACTCCCACCCCTCACTTCACCCACCTCCCCATTCCCCGTCCCCCTCCTGGGCCTGCGGAATCAAGAAGAGGGTTTGGAAATTTACAAAGAAGTTCAATCAATAAGTTCCATAAACCATGAGCATTGACCCTAGACTCAAGGAGTGAGGTTCAAAACCTAGCTCCAGCATTTCCTTGCAGGGCATCTTGGGCAGATTAATTCCTTTGTCCTGTTTCTCAGTCTCTTCAAGTGTGAAATACGGAACTTGAAATAGTTGTGAGGGTTAAATGAGCCAGTATTAGGCTGATCATCTGAAATGGCCAATAACTGACCATTTCTGAACTGTAAATCAAAAATTCTTTATGGCTTATCCTAATATACATAAAGCACTTGGGCCATTTCCAGGAGGAGAAGCACAAGGATTGCACAAGGCTCCAGACCAGATGTGGGAGCCATGGACTCCAGTCCATCTCTGCCTCTAGCTTGCCCCAAGGCCCTGGGCCCTCGCCACCCGCTTCTTTCTAAAGGTGGCAGATTTCTCTTTCTGTGCTCTGGATTTTCTCTCTCCTCATCTGCTCGGGGGTGTGCTCCATCAATTATCCCCTCTAATCCTTACATCGATCTCGTCCTCTTGGATGCTATCCTCTTACGAGTATATAAATGTACTCAAATCTCCTGCCTTTTAAAAAAACAAGTAACTCCTTCCTGATCCTCTGTCCACCCACCTCAAGCCACGCTTCCTCAAATAGTCGTGTCTGTTTACCACCTCTTCTTTTCACTTGCCATGAATTTATTAATCCACTGCCACCTGTCTTCTGCCCTCACTAAAAATACGGCTAAGCAGAAGAGAACTATGATTCTAAAAAGCACTAAATTATATGGTCAATACTCACAAACCTCTTTAGCCACAAAAGCCACCAGTTTTGACAAAGTCAAGAACGACCTCTGATGGGCATTTTAAAATCTCTATCTAATCTGCCTTCTTGGCAGCCACGTGACCCTGTTAAACACCTTCCTTCTTAAAACCTACCTGTGGCTTTGGAAATGAACACACATACAAGATACATACATAGTATACTATATATATTAAAAGAAGAAATAAAATAATTGTTGTTACAGTTGCTAGTGATATTTTTAGGAAAAAATTTAAAAGAACTAAAAATGTAACTAAGCTCAAGAAGAGAATTATGACTCTAAAATGCACTAATAGGTATTTTGAATACTTGAAAACCTCTTTAGCTGCAAAAACATGATTTCTAAGAGGCAAGTGGAGATTAAGAGGAATTGTTGGATCATTCTAATTTAAGATTGAAAAGTCACATTGTCATGAATCTTTGCTCTGATGAAAAAGATAGACATCAAAAAAATTTTATAAAAATAAGTCTTATCCCTGCCCCTTTATGCTCATCCTTCCTCCTCCTCCTCTCTCATTTTTTTCTCTTCAGCCTAAAAAGCTACAAAATCTCTCCTATCCTTAAAAATGTTTTTTTTTTACTCCTGTTCCTCTTTCAAGTTCCTATCCAATCTCTTTCCTTCCCTGTACTGTCAAATTTTCCAGGAGAGAATGCCATCTCCACTTGCCCATCTGCTCCACTAACTGCGTTCTGATGTTCACCCACACCTGCCTCCTTGAAATTGCTTTCTGTAGGTCAGCAGTCACCTCCAGAGTATCAAGTCCTTTCCCAATGTTCACCTGTTCCATCGCCCTGAAGCATGGGCTTGTGTCCCCACCCGTGCTACCTGGGATTGTCTCCCTTCCCTAACTCCTAAGGCACTGCCACCACCCCTCACCGACCCTAAGCTTAGGATTGCCCCGAGGTTGTCTTCTTGTCTCTCTCCTACCACTTCTTCCTCCCCATCCACAATCTCTCATCTTCAACCATCCTTCAGCTCTCGGAGTGATATGCCATTTCATCTCATCTCTTAGACTTGGAACCTTGCTGTGGGCCCTGGCTTCCTCATTTTTTCTAACAGGTCCCCAGCCCCATGGTTCCATCAGTGTCTGAGGAAGGGTCATCTGACCCTGCTTCCTGCCACCATCATCTCTGGCATAGATGGTGTTCATCCTTTAATTGTTCTCCCGGAACCTGGACTAAGCCAACTATTAAGTTTTCATTCTCTTAGCTCTCAGAAACACTTCTAGAAAACAATCCTTTTCATAACACATCTGTACTCAAAAACTTTAGGTCCCTTCTTCTTAAAGCATGATAACAAAAGCTCCACATTCCATTGCAAACCACTTTTCCAAACAAAATGCCTGTAACGCCATGCAGCACACCGCCTACTGACCTATAATTAATCATATTTATGGCTCCCCAAGCATATTTCATAATTCCAAGACTCTATTTTAACCCGTAATCCCTCAGCAAGGAAGACCCTTCACCCTTTCTGTTGAAATTCTGCCCATCCTTCAAGGCCCAGCCTATGGGCCCTGCAAAGCCCTTACAAGGAGGCGGAATTGTTTCCTCTTAGGTACGGTCTCTTTTCCCCTCTCTTGCAGCACTTAGCTTACCCAGCCATGCATCAAGTTTGAAGACTTCTTTTAGCCAATTAGCTTGCTTCAGACGGGTTCCTGGCCACCCTTCATTTCATGTCATAGCTGTGTTGAGGCAATGCTTCAGAATCATGGAAGGACTCATTGAGAACTAGATCTTAGATTATAGGTAGTTATCTACATTCTTGCCCTGCACTCCAGAAAACAAGGATGAATTCCTCCTTACCTTTTTACCCCAGGGGGCCTACCAAAAGATATTATTATAGGTGCTCAGCAGATGATACCTGGATTGAGTTTTTCTCCAGCCTTTAGTGGAAAAAAATAAGAAGCTGATGATATTTTTTAAGTAAGCTGATGTATTAAAAGGAAAAAGCACATTTTAGAATAAACCTTGCAAACTATAGAACAAATTCAGTCCATAAGTGAAGGACATTGTGTGGCTAAGATATGACAGGAGAAAGAGTGATTCTTCAGAGTGATAATTTCTTGCAGGACCAGGAAAAAAATATTAAGGCATTTCCAAGAGAGAAGGAAAGGAACTTTTTGTGTGTGTGCCTTAAAAACAACTTTAGATTTTGTTTTGGTGATACTTATCGTCTGACAAAAACCTATTGATTTTTCATGCTGGCATGTGCTTCTGCGCAGAGGCCAGAGGCTGAGACACTCGCAAACATACTCATATCCCAAACCAGGCTGTGGCTGAGCCTGTGAGACCAAGCCTCCAGTTGGTTGTCAAGCTGGTTTACCCCCCTTCACCCTTCCCTTGTTTTGGGGTAGAAGAGACCCTGGAGCTCCTTGTGCAAAAAAGGGAAGGAAGAATTTGGCATCCTTTAATATCATGTTGAAGGGCCCCTTGCTACCGCTTTGCTGGCAGAAACCTTGACATTTCAGGAGAATTTTAAGAGATCTGTAGGGGCAAAGTTCCTGTTGGGGAATTGACCAATGATTGATGACCTCATTTGTAAAACCATGCAATATAATGCAGATATTTAGAATCATAGACATTCCAGGCACAAAAAGGAAAGTATGCATATAGATGTTCATTTCACCATTATTTATAGCAACAAAAAAATGTAATATAACCTAACAATTCAGCAATGAGGATATGATAATTTATAGGGATATTTATTTATGTTAAAAATTTCAGTTATTCAAATGACATTTGTGAATAGTATCTAAATATAATTTTTTTAATATTATGTTAAATGTAGGGGGAGCAGGTTGTAAAATTATATCTAAGTAAAAATACAAACTAAGAAGATTTTAACCTTAAATTTGAATGATTGTAGCAGTGCTCTCTTCTTCGTGGTGTGATTAATTATATTTTTTCTTTTATTATGTTTTTAATGTTACATATTTTCTCTATTGAATATGTATCTTCTTACAGTCATAGTTTAAAAAATAACTTTAAAATAAAGGGGTGCAGAGCTGTCAGCAATGATTAGTGGTTCTAGTCTAGAGAGGATTCTTTGAGCCCAACACCCCACATTGTGAATTCAGGCTAAGTTTGTTTATTCTTCCTTGAGATAGCACATGGTTTTGAGCCGACTATGCTAGCTCAGCCAGTGCTTTGCACCTTCCTCCTGAAGTTGATTGCTGCTAAGATCAAAAGCTCTAAGGCTCCATTTGAGGAAGACTCATTAATGGGAAGGAAGTTCTGAACAGATGTGACATCCTTGAAAAACGGCCAGGTAGCAGACAGAGCTGGCCAACACCCAGACGGCTTATAAAACGGGTTTTTGAAGGGGAGGCTTCAGGAGTGCTTTCCAGCTCCCCGTCTTCTCTCGCACGCTGGAGTTTGCAGGAGTGGGAGGAGGGAGGAATGGGAGAAAACACGAGATGAGTCACTGAGATGTTTTCAAAGATACCATCCTCCCATAACTTTAGCTATGATGTCGGGTGGAATGACAGAGAAGTCCTCAGAAGGCCCCTGTAAATTCCCTGAGTGTAAAGGTTTGCAATAAGATTTTGAATTCTTGGCTCAGTGGTGAGAGACATCTAAAGAGGTTATTCCTGGTGTTGTGTGAATAAATCTGACTCTAAACAGTTTAGTACTGGGGATAGCCCTGGAAAGGGATCATTATGAAATAATGTAACATGCGCAATAGCAAAAGCCCATATACACTGTACGGAAGTAATTCAAAGGAGGGAATTACATAAAGGAAGAACTTTCCTTAGGAGGGCCTTAATGTATGAATAGAAGATTACCAGGTGAGAAGAACAGAGTTGACTGGGAAAAGACATGAAATATAATGAATACATGCAGAGACAACTTAGTAAGTAGAGTTTTATTATTTTCAAGATACTAAGGCTGTATTCTTGGGTTCCCAAGCCTTGAAACATGAGTAACATGTGAAAGAGCATTATAGGCATTTCCCAAACATTAGTTGAATGAATGGAGGCCAATTCCTTACTTCCAAAATGGACTTTTTTTGGCGAAATATATTTTTTCAGCGTATGTACAGAATAACTGAGATGTCTGACACAAAATACAAGCAAGAGCACTTAGTCCTGGTTGAACATGTGTGATTATTTGAAATACTTGCTTTGCAATTCTCATGCTTGTCACTGTGTTGAGAGAATTGCAGGCAATGCATTTTGGAAATCATGTTTGATATTTGCCTTGGGATGACTTGGAGGAGGAGCATTTTTACCCGTAATGGATTGGTTATTGCCCTTTGAGACCAATTTTTATTTATATTATCAAATTAACTCCTTCCAGCAGTTACTGGCTTAAAGACACAGGCAAGGACTGAGCGATAAAATAAAATTATATTTTTGTGTGAATTTAATTGCAGCACAAATTAGGTTCCAGAGCTCATTCTTTGTGAGAGCTGGGAATAACCTGTCAGTGTCATTTGCCCAGGGGCTTATGGCTTACATTTCAAAGCTTCCTGTTATTGGAAGTACAATAGAGAACAGTCTGGTGATCCTGCTGTCATAAGCTGATTTTGAAGGGCTGAGTTTAAGAACAAGCCAGTCCTTGTGGAGGCAGAACTGGTTTGCCACGAGCGGGCACACTGAGTTGTTTTCCTAGAGAGGTGCTGGGTTGTTATTGATATTCACTGATACTCTGGGCACATAGTTGTCATGCCACTGGCTTCTGAGAAAGTGAACTCCTTTACCAAGGGAGAAAGTAAAAATAAGTGGGTTTAATCAGGACTCAGCCTAGAATTCCTCATGGCGATTCCTTGGCCTGGCGTCCTCAGTCTGTGGTTCCATATCTGACCCTGTACGTTCCTCTGACCCCCTTCCCAGCTCTCAAACCCCTTCTGCTCTGCCTGTGGCCTTCCACATCTCAGAACATGGCCTCTGGAAATTGACCGCCTGCGTGTCTAGTGCCTTCCTCTTCCTTCCTCCTTTCCTGGGCACACCACGTCTCTTCTTGTCTTCTTGACCTTCTTGTTTTCCCACCTGCTCCACAAACCATCCATTCTTCCCCTTTGTCTGTGCTTTGTCCTTGTTCTGCTGTGGCGTAATCCCTGTTGTTACAGGAGACCAGGATACACAGATTATTTGTGGATCTGTGAGCAGAAAGATCAGAAAAAGTAAGTGTATCAAATATTAACCATTTGATAAGCCATAGATTTAACCTCTATCAACTGGAGTGAAATTGTTCCTTCTATTGAGACTATCAGAAACTAACTTTTTTCTTGAGAGGTGGAGTTATTTGCATGTGAAATTGATAAGGATTTCAGAATTGGGAGAGGTTTATTTGTGCATTAGATCTGAAAACCAAGAAGCATGTGAACACTGCCCAGAAGCTTCCCTCTTAATGGTGAAGAAGCTGTTTCCCGTTTTGTGTTATCTGAAGAATATCCTACCACTGGCCCAGGAGTTTTGGGCCACCATAATGCCAGTGGACATGCTTGGCAAAGCTGAGCTGAGGATTTTGGCATTTCCATTTTTCCTTTTGGCATGATGTTTCATCAGCCTGCAATTCTGGAATGCATTCCCATGGTATATTTGGATTCAAGCTGGCAAAATGATAAGCTTTCAGTCTCCCCAGCTATTCCTTTGAATGCACTCAGAGTCAGGAGAGGCATCATAGCTGGCCTTGCCCTTTTGGCCCCATGTTCTTCTCAGGTCAGCCCATTCCATTTGGTCCAGTTCCTCATGCTCCAAGGACTCCCAGACCATGACTTTCTTTGTGAATGCAAATCATGGTCACCAGCCAGAGGCTGGTGCTCTGGAAGAAGGAAGAAGAAAAGCATGGGTTAGAGATTTGTTTATAGATGGGTTTGCATTTTGTGGATCTGGTTTTATTTCAATGTTCGTAGGTTTTGCTTATATTTTAGGCATTTTTAAGGAAAATGCAAAAGTAGTAAAGTCCAGAGAAGTAAGCATCCCCATATTAATGCCTCAAAAACATGAGTGACATAACATAACTCACCCTTAGGATGCTACCAGAACAATCCCACCTGCTTCGACTCCTTGCTTACGGGAACTCTGAGACTGTGGTGTGTTACCCTGCTTGTGGTGCTTCAGACACTTGAGTTGGAATCCTGAGCTTAACCCCTTGCTGGGTGGTGAGTGTAGACACACTACTTAAATGCTGTGGGTCTTAGTTTCCCTTTGGGGAAAATGGACATTTTTTTTTATGGCGCTGGCCCACTGTAAGCACTACATATGCATTTGCTATTATTTCTCTCAGCCTCCCACAAATGTCAAGGCTATGTCACATAGAACTTAGCATCCTGGAACCTAAAGATAAAGTGACATTACAGCAGGCTTTGTAAGTGCTGCTTATGATCATCTCACCATGAGGGTGAGAAAAAGAGAAGCAGCCGTCTGTGTATGGGGATTTTTCTAGGGAACACTATCATAATTATCTCCCCTTGGGGGTAAAAAAGATAGGTGGAAATTATCCTGACCATGTCTAATTGAGGTTTTGCATATGTCTTGGTTTTAAAATGTATAATGTAAAAAAATCAAAAATAACTACTGGTCAGCTCAACCGACAAGAAGTATCTCTGCGTTGTCTCTTGAATGAAATGAAGCAGCCGAGCTCAGCCAATAGTAATCACACTTCTGACCTCCAAAGGCAGAGGCCCTCCTTCTGACCTCACATCTCTGTGAGACGCGATCTAGTCCAGTTTGTACTGTGCTTGTTTCTGTTGGACAGGGGTGAGAGTGAAGTCAGTGTGTGTGTGTGTGTGTGTGTGTGTGTGTGTGTGTGATTGCACACATGGCAGGGCGGGGTGCCTTAAGAGGCTGAGATGCAGCTGGAGGTGAGCCTTCTCCAATACACACCTTACCTGTCTGGAATTTTTCTGAGGCTCAGTTTGACCTTAATGACCTCTCTCTTAAGGAAGAATCAATGAAAATGGGGCTCAGTGTAGCAATGTCATGAATTAAGGGGATCATTGCCATCACATTCATTGCCAGTGATAAACATGCATTTTGATAAAATGGATGCCCAGATTGTGGAAGCAATCTGCTTGGGACCAGGAGCTGGAAAATGGAAGGATTTGCTGTTAGTGCCACATCTCTATAACCTGGTAAAGGGAATCTCCTTCAGCTACCTTTTATAAATGCTTGATATAAATGATGCTCATTTTAGTTATGACTTGTAGGTAGACTAAGGAAAAAATTGGACTGCTAGTTTAGAAATCATTCTACAATAGTCACTATATTTTCTGATCCAAAAATACCTATCACCTAACAGAATTCTTTTTGGATTTGTGAATTCACTTAAAAAGTATCACAAAGGTTTGTGAATTACATCAGATTTGGTCATTAGGCATTTACTGAATTTTGTTTGTGGAAAGAAATAGAATTTAATTAGCTTGAATCTGCCCCCAGGAAAATGCAGGCTAAATGGTACCAGCAGTACCTCCCCAGAGCAGAGCAGAGAATATAGGCTGTAATGTGGGGATGAAATGGAAAGAGATTTCTTCTAATTTTTATTCAACTTTCCTGAATTTTCCAGGGTTTTGATGCTGTGATTCCCTTTTCCTCTCTGTAGACAGCATATAATAAATCTGAATGTGTTCAGAAGCTTGGTGATATGCTACTTACTGGTAATAAATTTTGAGTGTCTGTAGTGCAAGTCCATTAGATGTCTGCTGCATACCAGTTCTTGGGGGCTTGTTGAAATATCAAACCAATAAATTCTAGGTTTCCCTTTTCCTGAGCTTCAGCAGCAGCTCTCTAAGCTTGTATGTACTCTTTTCATTGCACAGTCTAGATAAGAAAGAGTACCCAATAACGACCTAACGCAGTCTGTGGTCTCAGTAATACAACTGGTAGACAAGATTCCATGGAAGGTTCTTTAGATGTTTATCTAAAGACTGTAGCTATTTTGTATAAAATGACCCCTCAGGAAATACAGATGAAGCTGCTTCTTTTTCATGTCTAAAACTATGACTAGCTAGGTGAACCAGAGAGCTTGTTACTGGCTTTTGAATAGATGAGGAGGGTAGATCAGATTAAGGGCCAAACTATCCACCTTGCAATGGTGTCCTAAAAAATGAATTTTCTAGGAAAAAATCACCTGAGGAAAATTTATGACATTTCAATGTCCGTGGTAATACATGGTCTGATACCATCTCTAACTACCTGGTGAATCTGGTCTTTAGGAACTTCTATGTTCTCTGAATATATTTGTTCTTTAGCGTAGCTAGTGAGCCCTAAACTGTGCTGTGGTCCCCATCCTCCACTCGAGAATTTATAATCAAAGAAGGTGACTTTATTCTGATGTAGGTAGATGGGTCCTTTGGGATGACTTGGAGTAGTGAGGCCCCCCCCCACCTCCATTCTCAAACAATAAAACATCCTTATCCATTTTATACTTTAAAGATTCGTTTAGGATTAGCTTTTTCCTTTATGCAAACATCTCTTAGCAGTGATTCTGAAACTGTGGTGTATAGAAATTTCCTAGAGAGCTTGGGAAAATGTTCCTAGACTCTGCTCCCTGAGATTCTGGTTGAGGAGGGATACAATAGGATCCCTGGAATCTGCATTTTGATGAGAACACCAAATGACTGACACAGGCGTCCATTTAAACCATGTTTAAAGAAACCAGAGCTAGAATCCCTTGGTTCAAATCTCAGCTCTGCCACTTTTTTATCTTTATAATCTTGGTCAGGTTACTTAACCTCCTTATCCCTCAGTATCCTCATTCTGTATCAAATAGGGATAATAAGGAAACCCCACCAGATTATTGTGAGGATGAAGTTGGTTAATCCACATATCTTGGAATGCTACCTGGACTATTAATTGCTCAGTAAATGTTAAACTAGATCAGTCCAACAAGTTGTGGATGCCTTGAAATGGTTTCAATCAGATTGATATCCTGTTAATAGATTGTTGAGATCAACTGAGGAATATATTATTTTACGTAGGTGTGTTGGGGAGCAGGGGATCATTTAAAGGAGCACTTCAGTGGCCTGTGATGACTCATAGGATAAAAACCAAACTCCTGAATGTGGTCTCTAGGACCTGCAGGTCTGGCCTCTGCTTGCTGTCCAAGCTCGTCTCACACAGTGCTTTTAATGATTCTCACTGTGATCAGCCCCATTTGACTTCTTTCAAGTTTTCAAAGCCGACACACTCCCTTCTAGGCAGTATACATCTAAAGGCCCTTTGCACGTATTATTCTTTATGTCTAAGACACCGTTCCCCTTGCTTTCAATCATTAACTTTTACTCTTCATTCAGATCTTAGCTCAAGTATCACTTCCTCGGAGAATCTTGTCCTTACTTACCTCACTAAGTCTTTTTATTATTTGTATTCATAGCACATAGCTCTTCTTCATACCCCATATAAAAGGTATACTTTAATATTTTTTCCTCCTCTACTAGAGTCATTGTGCTGCCAGCCAAAAACCATGTCAGTTTGTTTTGTCACTAGCAGTGTTTGGCATATAAACACTCACTGAATATTTGTTGAACAAATGATTAAATTTTGGTTGAGGGAAAAGCCTCTTGGAATGACATATTTCTGCATAAAATTAGTGGTGATTTGTACAGTCTCAGGAGAGTGAGAGGGCAAAAGAGAGGGATCCTGATGACAGAGGAGAGTGGGCAGAAGAGGTTAGAGGTGTTCCAGAAAGGTGGTAGAAAAACCTGAGATACCCGTGGTCCTGGAGGGTGGAAGCAGTCTGGACCTTGCTGAGATGGATGTTAATGTTGGATTTGGGTGCCTTAGAGGCAGAACTTGGGTGAGAAACCCTTCCCGAGCTCACAGTGGCACAAAAAGACACAGTGGAAAACCAGGATTTAGATTCTTGAAAGAGCGATCCAACATCAAGACCGCTGGGCCAGAACTGAGCTCCTGGAGCTAGATGGGAATGGGGTTTGGAGTGAAAGTCGTTTAGGAATAAAGGAGGCCCAGGGCTGCTGTTGCTTATTAAGACAGCGAGTGTGGGATAAATGGATAGCTCACCTTGGCGTCCAGAGCTAGACATGCGACGAGCAGGCCTCAATCCTTCCCAAATCTTGATCTGTGTCATTGATGGTTTGAGGACACTGGGTTTACAGAGACCTTCAGGAAAGAGACCCATGACAATGGGATGGAGAATAATTCTTTTCTCTCTAACTTAAGCCGGAAGCACAGCCTTCCTGGAAACGTGCCATTTTCAGTCTCTGTAGAATTGAGGGCTTCCCGCCGACCCACATGTGAGAAAGTACCAACATCTGAGCCCCTTTCTGGGTCTGGCCGGCCCTGGATCCATTCATTGCTCAGTGGCGGCCCCTGCTGTTAAAGAGAAAGATAGCAGCATATCCGGAGTCCGTGACTTTACCTCTTGGTCTGCAAGAATTTGTAGTACGCAGGGGAGGAGTCAGCGGGGACGTAAAATGGGCTGAGGAAATTCTCAGGGAGATCCCCAGCGTCCAGGGCGCCTTGCTAAGGTGCTAATGCAGAGAAGCAGCTGCGCCTGAAGAGTTTGCATTTAAAAATCTTACACAAGTTTCCCAGTTGAATCACTTCACTCCAGAGCTTTGCTAGGAACCAGCACAATGCCCTCTGAAAAATGCCACAGCAAACTTTTATTTGGGGAATTTCACTGGTGTTAGATGACAAATATTTTTAAAGCTACCCCATTAATTCTTTAGGTAAGCTTATAGCACATTTTAATTAGGGGTGGAAGCACACAAGGAGCTGTTTATGTTTGTTTACATGCTGAGTAGGAATCAGAGTGCCATCCTCTCGCGGGAGCCCTGCGGGGATGCACGCCTGCATGCACACATTTCTGAGTATGAGAGCACGCCTGGCGCGCATGTGCTGTGTGTGCAAAGTGAGGCGCTTACATGACATTTCTGGACAAAAACTATATAAAGAGGAGAGAGAAAGCAAATTCACAATCAAATAAAAGTAGGGTGAGGGGGAGAGATGAGATTGCAGTTGATTGTGGGTCTGGCAGCAGATGTTCTACACGAATCCAACTTGCTGCAGCCAGTCTGTTTCCATGGCAACAGAATCAGTAATTATTGAGCCCAGGCACTCCCCCCCTCCTTTCTCCCAACAAGGTGGAGGCTGATGAATATGAACTATCTCCAGCCCATAACCAGCTCTTTCTTGTTCTTCTAATTCCTTTTTTTCCCCCAATTCTTTATAAGAAAGGGTATTGAGGAATACCAAGAGGAACTATATGTTTATTTATGAAAGAGCACAGGGCACTAAAATTGAAATGAAGTTATTATTTTTCTCTTGTAATACTATAAGAGAAAAGCTCTTCCTAGAAAATCCGATGATCTCTGAAGATGCTAAATAAATGAGCAGGAGTTTCCCTGAGATGGAGGCTCCGTTTGATTGGCTGATCTTTCCGCAATTCCTGCCAATCGGAGCACCCCTGGGCTCCAGCTCCATAAACATAAGCAAAGCTACATGCTTATTCTTCTGGACTGGAAGTGTATACCACTCAAAGGTGTGCGGCAGGTCTCCATTCACATGGCTCAACTGGAAACCTATTTCATGAGCAAGCTTACTCGGGGACCATCTGGTATTCCAGCACATTGTCCTACAGGGGGACGACTCTAAGTCATTTGGGGTGACAGCAGCTTAACAGCAGTATTTGTAGCCGGGAAAGATGGACTTGTGGGAGCTTGGTGAGTACACCTCAGTCTTACACATCTGTCCGCTGGTATCAACAGCATGAGCTAAAATGTAGCTTTGTCCTATTGTCTGCCAAGAAAACTATGAATTGGAACAAGCACATGGAAGAACAGGCATGCTAGGTTCCTGTGTTGTGTGAGCGTCTGTATTTCAAAGCCTGCATGCATTGCTTGTGTGTGATCAGATTTATAGTTGACTATGTATTATACTTGGATATTGGTTTGTCTCATTAGGATTAGTGTAAGAAGAGGAGTTTTGCTTTATCTCCTGGGTATTGGTCTATTTCAAACGAAGATGCTTTTGACATTAAATTAATAAGCGTCAACCCTGTGCACTGCTGGGAAAAGAGAGAAAGGTTCAGGCACAGAGCAGAGCTGTGAGCTGCTTAATTGTGTTGCTCGTGTTTGCATTGTGAAGAGAGATGTTATGATACAATGATCTGGCAAATACTTCTTCAGACCCCAGCCACAGAAGGGAGCATCTCTTCTGCATGCACTGCTGCTCTCGGTTTGGGGAGTGTGCATCTGAGCTAGGGCATGTCCCTGCCTTTTTCATGAAACCAGTCTCTAAATTGAAATATGTTCTTTCTCTTTTTAAAAATTAATTGCAAAGATGAATTGATGTGCAGTCAGAGAGATTTTAGCTGTCAGAAACCATGCTTCGAAATGACTCTGTTTTGCATCCTTTCAAGCCTCTGGCAGCCAGAGAGGGTTTGCAAAGTTATAATCAAGGATTGGCTCTTTGCCAGGGAAGGGATGCTCTGAGCTATTGCTCTGCTCCGTGAGGCTTAATTTTCTGACATTGGTGACGAAATTTTCAATTTCTTTGGGTAGAAACAGGAAGAATAAGAAAGTAGTGCTGTAAACAGGCAATGGAGGGGCAGCATGGGGAAGGAGAAACTCTTTGCCTTTAGGGACCCTTCTAGCTACAAACTTAAAAATATATGTGGCAAGACAGAACTCAAGCATGGAGAAGGATTCCAGGGGAACTATAATCCTTCCAAATGCAGAGAGGAGAGGAATTGCCTTTAGATGGGTGCAGAGTGGGGGCTGAACCTGGGGCATCTATCTCTGCCTGAGAACCTCTCTCCAGCATCTCTGTCTGGTGATATTGAGGTTTCATCACTGTCACTTTTTTAAAAAATGTACTTTCTTACCTTATATGCCAGAAAGGCTGAGAACACACTGGTGTCTTCTATACAGTCCACTTAGATTCAAATAACAGAGAGACGAAAAGAGAAAAAAATTGTCACCTGGTTCATAAATCAGTGCATGTGAAATAGTTGTACATGGAAAATCTTATAGGCTTGTTCTTTAAGACAATGCCCTTTTGACAGAGGAGAACATTGTGGGTCTTCATGTGGCTCTAGAATGGAATCTTCTGTGTTCTAAAAGGGATTTGTGATGAACGGGTAAAGAAACAAAAGGAGCTAGGAAGGTTTTGCCTGTAGAAGACTCAAAGCAGGGCAAGGGCAACTGGGGGTCTGGGAGAGACCTTTTACTCTCAGGGCCAGTATCAAAGTGAGTTGCTGCAGTAGGAGGGGACAGAGTTTCCCACCTTTGAGCATTGTACATAATGGGAAACCTGGTCACTTGACCAGGTCAGTGACCTGCTTGTTAGCTGAAAGACTCTTGAAATATATAGGCTATCCTCTGACCCTGACAGGCTCAAGCTGGTGTGCTAAATTGAGAATTTCACCTGATCAGAGGCAAGTGTGTGCATGTGAACCTTCTCTGTTGCATCTAACTCCTCAATACACATGCACAGTTTTGAGGAAGTCTGGTTTCTCGTGGCTGTGCATTGACAGGCATCTCATTAGAATGACCCTCCATCCTCTTTTGGTCTCTTTTCTCCCCCATTAGTGTTACTTTACATGAGTGAAGTACTGGCACCTGTTGGCAAGAATGAGAAGAAACAGCCTTTTATGGAAGCAGTATAAATGTAAAAAAAAAAATTAAGACTAGTTATTACCCTATTTTTGGATCATGAAAATCGAAGAATTGGAAAGCTATGAGACTTGTCCCTGGCCCTAGGAAAATACATTTATGCACAATCACATAACACTTTGATGACAGCCCATTTCAGGGTCAAGGAGAATCTGTCCTGGGTGAATAACCAAGAGTTTATTATACCCTCAAGTTCATTATCTCCTTTTTGCAAGGGGTCTACTGAATACTGCCACAGCCCATGTCACTCAACTGCTGGCCCGAGCAGTGGCTGCAGTACCTGAGTGGGGTCCTGGGCTTACACACTGAAGGCTCACTTAATTCTTCATTAAGAGGGCTTGGAAATGACTCTAGAACATGGTGGTTTTCTCCTGAGGTTGAAGGGTTGCTGAGACCAGAGTTGCAGGACTTGAAACAAAAATGCTGTTTCAGATACCAGAATTAACTGCACCCTTGTAACTGTTCTGTTCACTCCTGAGACAAAATGCTTCTTCCCACTGCTTCTTCCTGGCATTTGTAGGATGTGGGACATATTAGAAAGATAAATGTAAAAATAAAGGAAAATGAATTTCCTTAGATTTTTCAAGGGACATCAGACTTGCCTGATGTAAATCAAAGTGAATATAAATGTACTGAATCCAGCCCCTGCAACACTGAGAGAGGGACTGGTAGAGTTTTGTAGTTCTCTCAATAAATGGAAAAAAGCAATCACAAGGAATAGCTAACCTGCCTCGAGCATTTACTGTGTGCCAGGCACCTTTCAATATATTGTATGTGGATGTAGTAACTTCCTACATCTTTACAACAACCCCAACTGGACAATTTTTATACCTACTTTCTGGAAGAGGAAATTGAGTCACCAAAATATTAAAGTACTTGCCTGTGTTTATCCAGCTAGGAACTGGCAAGTGCTTGTTTTCACACATGTTGATTTCCCTGTTTGCCACGTACACAGGTGGAATGAGTGTGAATGGAGAGGGGAAGGGCATCTTCTTGGCTATCAGTGTGTCTGGTGGAGTTAGCCCGCAGGGAGTTGAATTCATCATTGCAATAATTAAAGTCAAATTAGAAAGGCATTTTGGGGTGGTCAGGTGAATTATTAATACCCTTTAGGATAAGAAGGTTGACCTAAGTGAAAACCCCTCACCAAAATGCCCCATTTATTTACCTCCTGTATTACTGTGCAATGCTCCGGCTCATCCAGCAGAGCATTTATTTGACTGGTATGAACTGGGTCAGTTTCCATGTGAGACCAGCTCCTCCCGGGCCATCTGTGAGAGGTGGAAGGTCATCCGTTCCATGGCCACCCTTTGCTTGCATTTGCCAGGAAAAATTTACAGTTGCCGTAGCAATGGATGAGGGGTTGTGAAGGGCCAGGAAACAACCGGGCAGCTGGTTTGCGGGTGTGCATGACCCACCATGGCTGTGGGAATCACCATGGCTACCATGTTTTCTGAAGACCCTGTGAACAGGAATAATGAGCTCAGCTTAGGAAGAGATTCTCCGAGATTGATGGAGCAACTGAAGACTCAGGTTAGGCCTGGAAATAATGGAGCGACACGGTTTTCAGCCATCCCCCTCAGAGCAGTTCACTTTGCTTCTAGGACCACTTAACGACGGGTCTTAAGAGTAAGAGGCCTCATCCAGACCCCCAGTTGCGCTCACCCTGCTCTGAGCCTTCCATAGGCAAAACCTTCTTAGCTCATTTGTTTCTTTTCCCACTCATCACAGATCCCATTTAGAACACATGACTTCAACCAGAACCTCTCCGTTTCTACATTTTATAAACTGGCATTCCCACTGGAGGCTCCCTAATGAGAAATCAGGGAAGGTGTTACCTGCTAGAAGGAAAAACTATTGGTCACTTTGAAATTTCTAATTGGACATATTAAGAAATGAAAGACCAGAGCAGATCAGCAAGACCATATAGCTAGACAGAAAAGGAAACTGTGAGAGTCTTAGTAGCAGGTTTTAAAAACATGAGTTATTTGATATGCATGCCTAATATCATGCTCTTTCTACTGTTACACTAGGTATACATATGCATAGAAGACAGTTTTAGTAACTATTCAAAAAATTATACCCTCCAGGAACAGTATGGCAGATGTCATTCTAGAATAGCACTGTCCAGTGGAAATACAGTGCAAGTTATATATGTAACTTCAGTTTTTTTAGTAGTCACATTTCAAAAGCTTTTTAAAGTCTGTTAATTTTAATAATATATATTATTTAACCTAGTGCATCCAAAATATCACCATATCAATATGTAAGTACAGAACTATTTATCAAAATATTTACATTCAATTTTTCATGTTGTCTTTGAAATCTGACATTTTGTACTTACAGCACAGCTCAATCTGTTTATTGAATTTTCACAGAAATCTGTATTTAGATTTCATAAAATCTATTGTTAAAAAAAATAGATTCACGTACACAGTTTGTTCCAAATGTACTTAAAAGCTTCTCAATAACTGAAGTATCAGTTTTTAAATGTAAATGAGCTAAAATTAAATAAAATTTAAAACTCAATTGCATAGTCACCCTCTAGGCACGTGTTTCAAGGCTTCCACAGCCACATGTGATTAGTGGCTCTTTTACTAGACGGTGCTGTGCTGGACTTTCAAAGAACTCTCTTTATGCTTCACTATTATATCATGGCATTGTCATCTCTTCTGCCACCATGAGGTACCTGGGGTACTTGCCCTGGTAATAGAAAGAAACAGAGCATTAGTGTTCACAAACTTGTTTACGTTGGCCCTTTACCATTGTACGTAGTAAACTCAACATGGAACTAAATCTTGGTTTCTCCATTATACTGTTTGGCATGGGGGAATTGAAAGGTAGGCCATATTGAATGGCAGAAAGTCAACACTCACCATCTGTGACATTTTTCAGTCCCCAGATGTATTGGGCCTGCCACTCACCATGCTTTGGGGTTACCTCCCTCAACTCAGTATGTTCAGGGAACATGAATTTAATTTTAATAAGCTAAGCAAACCATGATTGAGAAGGTAACTGCTGGAAACAGACAACTCTTTATGAAGACAAGTATACATTGAGGCTAAAGATGATTTAATTGCTGTGCTCTTATTCAATTCTGCAAGTTTTGTTTGGCTAGAAAATATTGACTGAGTAGTTCTACCAGTTAATTTGGCCTTAAAATCCTTGTTTTCAACCTCAGTTGTTATCCTATCATCTATTCCTCCAAAGTTTTTTTTTAATGTAAAACGAACCATGAAAATGTAATCAACCTCTTCAATAACTAGATCAAAATTATGCTGCAAAGTCTTCTAGAGGCATCCAGTCCCAGCCTCCTAAAGATGCCCTGACATCAGTGATTCAGCCCATATGCACAGGGAAGGATAAAGTTCACTCTAAGCTTGGGCCCCTCAAACCTTCTGATAATAAAGAGCTCTTTTAGAAATCCACAAAACATTGAGAAAGGAAAAAAAAAACACAGTTCAATATCATCCCCATATCAGGGATACTTTCTGGTACCACTATACCCATTTCTATCATGTTAGACAGAATTTCCAAGGGGAATGTCTTGTGCATTTAAGCACCCAAAAAATATTTGTTGGATTCAACTGTGTGGGTCCTTTGCAACTTCTTTCTTTTTGTGGCATGACTTAATCACATTTTCTGAGGCAACACTGGCAGGCCAAGTAGATTAAACTATAGGCAGGTTTGAATCTAAGAGTGAGATGACTTGCTTGGTGAATCTGCTGATATTTGACCAAGCTGAGGACTAATACACTCAATCATGAGTGGAAAGATGTGTTGCAGAATTTCAGTGAATTCAGAGACACCAGGAATTAGCTGTACATCACATAAGTAAAAGTATCATTACACTGTGGAACTTTAAAGCCCACTAATTTGCTAGTTTATTTAAAATAATCTGTGATATTCTAGAAATCCAGGACTATAAAAGTATTTGTATAGATGATAGACCAGTAATCTAGAACCTAAGACCTTGGATTACCGTCTCTAGTTTAGCAACTAAATTTTGTAACCTAACCTTTTTGCTCCTCAGCATCTGCACATGGGTTAAGAAGAGTTAGACTTGGTGACTTCCAAGGTCAAATATATGTCAGGATTCCAACAAGCTATCCTCTAGTGCCTATGTTCCATTGATCATAACAATCTTTCCTATTGTACCCAGACAGAGCCTCAGAATCCTTTTTAACACAGCACCAAGCCCCCACCAAGCAATCAAAATTGGCTTACAGCTGAAACTAATTTTTCATCCATCTCCTGTGTCGGTCTTCAGGTCTGTGTCCTTTGCAAGACTTTGAAAAGGAACATTCAGGGAATTATCATCAGTATGTAGGTTTCAGGGACAAGGGAACAACAGTTCTTTACTCATCCTCTTACTCAGCTGTTCCATGGAGGTGTTGCCATCTGACAAGGAGGGCTGCAGCCTGGAACTTCGGGAACTTACTTTTCTTTTCCTTTGAGCTATAAGTGATGAGAGACCTGTCAAGGAGAGCAGTTCACTGGCATCATTCCCAGACCTAGAAGCATAATGAAATAAAGTTTCATTCTGACTTGGATGGAATTCTTATAGCTAAACATTTGAGATAGCATTTGGAGATGTTCTAAAATCCACTTGCCTGGTTGGAATGAAGCACCCATCAGCTAATGGAATGCAGGCCTTCATACTGGTAGCCCAGTCAGGGTGCCTTGAGGGAAATCACATCTAACTAGCACCAGCCAGGCCATAGATCCCAGCAGGTACGAAGGAACACACTATGTCTAATATGCCAGCAATGTGAAATCTGCATTTCAGAAGCTTTATCATATACAAAGAGTGATATCAAAGCAGCAAGTGGTCTGAAAGCCACAAACACTGATACTGCCCTCAGACCTAGACTACTTAACGTTTTGGTTCAATCCGAGGTTCAGACTCTGAGGGTGTTATATTGATATGGTCCATTCGCTCTCTTTCACAATAATGGTAGCAGAGCCACACCCTTCCAGCTTTAGAAAGTGGTGGGGATCAAGGGGCAAAAGCCACCATTGTAGATTCCATGAGCCAGGCTCAAATGTCTCTGCAGAGTAGACCAAAGAAGTTTGTAAGATTGCCTTATTGGTGATCTCTCTGTCCTCCCTAAAATTTCCTGAGAACTAGGTAAATGACTACTTAACCTTTCTGAACCTTAGTTTTCTCTTTCGTGAAAATGGAAGTAAAGTTGTGTTTCTCATGGGCCTGTTGATGAATGAAAATTAAATTAGAGTGACGGCTGTGTGAGTGATTACCATTACATGCTATGCAAGGAGAAAATAGTATGCATATATTTCTGAGTAGAAGCCATTTATTTTTTGTTTCTTGCAGAATGTCTGTCTCAGCTCCTTGGCTATAGGACATTCTCTAACTGAACAACCAGAATGCTAGGAGGGCACATGCTGTCTGCTCTCAGATCACTCCCCTAAATCCTCAGAGAGCACCCCAACCCTGCTACCCTGGAGGCCACCCAGAGAGAAGAGAGCACGGCACATAGTCAGAACCAAAAGTGTGGGGTAGAGTCCCAGCTTAGCTCTAGTAAGATTTGGATCTTGCCATATTATCTCTCCAATCTTTAATATATTTTTCTCATGGATAAAATATGGAGAGTATCTACTCCATCTGATACATAGAGATGCTTAGAGAACAATGAATTGACATATTCCATGTGCTTTGTGGATTGTGATGTACAGTCTTAGTATTATTATTTCAAATCCAGTATCTCCTAAGTCAGCCTTGTTTATTGAGGAGGAATAATTGGAAACAGCGTTCTGGATCAGAGTATCAGAAGCTCCGGGATAGTGATGTATACTTTCCTGATTTTAGAAGCCAGTCAAGGTGAAATGGTATTGTATTGCTGGGCAGATGCCTTGTGGCATTCAGGAAGGCTGTGACCTGCCATAAATTGGTGGCGTTTCCATTTGTAAGTCAAGATGTTCTTGGTCTCTGCAGATGGCCTATAAATCTTCTGGATGGCCAAGCCTCGGCCATCCTGCCCCAACTCTTTCTTCTCAAAGGCATAATAAAAGCCTTGGAAAATATGCATATTTTGGTATCTTCCATAGATAGGTTCCCAGCCACTTCTTGGTGCTTTCTTCCCTGCCTCTGCCCCCTCAGTCATGTACTTTACAACCATGAATCAAGTATTCTGTCAAAACAGGAGAAGGGGTAAATTCTTCCTTTGTTACAGAGGGTTATGTATTTACTACAAACCTCACCTTCTAGATCTGAAGAAACCTGAGTTCTAGAATGGCAAACAGATTCCATCAGGTGACAACTTGGGTGACACTGGTATCAGCTGTCAAGGGCTCCCTCTGGGCTCAGTGGGCCCACGGGCAGGGAGGGAATGGTAGGAACATGCAGTTACCTTCTCACAGGTGAAGGATGTGAGGCTCAGATGTCTCTTTTAACAAAGAGCAACATTCACATTCCATGCTCTTTCAGTTGAATTATTCAACAACCAATATTTCCTGAATGCCTACCGTGTATCCGTTGTAGGCCTTGGTATTATCTATGAACATCTATGGATTAACCTGCATGCAGTTTTATTTTTCATGTGATTGTAAGCCTCAAAATTGGAACTGCCCAGAATATAAAAGCTACAATAAAAAAATTTCCAACAAATCACACAATTACATACATACATATATATATATATATATATTCACCAATTTCACCAATGCTTTGGTTTATTGACTTATGCCCATTTACGTGAAGGAAAAATACCCACTTTCAAAACTTGGGCTTTTGTAAGAGTTCTCTGAAAACAACTTGAAAGTATTGATGAAAACAAATTAGCCAATAACTGCTCTTGCCTTCTGCCATCCTTTTCCTGCCTGCTTCTTTGCATGGTCTTGCTGGCATAGGGTTGAAAATGAACACCAAAGAAAACCCATAAGAGCAAAACCCCAAGAGCTGTACACACCATTCTAGCTTTTCCCAGCAACCTACAAGATGAAACCTAGGTGAACCAAACATTTTTTTTTTCAGCTGAATTGTTAGAATGGTCAAGGGAGAAAGAATTTGCAAATATGCTGATCAGGAACCATCACAATTTCATGTACCTGGGAAGAGGCATAAGCAGCAATGGATAGTGAAATCTCTTAACCCAAAACCTGAGTGCTATAGTAACTATATAATACTCATACCAACTGTATGTGGCGATCTGTCTCTTACTCATCCCTGGTGTAATTGTCCTTCACAAGCTCATTTCTAGCCACTTGCTTCAAGGCCAGAGCAGTATCAGAAATACTCACGTGATGGTTATAAAAATTGAGCCCTCTGTGTTCTAGGCACTTTACATATGCATAGGTTCTTTTAATGGAATTTTCCAAACCTGTTCTTTTCATTCTGAGTGTAGCTATTATTTTTAAATTATCACACTCAGTGGTCCATCAGGATATGGGTATTTTTTCCCAATTTTATTGAGAAATAATTCACATACATCACTGTATAAGTTTAAGGTGTGCAGCATGATGGTTTGATTTACGTATATTATGAAATGATTATCACAGTAGGTTTAGTTAACATCCGTCATCTCATATAGATACAATAAAAAAAGAGAACAGTCTCCTTGTGAGGCAAACTCTTAGGATTTACTTTCTTAACAACTTTCCTGTATATTATAAACCAGTGTGAACTATAATCATAATGTTGAACATTACATCCCTAGTACTTATTTATCTTCTGGCTGACAGTTGGTACCTTTTGATCACCTTCCTTCAATCCCTCCTCCCCTCAGCTCCTAGCCTCACAAATCTAGTATCTTTTTCTGTGAATTTGGTGGTTTTTCTTTTTTTTTTTTAGATTCCACATATAAGTGAGATTATAGAGTATTTTTTCTGACTTATTTCACTTAGCATAATGCCTTCAAAGTCCATCCATGTTGTCACAATGATAGGATTTCTTCTGTTTTTATGGCTGAATAACATTCCATTGTATATATGTACCACAGCTTCTTAGGACACAAGTTTTTATTAAAGAGTGCATCCCCCCCTATACTCAGACAGTGGAGGGTGGGAGTCAGGGAGGCCTTAGTGCCAATTTTCAATCTTCATCCTTTTTCCTACTAACAGCTTCAGTGGAGTGTTAAGGGCAATGTTAAAATGCATCAGATCCTTTAGTACAGATCAGGAGACAGATGTAGAGAGTTAGCTTATCATATACCTAGTAGGTTACAGAGTGAAGTTCAAATCCACGGTCATCCAATTCTGAAGCCCATATTCTTTTTACTGTTATCTAATGCCTCCTTTTCAGCCTCACTGCCTGTGTGTTGATTAATAGGTAATGAAGTAGAAAAGTGGTCTTCAATCCAAAGAGCTCATTTCCCTGAGTGAAGACTTTTCAAGGGGAAGGCAGGCATGGATAGTTTTAGGGTAATCCATTTCCACATTCTCAGGTTCCACACATACATTAAAAGTGACCGTCTTGAGATGGCACCCATGGCCTCCTAACACCCTTCTCTCTTGGCAAAAGAAAGGCCTCCTCGCACCTCCACCAGATCTTATATCGGTATGTTGTCCAGAGTGTACACACCTCTGAGAGCCAAAGGGGCATGTGACAGATCTTTTAAACAGAGAGTTGTAAATGGATCCCCATTTCATTAAGAAGATGCAGTCCCAGTGAAATCTTTCTCTTGGATTTAATAATCATCAAAATTTGCATTATATTTCTTCTAATTAGTTTATACTGCTGATAATTGTACTATTAAACTGAATCAAAAAATATTTTTGGTGGCTTTCTATTTACAGAATTGTAGTTTAGATTTTAGTATATACAGATATAATCTAACATATAGAGTATATTAATAAAAACATATATATATTATATTATAGTATATATACAATATATATACATATAAAATATATACATATATACATACATATTAGATTCTAGTATATATACATATAAAATATTTAAAAATTAATATAAAATATCAAAAATAAAATGTATTTTACATGTGTGTATGTATATATATCTACTATGGTTAGTATAAAAACTATGTGTGTTTTTGTTTCAGAGAATAGTATGATTAATAGTTGACTTTTCAGCATAAAATTCTATTACAATGAAATTCTGTGTGAGTACCATTCAAAATAGAAGGGGGAAAATGGGAAGCACAACGGGAATTGGAGTCCCAGGTCAGAGGTGGGCCAACAATGACGTGTGGGCCAAATCCATCCCGCTGTCCATTCTTAAATGTTAGTGGAATATAGCCACCCATTCATCTCCGTATTGTCTGTGTCAGCTGTCATGCTACACTGGTATTGCTGAGTAGCTGTGGCAGAGACTACTTGGAAAGCTTAAAATAGCATTTGACCTTTCACATAAAAAGTTTGCTGACTGATATTAGAGGAAGAAAATCATGATGTACAATTTCCAGCTATTAAAGAAGAGCTTATTTATGTATTTCTCAATGAGTATTCATGGCTGTCAGATGACTATTGTATGTAAACCCTAGGACGTTTCAAAGAGTGATGTAACACTTTTATTTTTTTAAATATCAATATTTTAATATACTAAAAATTATGTTCTTGCAACAATTTCAACTTGAATGAAAAAATTTAACTGTCAACTAAAAATAGATTTATAAAATAGAGTTGGGAGACCACTATCTTAGAAAACAAGATCAGGGATGTGGCTTCCCATGGCTAAAGGTCATCCTAGGATGGATGGGGACTTGTTTCTTTCTCTTGGAGCAACTTAAGTCCCATGTGAGTCCCTCTGCCCTCGCTGAAGCTGTTCTACTACAGCCTGGAGGGGTAGCTGATGGAAGCGTGGGACTCTTAACAGGACACTCTCAGGGAGTGGCCTTTTCAATGTCTGGGCTCAGTCCTACAGATCAGAGAATCCTTCACGAGTCCCCATGTTGGCCCTACTGTCAACCAGCTGGGAGGAAAAAAGAACAGGAGTGCCCTTCTGGGAGGTGGAGGGCTGGGCTTTTGAGGATGTACCTGCAGGACTGATGGGAGTCTGTGCGGTGTTCCAGCGGCACTCACTTTGGGTTAATTTGCTCCAGGGGAAAGAGACAAGCTCCTAAGTGGATTTCTAAATCTGCTTAGTAACCTTGGTACATTTTATGAATTGAATTGTGTCCTTCCCCCCCAAAAAATATGGGGGTCTTAACCGTGAGCACTCAGAATGCGACTTTATTTGGATGCAGGGTCTTTACAGAGGTAATCAAGTTAAAATCAGGTCATTAGAATGGGCCCTAAACTAGTATGACTGGTATCCCTATAAAAAGGAGAAATTAGGGCCCAAGAGAAAGATATGCTTTGAGGGAAGACAGCGTGAAAAGACTCAGGCAGAAGGCAGCCTTCTACAAGCCAAGGAGAGGGGCCTGGAACGGACCTCCCCTCACAGCCCTCAGGAGGAGCCGAGCCTGCTGACACCTTGACTGCAGACTTCTGACCCCCAACACTAAGAGGCAACACGTTTCTGTGGCCGTACCAGTCCGTGGTACTGCAGCTCTAGCAACTTAATGCAGTGCGTTCAAAAACACGGGTTCCTTTAATGGACTTCCCAAAGCCCGGGGATTTTTACATTTACTGTAGCTGTGTTTTGAAATCAGTGCATGACATGGCTGATCAGAACACAAATTGTATCAGCCTGCATCCAAAGACAGAAGATTGGAACCAGGGAGACATTGCTCCTGGCCCCTAGTCTCCTTCCTTCCCCTTGGAGAAGTTTATCAGAGGAGTTAAGATCAACAGCTCTGGAGCCTGAGCTCTTGGGTTTAAATGCTACTAGCTATGTGCTTCGGGACCCGAAGGCCTTACTTGTTAAATAGAAGAAGAATAGCGCCTGCCTTGTTAGGTTCTTGTGAGGACCCACCACTGAGTTAATAATGTGTGGAACTCTTAGTGCTTAGCGCATAGTAAGTGCTCAGTGATGAAATGTTCGTGGTATCACTGGGGGACCAAAAAGAACAACCTAAGACCCCCCAAGGCCCATAAATTACCTAGCAAGTACTTCCCTGGAATTCTGGAAGTTTTATTTGTGAACTTACCATATAAATGTTTGAAATTTTTTTTTTTAATCTCTGCTTGTCTTCACTCTTGTTTTATCCTGCCTCATTCTTAGAATGCCTAATATTTGAGAATAGCTAGCATGCCTAATTAATCCTTTAAAAAAATGTATCTGCTCCAGCACCAGTTGGCAGATTTCATCAGTCACTCAAGATTATGGATTAACTCAGTGATCTTTTTACCCTTTAAGCTAATTAGCTGCTGGACAAATACATTCAGTCACAGAGGCCCAGCACAGCTGACCAAACACATTTCAAAGAGTAAATTCAATGGGTAAATAGTGTCAAGCTTAGATCTCTCAGTAATAATGCTTTTCTGAGTTATTGGAGATCTCGATGATCTTTCCTTCCCAACTAGAGTCAAAAGGGAGATGTTTACAGCCCTTCAAAACAAAAAGGAAAATGTGACTAATTAAACCAACTGTCTCCTCCCTTCCTAACTACTCTTTCCCCCATTTAAAATGATTTCTTCTCTTATGTTCTCAAATAACTGGCCCAATTTAACTTTAGATGACATAAGCGTATCCTTTGGGATCCTTGTTTAACAGACAAGGGAGTCTTCCCTAGATCCCCAGATGAAATATAACTTTTCTCTATTTAATTTAATTACCACTACCTGCCAAGACTTTCTCACACCTCCATAAAGCACCTTACACAGTTCATGCTGACCCTGGTGCTAAGACCTGTTAAATACTTGTAGGTACTTTTCATATCCTCTCTGACAGCACTGGTGAAACTCAATATTTTTAGACCTTTCATTATTTGCTAAAGGAGACCTCTCCAGGCAGTCCCTTTGAAGACCCCTTCAGTTGAAGTTATTCTCACACGGTAACATCATAGACAAACCTCCCTAGCAAGTCCTCAATAGTTGCAGAGAGAGCCTCTCCCTGGGACAGAGCCACCCCCTCGGTTGCGGCAGCTGGAATGGTGAGCCCTTCCTGGTGTCCAGCTCTATTAGGCAGGCTCCTGGTCTCTCCCCTGATGTCTCCTCACATGGGTCACACTGTGTATCCATTGAGCACTGTTTCTTCCTAATCACACAGGGCAGAGGTCTGGAGGAGAAGGAACTTCAGGGTGAATGACCAGCTCTGACATTGAACAGCCACATCCCTAAGCCACTTGGATTATGGGTTTTGTTCTTGCATTTGGGAAAACAGAAAACAAGAAATAGTTTGACTCTTATTTCAGGAGAGTAGAAGAAGTACAGTTGTTTTGCTTTGTCATCAATATTCACTGACACAACAAAATATTTATCAAGTGACTACTAAGTGCCCAGTCCTTCCTGTGCTTTGGTAGAAGGGAGGAATCCAAAGAGAGTACCATCTAGGCTTTGCTCTCAGTCATCTTAGAAAACAATGGAAAGCTTACAAGACAGCAAGCCATATTGAACAGTATTTAGTTAATATCAGAATTGTAAGCTTTGAGTAGACTTAAGTCATAGGCCACTGTTCTGTAACTAGTACTTTTGGAAGAGTAGCCCATGGTGAAGAACCCTGCACCCCACACTTGTGTGGGCCTTCCCAAACTCTGTCATCATGTCTGATATCCAAGTAGCATCTGTCTAAACAAATTATGATAATTTGAGCTTATTATACAGAATGAACTGTATATATATTTGACAAGGAAATAAGACCAAGAAATATATTTCTTGGCAAGAAAGGTAGTAAGGCAAAGGACAAAGTGGACAAAAAATGTAATAGGACAATATACAGCATAAAATTCCTGGGTGTGTGTGTATATTGGGTGTATGAATGTATTTGTGAATAATTACATATATGAAGGAAAAGTCTGGAAAACGAATAAGACAATGTGAAGAATGGGTACCACTGGAGAAAAAGACTGGGAATCCCAGATGTGGCATTTATTTTCAATATGCTATTCATCTGTACATATTTTTACTGTAAGTATGTGTTCATTTTTAAAAATTTAATCATCAAAATGAAATCTTGAAAAATATGTACCTTGATAAAGTATTAATAAAAATCAAACCCTTACTCAATATAGGAAAGTAAGTTTACTCTCTAATTACTAGAGAACATAACTAAGAGTTTGGGAAATAAAGTGGTGATTCTCATCCTTTGGTGCACATTATAATCATCCTCTGGTACACAAGATATTGATTCTTTTAAAAATCAAGAGACCCAGCCCCAGGATCACCCTAACTTTATAGACCAGAACTGCAAGTGACGTTTAATTAACTGTGCATAAAAACAACATACACACACCCCATCACCACCACTAACACATTCCCCAGGTGATTCTGATATGCACTAAGTTAAAATGTAGAACTAGAGAGGAAATGAAAGATGACAAAACCTCCCCACTGTGGCCGTAAACATACTAGGTTAAACTTCATGTGAAAAGATAAAAATCTTAAACTGGATTGAATAACAATATACAATAATGTTCTACTCACAAACAAGCACCTACCTAAATGATAAGAAAAAAATTAAAAGGAAAAATATAGCACACAAATGGGAAAAGAAAAGAATAGAAAAGGCAAATGGACATCAAAGGAGAGATTAAGCCAAAAAGTTTCAAGTGGGACAAAGAATCATTTTGGAGATAAAACAACCAAATTAAAATAAAAATAGAATAGTCATGAATCTTTATCCACACATATCAATATCATCAAAAGAAAAAGAAAAAGCTAGAAATACAAGAAGAAATGAGCAAAAATATAGCTGTGATAAAACATTTTTGCATTATTACTGTATTATGTGTCAAATATACAGAATATTTTAATAATATAACTAAAAAGCATCAGCCAATAGGCTTATATTGAATTGACACCTTACACTGAAAGTATGCTGCCTTTTCAAGTATCCATGCAACTGTTTTAAAAATGTGTCACATGATCAAAGTCTTTAATAAAATCTGAAAGTAACAGGCTTCTAAATCACTATTGCATCAAATTGGACATTGAAACTACTATTATAAGCTATTTAGAAAAGATGGCAGTGAAAACATGGCATGCCAAAACATACAAGATACAGCCAAAGCTGTTCTCATTTTGTATACTTATAGCCCTAAAAATCATGTTTTATAGAAAATGAAAATAAAGGAACTAAAGATTTAACTCATTAGAAAATAACAAAGAATAAAAAATATGCAATAAAAAATAAACTAGAAAACGGAGAAATAATAGAATCAATAAGTGAATCCAAGAATCACTTCTATTAAATAATTAATAACCATTGACAATTTTTATCAATGAAAATATAGAGGAAATATGAATAACAAATTTATAATTGAGAAAGATATGAAAACAGGCGTGGAGGTGACTGAAACATTATTAATGAATTTGATGGGTGGCAATTGCTAATATACTGGCTAATGCTCACCCTCCCACCTCCACACACACACACAAGAAAATAATTATAATCCAATTGTGACTATATTCAAGACAAATTATGTAAATTGTTAGCAAAGCAAATTCTCTTAGTTGGTTGAGATATATGTTTGTACAGTCTTCCTGAGAATAGTAATATGTATCAAGAACTTAAAAATTTCTATGATCTTTGACCCTCTTATTCCAAATCGAACAGTTTATCACAAGGCAATCAGAATTATGGAAAAATATGCATCGATAGGAGTTGAAATTAGGAAGACTGATGTTATGGGAGCATGATGATGATATTAATGTTTGTGGGGGGAAAATGAAAAAACAGAATGATTTCATATAGAAAAACTTGTAATTCTGAACCAGAATAATTCTGGGAAATTGCCCTACAATGTTAACACTCATTATTTGAGTGTAGGGATTACAAGTCATCTTATGTTCCTCCATGTATTCTTGTGTATCTTCCAAATATTCTTTAATGAGATTGCAATCTTTCATAGACAATAAAATTACTAAAATAAAGGGAGACATTTTAATATAAAATAATAAGAAAATATTTAACAGGGATAACACATATGAAAAACATGTGTGCATAGTATATAAAGACTGAGGATGCCACAAAACCATAATATTCACTGGGTAATTTGTACAACTGACCCTTGAACAATGCAGATGTTAGAGATATTGACACCCCTGCACAGTTGAAATCCCAGAATAACTTTTGACTCCTCAAAAACCCAACTACTAATAGCCTACTACTAACAGGAAGTCTTACCAATAACATAAACAATTGATTAACATATATTCTATGTCATATGTATCATATAGTGTACTATTACAGTAAAGTAAGCTAGGAAAGAGAAATTTTTTTTTTCAGATTCCCACAAATCTCCAAGAAATTTCCAATATATTTATTGAAAAAAATCTGTGTATAAGTGGGCCTGAGCAGTTTAAACCCATGTTGTTCAAGGGCCAGCTGTGTATATTCCATGTTCTTGGGATACATATAAGAGGTGGAGGGAAAAGGTGCTAGTAAGGATGTGATCTTTTTCCAAAACCTGAGGTCTTTGGTGTTTCCAATTCCATAATGGTCTTTTATCATTAATCCCTGGGAAGTCAACTGCCCCTTGCCGGGTACTTGCATCTCTACAGAAAACACCTCTTATCCACCCAGAGACATTGACTTCTTTGCCTCCTTCTCTCTCTCTCCTTTCTTTCAGTGTGTCTGAGATTCTGGAAGTGGTCAGCACCCTCTCTTTCCCAGAAGCACAAAGTTTGGCCAACACTCCCCCTAGTGGCCATTTACGAATCTCCTAAAAATAACTTCCCGAGAGCCAGGGCTGAAAACTCTTGCAGCCTACGTTCACTGAGGCACTTGTTACCGAGACGTATTGCTGGGCTCCTCCTCAGGAGTGTGGCTCAGAAATATGTATTCCTTTTTTAACAAGCAGCCCCAGTGATTAAAATATTCAAGTGTGGGAATCTATTGATCTAGATTATATATTCCTGAATATAGTAGAAAAGCGAGGCAAGGTGAGAAGAAAGAAATTCTTGGAAACTAACTTAGCACTAGTTTCCAAAAGGAATAGAGGCCAGATGTTTTTATATTATTTCCTACAAGGAACACTTCTTAGAACATAGCTATTATTTTTATTCCATTTGCTACCTGCAAATACATGTGAGTATAAATTATAAACAAGTGAGCGAAACCTGGACGTTTTTGCGTTATTATTCTCCATTCATATTTCTAAACATCCTCCATACCTTAGATTTTCTCCAGTTTCCAGACAGCCAGTCCATCTGGAACAGCTTGCTGATTTCACCAACACACTGCTTATCATGTTTTCCAGGTGGTTAATGTGTCTCTTAAATAAAACTGGCCCTTGTTTTAACTGGTGTTTCTATTCTGGTCCCTTTTGTAGAATAATTTGCTTCATGGCCAGAGTTTCTGTTCATTATTTCTCTGTAGTCTTTGGTAATCCCTTTTCACCACTTCTTTGTTCAAAACTATCAAATGGCACATTAATTCAATTCATTGATGTTAATCGTACATGCAGGGAAGAGGAGACTGTTCTTATTAATATCAACACCTTACCCAAATCATTTATCATTCACTGGTAAAGAATTAGAGAATAGGTTTGTCATCATTATTGATTGAGAGAAAAAAGAGCCTTCTTGTCGTGGAACCACAGACTGGCAGTTTCCATCCCTGCTTCTGCTTCAAGGAGGTATATCTTTGTCATTTGAGACAGCATTATTTGGGGAGCAGCCTATATGGACTGAGTTTTCAGGAGCCCCACTCGAAAAACCTGTGTTTCTTATACTCAGTGCTACACAAAGGATTCCAAATATAAGTAACCTTCAAGCTAACCCATAGGTTTAGGTCTGATTCCCATTTCACAAATGGTTTTCAAGGTACACAGTTAGTTGTATAAAAATGACATTAAGACTCATGTTGGCAGAATGCCATTGTGGTATGACTTCTGCAATAAAGAATGTCTGAAAGTAGGCCAGATCCTGTAAGATTTGAATGGGTTGCATTCTGAAGCAAGGCAGCCAGAGGTCCTGAAAATTTTTGGAGGAGCTGCAGAAAAATATGGCTCTATTACACCAAGCATTTTCCTCTTGTCCTTTCTGTTGCCTGACTGGGATGATTTGGCAGAGTTTAAAAATAAATGAGCTGTATTCATTTTTCCTTCAGAGCTTTGCTTTGAAGGCATTCTGTAAGGAAAAAAAAAGTGAAATACTAACACAGGCAGTGTGGGGGATCAGGACATGAAAATGTAAGCATTCCGTCCAGCAGTATATATTTAATAGCCCAGCACTCCTCATGTGGGGAGATACGCTTGGGTCCAGTTAAGGTCATATCATACAGGTGAATGTGATGCTTCAAAGAGATGTTAATGATTTGTTAGGAACTGTAGAGGAAATGATGTTTTGAATGGGTTTCAGTAGCATCTGAACCTTCCCACTGTCATGTTTACATTACAATGTGTAGGGATTGGAGTTAGGCTTTTTTATAGCAACTGGATTCCAATTTTCAGTACTAACTAGAGATGGGATTATTTTGCACACTTATCATTTATGTTAATCATTGCTTTTCACATTTTATGTTAGCCACAGAACACTTATTTTAAACAGAGTGGACCCCTACATATAAAGCCCATGAAAGTGCAATTCTGTGACGGAAACAAGGCAGACATCTCAGAGATTCCCTCACTGAGCTTTACTCCAGTGCGTCCCCCACTCCACCCCAGAGCCCAGTTTGAAAACAGTCTTCTGGGAGAAAGAACAAGGTTTCTTCTCTACAACCTAGGGGGAAAATGCCTGTAATTATTCATTCATTCTTTGATGGGACAAATATTTATTCAGTGTCTGCTGTAAGCCAGGCCCTCCTGTAGGCACTGGGAAGGCAGCAATGGATAAGAAGGACCAAGAAATCTGCTCTCAGACCAACACCAAGGGAGACACCAAGCAGCCAGGATGTGGGGGTGCTGTGAAGGAAGCAAAGCATGGGTGGAGAGAGGGGTCCCAGGGAGCGTGATCAGGGAAGGCCCGTCTAGGAAGCCTGAATACCGAGGAAAAGTGGCTATATCCAGAGCTTGGGAAAGAGTGCTTCAGGCAAGGAAAGCCCCTTAAAGCCCCAAAGCTGGAGTATTCAAGGCACATCCATGGGGCAGGTGGCTGGAGCCCAGTGATTATGGGGTCGTGGGGGCTGTGAAAGGCAGATAGGTCAGAGGAAAGTAAGCCTGGTCATGGAGCATCTAGTAGGTTATGATGGAAATTCCGTATTTCACATTTTGTTTTTAATTTACTTCTAATCATGGTTTAATTATATATTATTAGACTATAAATAAGCTCTTCATATTTTTATTCTATCAACTTTCCAAAACAGCTTTGAGGTTACCTACATAAGTGACGCCTAAGCACAAGTCCATTCAGATAAAAGCCAAGACCAAGTAGAGGGAGAAGGAAGTAATAGATAGTGGGATTGAGAATTAGAAATGTAATTCTGTGTTTCATTGGAGCCGGGTAAAAAAAAGAAAGAAAGTGATGATGGTTTATATAATTCTATTTAGTAAAAAAGGAAGGCTATCCATTCTTAAGGGAAGAAACTTCTAAGATAAATTCTAAACATAAGGTATTCCATTGGAACGTATACAAGAAACATCAGTAATTCTCTTTATGAATATTGAATGAGTAATATATGCAAAATATTGACCCTCTAGGGAATATAAACCTTAATCAGACATAAATTCTGCCTTCCGGGAGCTTGCAATTGTGTAAAGGAACATAAGAAATATACATAAATAACTATACTACAAGGCAGGAGCTATAAGATTAGTTTTCAGAGTATCTAGAAATGGATTTCCATAGAACCTTCTGTCAATCACAGGTATAACATTAAAGCATGGCTCCGGAAGCATTTCAGTGTTAGGGCAAAGATTTAAAGTAACCAGTCATGTTTATAGCTTTTCTGTAATCTAAGGATTTAACACACAGAAGCCAGGGGGAAGGCAGGGAAGGTTCCTTAGGCTGTCTTCCTCTGCAGTCATATCTCACACAGGGGCTGGTCTCATTCCATTGAAAGGTGACTGTCAGGAGCCTAGGAGACAGATGCCCTACATTGCTAATTTAGACACATACGTATTTTGTGTGTCATATGAGTAGCTGACAAATTGATATTGTTACAAAAATTGAGTAGTGTCTGTTTTCTATAAAAATATATTATTTTTTATGTAGAATGAATTCAAGTTTATAGGTGAAAATAGAAAATATAAGTATTACAAAAGGAAAATGCCTGTAACCCATCCATCCAAAGAAAACTCTGTTAATATTGTAGTCTTGTGTCCTCTCAGACATTTTCCTGCATGTGCATGGGGAGAGGATCACACCACCTACACTGTTCTGTGGCCCCCACTTCTCATCTCTTCCAGCTTGGACACACACTGTTCAATGATATCTTGGTAAGCACTGCATGGCACTCTAGTATTTAATTGTGTCATAATTTACCTAACCAACTTTCTAGAGTTGACACATAGTTTATTCCCACTTTTTCAACCTTATAATCAATGCTGGGATGAACATTCTTTAAGATAACTTTTCCAACTTCTGTAATACTTCTCTAGAAGTGGAGAGACCAGAGATGTTTGGTAACTCTCCTAGTTCTGGGTCACATGTACACCCAAAGCTTTTGTTTAAGTCCTTTGCTCATTGACTCTTAATGCAGAAATGCTAAGCTGTCCCTTGTACAGAGGAAAGAGGGCTTCAAAGCACCAAATAAGTCCCTGCATTTTAGATTCTCATTTGTTTTTCCTTTCTTCCTACCCAATCCCATTAATTCCCTTAAATTAATAACCCAAGCCGGAGTTTAGGTAGCATTTTCAGCTCCTTCTGTTTATTTAACACCTACCACATACAATTAGTCACCAAGTTTTTAAAGTTCTGCCTCCTATAAATGTCCTGAATCCATATGCTACCTTCTTCACACCCACTTCATCTGGCCCTGATCACTGACCCTAGATCCCTATGAGATTGCTAAATGCTGTCCTCTTCTAAGGTTGGGCTCACCCTCTAATCCATCTTTTACATTTCCCTTTAATGTAAATCAGATAATGCCACGCTCTGCTCCAAACTTTGTAATGGCTCCCCGTTGCTTTCTAGATAAAATTCAAACCCTGCAGCTTAGCACACAGGCCTCTGTTTCTAGATCCAGTTGCCTGGACTGAGTCATGAAAATCTGTATACTTGAAAAGTCCTCTGTGACTTCAGTGTAAGCTGCTTGGCTCTTCACAAGTCCTAAAATGGACACTTAGGAGGCACTGGTCTGCTTGAAATCCACTCCAGAGCAGGAAGCCAGATGCAGCTGGGAATACCCCTCAGCCACAGCTTAAAATTATCCAGCACAATGTGATTATTTTAGGAAAAGTTTCAAAAGCATTCCGCCAAAAAGCAGCATGTTTGCAAGTGCGGATTAGAAAATCATTTCCACTTAGAAGTCTAATTTACTTAAGCGACACAATTTTTAAGCTATGAAGCTTTTCCTGTAGAGTCGGGATATTTTACTGCTTGTCTAATGCAAAGCAGGTGGTTGAAAGCGACTGTCTCCAGAGACTACCACATGCTTGGCTGCACCAAAGTTCAAAGTATCAAATATTGTTCTGTGGGACCGAAGAGCAAGAGGGTATTTTGTTTAAATCTTATGAAAGCACTATGTTAAACTGTTTTTTTCAACTCAAACATTTAAATTTTAGGGTCCTTAGAAAAATTCTTAAAAAGCCGTTTTATTCTTTGTATTTCTTATAGGAATAGGTATTTATAAATATCATCAAACTCTTAAAAAAAGAAAAATCATTTTTGAAAAGTTGTATGTTTTTGTATGTTTCTTTTCAGATCAATAGTGTAGCTTTTAAAGAAAACAGACATTTGTGAGACTGAAGAAGGCATTGCCATGTAGCAGTTTATTTTATTTCATCTCTTGTTAATCCTCAGAGAGTTTGATGGATTAAAACTCCCTAATTATCAGGCCAATAATTATGTGAATACCCAATATAGTCATTAATCCCTCATTAATATTACTCCTGAAAGATACAGAGTTGGGATTTTAAAACAATTTTGGTTAGTTTTCTTTGTTTCCTCCAGCGGCTTTGCCAGACTCTCTACTGCTTTGTTCACACAGGGTCCTCAGCCTCTGATTCATGGTAGGCATGGGATAAACACCTGCTGAGTTAATGCTTGCATGCCAAAGCATGAAAATTTTATGTAGCATACTCTTCTGAAGAGACACAAGGGGAAAGAGAGATTCAATCCTTGGCTTGAAAGAAGGTTATAGTTGTAGAGAATACCTTTTTTCCTAGCCCATCTGATTTACAAAATTATTATCATGCTATGCACACTGCAGCATGATTCTCAATACAAATACAAATTCTCAATACAAATACTTTTATATCTAGCCTCTCTCACCACCATTGTTACACATCATCAATACATATATTCTAAAGTTTTCATTAATTTTATTATGTCATATGTATGTGTATGTACGTAGTAGGGGCAACTTCCTCACAGCAATTTAATTGTTTCCAGGTATGTTGAGAGATTCAAAAATAGTTTTCAAGACCATAGGTAAGAAATCACAGGAAACACTGGGTTAGATGATCTACATCAGTATTACTCGAAATGCTGGTCAGTGAGCTCTTTGTAACTGATCTGCAACAAGATAAGAAGTTTGCACCAGAAGGTAAATCAACTATATCCTTAAGCACACAGTTTAGTGCAGTTCATATCTTTTCCTAGTAAGATTTTCTCAGTGAAGGAAGCAGGGTGTTTGACTTGAATTCTCATACAAGCTTTTCATCTTGTAAACTGGTCTCTTACAGATTATAGTCTAGCATGACTATAACTACATGTTAAATAGCCCTGATCTTCATCAAGATTTTGTCTAGTTCAGGGAACTCCAAAAGTATGGTTTCCAATTTGTTAAATGGTTATTTCTTCAATAATTAATATAAATAATGTAATTATTTGGATATGTTATGTCAAGTAGTAACAATGTCATGGAAAAAAATCAAAGAAGGTTAAAGGGCTAGAGAAGGCTGGGGGCTGCTTTTTTAGTCAGAGTGCTCACGGATGGTTTCTGAGCTGTGAAGAGAAAGCTATGTAATGATAGCTAGGGAAGAACATTTGAGAGTAGGCTCAAAGGGCTTGAAATGGGAGCGAGCTTGGTGTGTTTACACCAGAGAAGGCAGTGTGCCTGGGGTGGTGAACAAGGAAGAGAGTGGTAAAGGAGGGGCCAGAGAGCTAGCTAGACACCAGATTTTGGAGGCGATGGTAAGAACTTTGACCTTTGTTTTGAGTGAGACAGGGAACCACTGGAGGACTGTAGGCACAGGAGTGATGACATGATTGGACAGGTGTGAAAGGATCAGTGACTGTGGGGGAGGAGGGTGAAATGAAGCAGCTAAGGGGCTGTTGCTGCAGGTCGGGCGAGGGGTGCACGAGGGCTGTTCAAAGGCAGAAAGGTTGGAGATAATAAGAAGTGGTCACGTCCTGAATCTGTCTTAGAGGCCGAGCCAACAGGATCTGCTCTTTGGATAGATCAGGTGTGGGGTGAGAGAGAAGGAAGTTAGCCATGACTCTGGGCTTTGACACCCTTTACGGAGAAGAGGAACACTGGGGAGGAACAGACTGAGGCAAGGGAAGAAGAAGAAAGGGCTGAGTGGGGGCCTGTTGGATGTGAGATGTCTGGTAGACAACCAAGGGCAGATGAAGAGACAGCCGTGCAATAGATGCATCTGAGTCTGAGGAAGAGGATGGGACTAAAGATAGGAATTGGGAGCTGTCCACACATAGATGGTACTAGATCAGATCGTCTAGGCAGCAAGTGAAAATGGATAAGAGGTTCAAGGACCAAACAAAGGACCCTCTAACAGTTAGGAGTCAGAAAGATAAGGAGAAACTCAGCAAAGGATACTAAAAAGGAGATGCTAGGAGGTAAGAAGTATGTAAACAACAACAAAAAATGTGGTGTCATGAATGCCAAGAGGAGAAGGGCTTTCCTAGGGAGAAGCAGTAATCATTCATTTCAAATGTATTATAAAATGAAGGCTGTAAATTATCTAACAAATTGGGCCTAATGAAGGTCATTGATGCTCACGATTAGAGCAGTTTCAGCTCTAAGTCATGCCTAATTAGAGAGGTCCTCTTGTGATTGGTTTAGTTTTTAGTGAAATGAGAATCAAAGTTACCTGATGAAAACAGGAGGAAGGGGTAGGGTCCTGGAGGTTTGCAAATAGAGGAGAACCTGTGAAGAGTAAATCAACCGGGAAATACAATAGGCTTGCCAAACAGAACTAAGAACTCACTTGTTAGTTGAAGTCATACATTTCAAATAAGACCAGACAGCACCATTGTATGGTTTTCTCCAGCCACATTCAGCTGTTGTTCAGGTGGATAGAGACAGAGAAAAGGACTTAAGGAGGATCTGTGTTTTGCTAGGCAAATACAATGCCTAGCGAAGGTGCTGGGATTTGGAAGTCAGTGTAAGGGAGTGATTGTAATTATAATGGAATAGAAGTTAAGAAAAGATTAAAGTGAAGACATAAACAGGGCAATGGACAAGGAAAAGGTGGCAATGTCAAAAGTCACAATAGATTCAAAAAATTCTTGGAGTGGGAATATTAGAAAGAGTGAGTTGTAAAGATGAGGTAGTAGTTATAAACTTGAGACTTTGGCTATGGTTCTATATCAGCAACGACAATGTTTAAGATACAATCGCAGCAAAGGCTGGCTTAGGGGAGGATGATGGTCGAGGTCACTGGATTGAGGAGGCCATGGAGCTGAGAAGCTAGATACTGGAGAGATCATCTGTGAGAATGTTGAAATTACTAAGATTGGTAAAAGAATGGTAGCAAAGAGTAAGAAGGATAAGAAAACCTTTAATAAGTTGGGGGCATGACCAGGTGGAGAGTAAATAATGTAAGGCAAGATATCAGGTAGTATGGTCTGATGGAAGGCACTCCAAAGGAACTGGGTGAGGGTTGGGGAGCAGAAAATACAGCAGCCCAGCAGCAGCAAGCAGGAGCAAGAAGGACAGATCTCTAACCTCTGAGCTCGTGGCACCAAGGGTGGGAAGAAAAACTTGAGAAGGCTGCAGCAGGAACCTTCTCCTAGAGAGCCAGACTTCCATCAAGACCAGAAAGAGAAACAAATTCTTAGAGGAGATGCAGGTGAATTGGCCTGTGACGGAACCTGGGTTCCAGAGGGCACACTGGAAAGGTTTGGAGGTGGGGATGGGGTGCCCAGAGCTCCAAGCAGATTAGGGAAATAAGCAAAGCCTTTGGGAATCTGTGAGTCTGGGTGATGGGAGGTTAGCTGGAGTCCTGGGCACTTGCTCATGACAGAGGTTCACAGGTGTGAGAGGCATGACAGGCGGATCCTGGTGGAGTCTTGAGAAAGTGGGACACTCAGGACTAAAAGTGGTTGCTTGTTGGGACTGGATTCTGGTGGGTCTCATGATGAGGTGAGAGTTTTAGAGGAGAGAGAGTGGGGCACAGAAGCCTGGTAAGTCCTTGGATGCCAAGGATAGTGGTCTGGCAGGGGCTGCAGACCTCTAGGAACTTTGCCTCAATCTCGTCAAGGCCAACCTCAAGATTTCCAGAAACCATACTCCTTCAATTCTCTATCACCTTCTGTACATTGAAAAACCACCATCCAGTGCTTGGAGTCTGCCTGAATGTATTTCAGAAATACTATGTTGATTAGATGCTTCAACAAATACTGCTTTCATGGAGAGCACTTCACGTTTATATCATAAAACAGCTGGTGCCATCCTCTGCTCAGAAACAGGCTAACAGCACGTGAATAGCTTTGGCTGTTCCATGGATAGATCACAAATGGTAGGAGATCAACAGGGTTACCATAAAACATAACTTAGAAATATTTTTCTTTGCTCACATGAGACATTTTGGACTTGGGAAACTCAGACTACCAGAAAAGTAGTTACTGTGTAAGGGCAATGGGGACTTGCTTCACCTAATGTTTTTTGCCATTTTTTTCCTGCCCTATAATCAAACCTACAGACCACTCATTATTTACCTATTGTAAGTTCAGCTTCCTTGCACTTCCCATTTCAAAATAGTCATTGAAAAATTACACAACTGATGATTTTTATCTAGGCAAAACATATTTTTGATGATAGTCTTTCCAACAACTGCTGAAAAGCTCTATCACTCACTACAGGCTGTTGCAAGATGGCCTCACTTGGAAGTCTTAAAATCTAATGAGTTTTTTGTATGCCTGGATGCATTTTTGAGCTATAAAATAGAACTTGTTGGGAAAAGTGACCTTTTTTCTATATGCAGTGTAGCTGAATTCAGAATTGTCCTTTACAAAGGTATAATACATTGATTGATCTGATGGCATTTGGGTCTAAAATTACTTCTTGGATACAGAAGAGAATAAGACCTTATTTTGAAAGTTTCTGACTTACTTTCTTTCAAAAAAAGAGAAGAAGGCAAATTTGGAATTGGAAGAGAATTTTAAGTTTTTGTTCTAACCTGTTCCTGAATCAAAATGTTTATAGCCTTAAGGACACTCTAGACAAGAGAAGGTTTTAAGAAACGGAACAGATACTGAGATAGATAAATTTGAATTGGATACCTATTTATGAGTCAGGCACTGATGAAGAGAGAAAGAAGTAAAAATGAAAAAAGGATCTTGTCTCAAGCACCAAATAGTCTAGCAGTGGGAACAGACACATAAACCAATAATCAGTTGAGTTCCATTAGACTTACGTAGAGGATGTACAGACAGTTTGTCCTCTTGCGGGAGGAATAAAAGTAGGTAGGGGATGGAAGAAGGCTCTGAGAACCTATAAAGAACAGAAGATACTTGATTGGACTGTGGAAGATGATTAAAAGTTTGCCACACATTTCCTAAAGGAGTTGGGTAGAGGTCATCAAAGAGCGAATTCAAAGAGGAGACAACTGCCTGAGCAAAGAATTGGAGGCATAAATAGGACAGTCTTTGGGACCCTAGGAGAAAGCAAGAGGCAGAAAGAAGTCCAGGGGTGATCTGGGTTTTCACATAGGTAAGAGACTCTGGTTGAGATCCTTGGTACTCTACCTTTGACAGATTTAGGAAAATAAAAAGATGTATACATGTTTCCAAGACATTGTGGAGAACACTCTATTAGGTGGAGACATCCAGAAATCGGAATATTGTGCTGAAATAATATGGAATTGAACCACTTTTCTATGATGTATCTGAGTAATTCATCTGGTGTGTGTTTTCATAAAGGAAATCTTTATACCTGCTTAGTGTGTTGTTTTTCCAAGTAAAATTGCTTGGGAATTTGTTTCTAAAGATGGATTCCCCATCTTTTGGTGAATGCGAGCCAAGGGGTGTAGTAGTGAGCCTGCAGAGAGACAAGATGGTGTACAGAAAGATGCAGCAGATTTGAGCCAGAAGAGGAGGGTTTACTTCCTAGTGTGAGCACTTAGGAGCTATGTTTCTCTAGAAGAAAGTCACCTGACTTCCTGGAGTCCCTTCCTGCGCCTCTGTAAGGGGAACTGATGAGTTGTTTGGTGACATACAGCACAGGCGAGGTAATGCAAAGGCCCTTGCATGTGCTATAAAAGCTCCATAGACACTAGAGTTGATAGTCACACTAATCTCTCAGTTGTGAACTTCACCTTGTTAAGGCCCCAGGGTCATAAATTGTAGATCAAACTTAGAAAATGGTTCTCAAACTTTGGGGTCCAGAAATATTTCTCACCTGGTATATTTGTAAAAATGTGGAATCTTGGGAACCACTTCCAGAATTTCTGATTCTTGCAGACGGAGTAGGGATAGGGTTTAGGAATCTGCTTTTTTAACAAACACCCCATGTGATTCCAAAGAAGGTGGTCCAGGAGACCATTTTTAGAGAAACTGTCCCAAAATATCTTAAAAGATACATGCATTCAGCAGAATCACACCAGAAAGTGCCCAGCCTAATAATAAAAGCTTGGATTCTCATCTTCTGTGAAAAAATGACCATAACGCCTGCTGAGCTCCCGAGGGGTCTTTCTGACAGGCGTCACAGCTGACATTGGCCTTACTACTTTGAACCAAATCTAGGAGGCACTAGCCTTTTTGAAATCCTGTGATGGTGTTTGGAATGGAGAACTGAAGACCAGTTACCCCACCTCCTACTGAGCACAAGCTCTGGGCTCCCGTGGTGCGTTCCCAGCATGCCAACCTTTCATTTGGCAGCAGTGTCTCCTGGTGGGAGTCAGCCTAACTGCCTTCCAGAGGGCCCCATCCTTCCCCTGCTTTTCCACCAGCCCTGGCCCAGAGCGTCTGCCATCACTGAAAGGTGCTCTGTTTGGCCTGAACCCTAATCATGATATGTAGTGGTTCTGTGACCTCTGACAATAACTTTACTTTCCAAGTTTCCATTTCTCCATCATAAATGAAGATGACATACCTAGCTCACTGCTATGAAGATGAAATGAGATGGTGCTTAATGCCTTCTGTGGGTCTGCTGCATGGGCTCCTCCCCCCAGGCCATGATTAGCTGTTGCCTCCCAGAGACTGTGTGGTTACGCTCTTCTGAGTAATAACAGTGTGTTTGGAGAACTTGCCTGGAGTCATATTTGGAAAACTTGCCTGGAGTCAGAGCAAAGTTCCAAGTTCTAGGTATGGAGTCAAGAGCAGAAACAGCTCTTAAACTTTCACTACAAGTTTATAAGCTTCTGATTAAAGATGGTCATTTTGGATTGAAACATTTAATTCTCCTCCTTCCAGAATTCTTCTTGAGATAAGATGACCAACACACACACACACACACACACACACACACACTATACCAGGCCTGGAGCAGGGAAGAGTACAATCTGGTCATTCAGCAACATGCAAACATATACACCCATAAAATGCCAGACTCTCAGTGGGTCCACTTCATACAGGCTAGAATTGGGAATAACCTACATATTCAGGAATAAGACAAAAGTTAAATAAATGGAAAACTGTATTTTCCTTAGAGAAGATGATGCATTCACATGGTAATTTATATAGAAAAGGTGATACAAAAAAAAGATTTTAAAACAATATGTACATTATTATACTAAAACTATTCTTTAAAAAACTTCTAGAAAGATACGTACTGAAATATATGTTTTTTTTGTAGATAGGATTAGAGTCATCTTTCAAAATACTGTTTATCCTTTCTAATTTAATTACATTGAATTTAACATGCTTGTGTAATAAACAAATCTACATAACAGATTTATAACAGTTGGGGCTTTCAAACATTAACTGCAGACCTAAAAATATTTGGACAGCTAATTTGGGGCTTCGGTGTGATGTCCATGTTTGTATGTCAAGAGAGCAGTGTCTTCCATCATTTGGCATCCTGACCTCATTACAGTGAAGTGTCAGGAGAGGGCTATCATCTTCCTGAGCGTCCCCTAAGCAATGTCCAGCTGTGGTCCCTGGACAGCACCGTCAGTGTCACCTTTGAACCTGTGAGAAATGCAGATCCTCACACGGCATCCCAGCCTCTGAATGAGACTCAGGGTGGCCCAGCCTTCTGCTTAAAAAGCCCTCCAGGTGAATCCGAGGCCCACTCATGCTTGAACAGAGAGGTTTGCCTACTCCAAGGGGTGAACAGAGAGGTTTGCCTACTCCAAGGGCAGAAACAGCTCCTGTCCGCCAATGCTGTCTGTGTAAATTTTTTCCTCCTCATCTATTTGCACACCAGTAGAATTTCTTTTACATCAGTGAACCTCTCTAGAGACTCTCTGTGATGGGAAAAAATGTGTTGAATATTTTTTTCTTTTTCTTTTTAAAGCACCATTACAATTCCCACTGTCCCTCCATTCATTTTCATAACTGAGTCTAGAATGATTGCTTTTTCTTTGAATCTTGCTTAAAGGGATCTTAGACCCTGGACCTGGAGCCCAGAAGGTGAAAGTGATGATATGGAGGTGCTGACTTATTAATCAAACGTTTGCTCTGTGCTGGGCATTAATCACATAAACCTGCACAGCTGGATAAGATTCATTAGTGTCATCTTGCACTGCTCTTGTCTTCCCAAGCTGCTTGCTCTCTGCCGCATTCATTAAAATGCCATTGGTGCTTCAATGGCAGCTTCATCTCTCTCTCACCTCCTGTGGCCAGGTGCTGTGTCTGAGCCCCCGGGAGCAGGGAAAGATCACTCTGAGGTTACCAAGCAGAACATTTAATTAAAGGGCCTCTGATGGTCTCTTTGACTGATTTCCTTTCAAATCTGCCTGGATCCTCTGGGAGCTTCTTCTCAAGATCCATGTTCTACACGGAGCCAGATGCAGCCCCTAGGGCTGGAAAGGGGCTCCGGCATGAGACTGGGCACCTCTCTGCTGTGAGTTTGCCAGTGCCATACACCTGTTCACCAGTCACTGCCCCTCACCTGGGGACATCATGCTGGTGCCCAGACCCTCCTCCTCCTTTTCCAGTCCACTTCCTAATTCCATTTAGAACTCTCTGGGTTCAGAGTTCCTTGCTCTGGCCTTTAAATCACCTTTTACTTGTCATTCTTCCAACAAATACTTATTGAGCACCTACTATGTGCCAGGCCCTGCACCAGTCACTGGGCATACAATATTGAACCAATGAGACGTGGTCCTGCCCCCACGGAATGTTCATTCTAGGAGGGGAGAGAGACAAAAGCAAAGCAAAAACGAAACAAGATAAAGTGGCCACAAGTATAAGGGCTATGAAGTAAACCACAAAGGGGCAGAGACAGAATGCACGGGGGGTGGGAACAACTTACTGAGAATAGCATGGTCAGAGACAGCTGGACAGCACCGTCAGTGTCACCTTTGAACGTGTGAGAAATGCAGATCCTCACACGGCATCCCAGCCTCTGAATGAGACTCAGGGTGGCCCAGCCTTCTGCTTAAAAAGCCCTCCAGGTGAATCCAAGGCCAACTCATGCTTGAGAACCACCCACTACACTGCAAGTACACGATGGGAAGGAGGTAGTCACGTGAAAGTGTGTCAGGAAGCACACTCCAGGAAGAGGGTGGGGAAGGCGGAGAGAAGTTTGGCTTGTTCAAGAAAATGAAACCAACACTGCTTTGGCTGGAGCAAGGTGAGGGGGAAAGTGGCAGAAGATGATGCTGGCAGCGTGGGCGGGAATCAAATCATGCAAGTCCTTGTAGACCACAGGGAGGGGTGTGGACTTCAGGTAAAGTAAGAAACTAAAGCATGTTAAGCGATACCATGGACTGATCTGAATTACTTGTCAGATGATCTGCATCGCTGAGCCCAGAATCGAGTGGAGTGGTGGAAGAGTGGAAAAGGGGAGACAGTTAGGAGGCTGATGCACTGGTTCAAGCGGTAGATGATGGTGGCCTGGACTCTGGTGGTAGTAGTGGAGATAGAGGTAAGAAAGTCGTTCCAAGATTTGTTCTAGAGAGACATTCACAAAGACTTGCTGATGGTCTGGATATGGGAGGGGCATGGCCATGGAGGCAAGAGGGGTCACAATGGACTCCTCTGTTTTGGCCTTGAGTAAGGACATTGAAGTATCAGTCACTGCTCTGGAGAGGCAGGAGGGTGGGATGCTTTCTTGGCCTTTATCTCAGACTCTCCCTAATGCGTTTGTGCAGACATCCCTCTGGAAGCAGCTTCATGGAGCCCATCCTCGGCTTCATTCACAGGCTACCTACTCAGTCCAACCCAGACCCCTGAGAGAGGAGCTGCGGGCTGATCCCCAGAAGGGCTGTATCCCTGTAGCACAGTGCCTTGTGTGCATGGAGATTTGAGGAGTAGATACACCACTATGTCTGCCTGTAGAGCAGAGTTTCTATTGGAAAAGTGTTGAGTCAGCCGCCAGCCTTGCTGACAGGGGCATACTTGTTATCTTCTCCTTTTTTCCTAAGGAGAAAAGAAGTAGGGAGAAGAGAGAGAAGTAGACTAGAGCCACAAAGCACAGATAGCCCTGGAATCCAGTGGGGGTTGAGCCAGGACAGAAGCAGAAGATAGGAGTAACCATGGGCAAAGGAGGAAATTGGAGAGATCTGTGGCTCAGCAGTGGGTGACCCTAGTCACCCATTGTAAAGGAAAATAGATGCTTAAATTCTTTGCATCTCCTACAGGGAAGGTGTGCTGGTTACCTGAAAAGCTGCCTGTGGGCTGCTCAGTCCTGAGTGTCTCAGGAGGCTAAAGGAAATGTCATCTCCCCTCTCACACCTGTGAATAGTGAGCATGTCAGTCAGTCCAGCCAGTCAGGAGTCAGTCACCTCCAGCGATCCACATGCCCTGTTGTTTGTACACCATGCATAGTACTTTGTCCCTCATTTACTGTGTCCATTTGGGATATGAAGGTGGCTGCATCTTCTAGACTTAAACCTTGAAAACAGTGATGAGATAGAAAGGGAGGGGTATAAGGAGTGTAAAGGACCCCAGGGAGATACAGAGCCTAAGAACTCTAACCAGAGGAGCCCAGGCCCAAGAAACTGAGAAGCTGATGCAGCAGAATCAACTTAGCCAGGAGGGCTTGGGGAGTTTGCTTTGGAAAAGTGTTCACATTGTCTCTGTGACTTTCCGTTGCCTGCGTAATCGGCATTTATAATCAGTGGTTCTCAGATGGGGAGGGGGATCTATTCAGGGGACCTTTGGCAATGTTTGGAGACAATTTTGTCACAGTTGGGTGTGTGGGGAGGGTGCAGGGGCGCTGCTGAATATCTATAATGTACAGACGGCCTCCACACCCAAGGATTGTCTGGACCCAAAGGTCAGTAATGCTGAGGTTGAGAAACCCTGGGCTAAGCTATGTGAGAACAGAATAAGAGAATGTGGTCTAATACGGAAGAGGCTATGGCCATCCACACTGAGAAAGGGTGCTTTCCAGCTAGGAGCTAGACAAGGAAATTCAGTGAAACACCACCTGTAATTCCAGCTCTTGTCTGAGCGTCTCTGGAAATCAACAAATGTTTACTGTCCTCCGTCTGAGTACAAGGAGCCAGGTGTGATGATGAGGAAATGCTGGGGGCTGTGGCAGGCAGAGAGGTCAGAGGTAAGCAGGCCCAGCCCGTTTATGGGGCTGCGAGTTAGGCCATGATGGAAATTCTGTATTGCTCATGGATGAGGTAGAACCTTTGTAAGGATGAAATGACAATATATGCAAAGCGGCTGTACCTGCTAACATACTAACCAGATGCTAAATCATCTTGCTCCAGACTTTCACTGTCTTTTGCTCCAGCCTAGCTTCTTCTGCCCATGGATCCCGCGTGTTACTTTAGTTTCCCTCATCTCCACATCAGTAACCGAAGGCAAATAGCTGACCCCTGCATCTATCTCGCCAAACAATTGTAAAGATGAAGGGTCCTCTAAGCTGCTTATAAGCTGCTCTAAGTTTCCATGTAAAATCAAGATCCTATTCATTCCCGTTATATTTCTCGCCACTCTTTACCACTCATCTAGTCACACTGTACTTATTGAGCAACTCCTGCATACTAGGAACCGTCCCAAAATCTTGAAAATCAAGTCAAAGAATATACAATCTCCCACTTGACTGTACTTATCACAGACAAGTATTTCTCATCTTCTGTCACTTGATCCCTACATTCATGAATATTTTTGTGATATTTTACATACACACACACAGACCCCTCGGCTTTGTCATATTATTTAAATAATATACCTGGGCTACATCCACCAGGAGGACAGATTGTTGGCCAGGAGGAGAATCCTGGGGGTGAAAGGGGCGTGCTTGAGAGATATTCCAGGCATCCCCCTGTGGACGCTTCTGGTCATTGGTCAGAGTGTGAACAGGTGTAAGGACAAGAAATGTGGCTGCAAGGATAAGACACAATCACTATTGTGCTTTAGAAAGAGAGCTCTCTGGATTAAAAAGTCCAAGACTACTGGAGAAGAGACCAATTTAGGAGGTAGTTGCCTAATCCAAGCCGGAAATGACATGGGCCTGAACCAAGATAGTGGCCAAAACTGGGAATGGGGTGGATGGAGGTTTAGGATGTAGATTCAACAGACTTGGGCAATCTGTTGGATGTAATTGCATGGGTTGGAGAGTGAGAAACTGAGGCTGATTTCTCGGTGACTACTGGAATCTCCAGCTGAGATGAAGAATATGGGAGTGAGAGTAAGCCAGGATTTGAGGGAGTGATGGATTCCTTTTCTCAGCTAGATGTGTAGTGCATTGGGTATATCCAAATGGAAGTAATGTCTGGCAAGAAAAGCCAGAGAGGCTAAAGAGCAAAGGTGAGTGAGATGCCCTGGAATCTCACAAACAAAATTGGCATCATAAGCCTGAGATAAAACTCTGAGTCATTTGAGTTGATGAGATCTTGGGTGGGGTGGCACTGTGTAAAGTGAGAAAAGAAAGAGAGCCTGGACTGTACACCTGCATTTAAGGGACATGTGGAAGGAGAACCTGCAAAAGACACTGAGGAGGAGAATCAGACAGGTAGACAAGATGGCTGTTTTCAGTGAAGCATACAGGGCCCTGGTGGTTTCAGAAGGAAGATGTGAATATTCATGGGAAACCATCCCCCTCTTCCTTACTATAGATATCAGTCTTCCTTTGGAAGAGGAGCAACACATGCATGCATATCTACACACACACAGAGGTTGTTGCAGAAAATACCATACTGGTTTTAGCCAGAGGTGGCTTTGAAGCTTCAACCACAAAGAAGGAAAAATTTTTTTGTCCTGACAACCCTTTATCTTCACAGCAGAGGAGGAGAGTCCAGTGGCTACTGGACAACAGATGCACTCTCCCCATAACCATTAATACCAGTCATCTCCTACCTACTGGGAGGGAAGGTAGCCCTCCTATGTACCCCAAGCCTCTCTTCCTGGTGATGGATGTTTCCATTATTGACAGGGAAGCAGCAGGCTAATGGCACGGATGAATTGTAAATTTTGACAACCCTGACAGGTAAATATTGGCTTTGCACAAACACGTTTCTATATATAGCCTGTCTGCTGTAGAAACTCCACAGATGGCAGCAGGGCTGCCCAAGCGCTGATTTTCCCAGGGTCCTTGGTGCAGAAAAGCACAGCTGTCAGCTTTGCTGTTCTCATTGAGAGCTCAGGCCGCCTCTGCTGTGCCCACAGCCTGTCCCATCCCATCCTTCTTTGGCAGGCAGAGGCAGGGACAGGTGGAGATCAGTCATTTCAGCAACCTGCCTCTGGTGCCTTTCATTCCAGCGTTCCAAAGGGGGTCCTTAAAAATGTGTCACTTCTCCCACTTTTGCAGTCATAGTGAGAATGCCTGATATGGGGATTTGTTGGCCCCTTCTAATTAAAATTGGTGCTATTGAAAGAAACTCAGGTGAAGTGAGACACACAGTCACTCCGGACAGTGTGCCATGTGGCTGCATTGCTAAAAGTAGCGCTTTCCAGGGCTCTGGGCAGGTGTTGGGCTGTTTGTGAGCCCGCCAGGGATGCTGACCTGCAGGGCAGTGTGGGTGCGGAACCATTCACATCAGCAAGTCGTCTTGCTGGGGAAATTTGCCCAGCAACCACCTCACCCCTTCCAGAGCGCCACCAGGAATGTAGTGAGCCACCATCAGAAAAATGCAAAGGCATTCTTATTTCTCAAATATTGGGCTAAGAGCTTTTAGCTGGAATAATGCTGACTGAAGTGGTAGCATTCTAAATAATCATTGTAGGAATGCCCAGACAGCTTAGTGGTAAATTAAATGCCCCATCACTGTGGCTGAGCCCTGGTTTGGGGAATGCCTGTACTTCCCTCCCTCCCTAATGTTTGTTTTCCGCTTCTTATTTCCGTGGGTTCATGATTCAGTACATTTCATTGCAAGCCCCTTCAAACCTTTCTGGAAGTAGGCAAGGTACAAATCATATAAGGTGAGTCAAATCATTCTTGAAGGTGTTTATGATAGCAAGAGTAATCAAAAACTTGTATTATTTTTTTCTCCTACAAAGCCTTTGAGAAAAGAAAGGATAATAATAGACACTGTGCAATGAAACAATTTGTAATAGAAACTTAGGAGGAAAACGTGGTGGAGAACTCCGCTAGGAAATAACATGTGACTAATGAAGTAATGGTGGTGTCACACCCAAAGCGGAGTTGTCTGTGGCTTTCTCTTTAGCCTCATCCTGAGCGAGGAGGGCAAAGCTGACATGAGTCGGCAGTCATTCTAAAGTATAGCCTGTATGCCTGCTGGGCTCTGTGTGCACGGGGTGAACTCAGGACTTTCATTCCTTCTCCTAAGCAATGATTCACCATGAGCACAGTCCCCCTTGCTTTTCTGGTGGGGTGGCCTTCTAGTTACAGCTCCCTCTTCAGAAGGAGGACCAGTTCATTGGTGTTTGGGGCTAGGGGCTTCTCCCAAGTCTTGTCTTTGTGATGATGGCCTGTGATTTCAATAAGGGCTGTGGCCAGTGCCTTTTGCTTCCCGAGCACTCTATACAGTGCCTGGCATCCAGCAGGCAACACATCAGCGTTTGTGGATTGGAGTTGGCTCAGTGAGCTCTGGTCATCAGGGAACCTAATTTCCATATTGGCCAAGAGACCAGAAAAATTCTTCATGGGTGAAATTAAAGCTTCACATTCAACAGTATAACTGAGCAGGACGTGCAGCATAGAAAATAACGAGTCCTCTTCCACTAAGCCTGTAAGAAGGATACAACACATTATACAGGAGTACCATGTAGTACCATGGAAAATATATAAGCCTTGTTCTCAGAGAGACTTCATTTTGAATTGTGCACTCCTTCATGTGAGCTGATAGACTTCGGGCAAGTTTTGAGTCTCTTTGAATCTCAGCTTCTTCATTTTTAAAATGTAGATAGTAATAATCGAATTCTCAGGATTGTGACATGCAAGAGGCAGTCTAGTCTTGCCATTGCTAGCAGGAACTCTGGAGCCACATTTCCAGGTTCACATCCTGCTCTGCCAGTCACTAGCCGAGCGATGTGGCAAACTCCCTAACATTTATGTGCCTAATGTCTTTATTTTTTAAATGTGGAGAGCTGCTGTGAAGAATGAATAAATAATATCTGCAAAGTGCTTAGAACAGCATGGTGTGTAAGGGTTCAATGCATGCTTGCGACAATATCGGGTGGTACCGAGAAGAGGAGCCCTGCCTGGGGTGCTCTCTCTTTCCATCCCACTTTCTCAGTCTCCCTGTGCTTCTCTGAACAATGCCTTGACCATTTTGTTCATGTGAATCCAGCTGCATTATTGTCATCTTCATGAAGGATCCCCCAGCTGCTGTCTAGTATTCATGGCCTCACTTGAAGGGAACCCATGCCAGCTTCCACACAAAGCCAGGGAGGAAGCCTTTGACACCCCCCAGTAGAGAGGGGGTGAGGGTTGTTAGGCAGAGCAGGAGTTAAGGTTTTGTTTCTTTTTTGTGGTCATGAAAAAATGTTCTTTAATTGGGAAAAAAAAGTGCAAAGTGTTTTACAAATCCAAGTAATATACTTGTTTCTCTAGTTAAGGGTAAGTGGACTATTTTGAGGCATATAATATACTACACTTATTCAAGAAATTGATATATAGTCCATTCATTCATACTCTCTTATGTAGTGATTGTACGCTGGGTCCTAGCAATGCTGGGGATAGAAATAGGAACAGGACTGTCTTTGCCCCCCAAAACTCTAAATTGGTAATGTCCATTAATGAAATTTGATTACACAAGCAACTGGACAAAGATCTGTTCATGAACGATGATCCAGAATACCAACAAGGAGATTATATACAAGGGGAAGGTGATCAGCCTTGTGTTAGGACTGGTGTAGTACCTTAGCCGTGGCAGAACTTAACAGAGGATATGAGAAAGGGAAGACTGAATTTATATTAACACCAATGTTACTTTGAAATGTTTTTTAAGAATTAAGGAAAAAACATTGTTGACAATCCCAGAACTACATACCCGAACGAAATAAGTGACCATGAACGTGTACAATGAAAGGACTTTGGTGAATGTTTCATTCTCCTTTGCATGTTCATTATCCTCTTACTAGGTAGTCAGTGGTGTCCCCATTGTACAAATGAAGAAACTGAAGCTCTGAGAGACTATGGGATAGCAGTCCTAGGGAGTACCTCTGAGGTGGGAATCCAGTTCCATAGGCAGCTGCAGTCCCTGTCACAGCGCACCGTCCCAGCATGCCAGCCTGCTGCCTCTGGGATCTGGAAGCGGTTTGTCATGACCACTCATCATGGCAGGATAACTCTGGAAATTCTCAGCGGCATGTTGTAGCAGCCGTCTTTTTCCTCTTGGCTCCTCGGGCATCTTCTCCCTTCCGTCCTGGGAGCATCTTTTCAGTTAGTTTAATAATTCTGGGGCTTCCTGTACTGTGTGTTCCTTTTCTCAGCAAGTGTTCAGCATATAAGTAGATTTTTTCACAGAGCCTACGAAATGTTCTGGCTGGGGCAGTCAGTCCCCTGATTAGCATGCAATGCCATGTATGATCTCCTGTTAGAATTCCTTCAAGCGAAAACACAGTGAACCTGCCATCAAAATAAGCATTTTCTTTAAGAGGGCTAAATCATCCCATTTATCCAAATTTACTCCTTCACAGTGCAGATCTATGGTTTTCCTGTAACTAAGACAATCCGTTGTCCACATCGGATATATATGGAGAGAAAACTCTCCTGAAATCCCCATGTAAGCTCCCTCAGACAGTGGTGGCACCAGCCTGTCTCTTGAGACCAAGAAAATGCTGCCTTTGAGCCTTGGCACAATTCAAGGGTTGTCACTTACAATGACTTCATGTTTCTATTTCAAGGGTTGTTGACTGATGCTTTGGCAAAATCATTTTGCTTCTTCCAGATACAGCTGAGGGGCCTTAGAAGTAACAAGCAGCGGCACTGCCTGGTGAAGGAGGAAAAGGTTTTCTAGATGTGGCGGAGGAGAGGGCTGCTTAGTGAGTCAGGGCTGAGTGTGGCTCAGGGGCCTCTGCCCCTCTTCTCTGGGCACTGTCCGCCGGCTCACGGACCAGTGTGTGGAGGTCTGGCCGAACAGGGCAATGCTGTGGTACCTTAAAAAAAAATCTCTCTCTAAAAATCTATTAATAAGATGATGATGGTATAAAAAGTCCATTGGCTTTTATGTAAATCACAGGTTGCAGTTCACCTCTGCCCCTAAAAGTCTTGCTCCCTGGAATCACTCAGCACCAAACTAAAGTGATGCCAGCTTTCTAGCACTGTTGAGGATCCAAAGCAACTGAGGTGGAATGACCAGGAAGACAGAGGAAGCAGGATTCAAGTCCCGCCACCTCCCTGCTGTGTACTCCTGGGCACACTGGTTCGCCTCTCTGAGCTCCAGTTAGCTCACGTGTGAAAAGAAAAAGAGTAAGGCCCACCTCACAGGGTGTTATGAAAGGCCTTGTAAGAGTGATTTGCAGAGTGAGTGCAGTGTCTTCCAAATGGGCAGGATTAGTTCCGTCCTTTGAAAGTGTGTGTTTGATCATCTACCCAGGAGTTGTCACAAGGCCAGAAGCCACAGACCTTCCTTGGTAGATTTCCAGATTGTCTGAATGGGTTTAGGTTGGACCTGCTGTCCTAATGACCCTTTGGCAATGTCATGCCAATCACCTAAGGTAACAATTTCCAAGATGAACTGGAAAATTAGTAGGTATTATGCTAGGAGACAAAAGCCTTACATGACCAAATATGCTTGTGATATCCTAGGTTTAATAAGTTTAATAGATTTAACTTGTCTATGCTACAGTGTGTAGTGAACCTCCAGGAGCAAGACATAAGAAATGAAGTTTCTCAGAACTGCACATTGCAGAATTCTCCCACTTCCCCTTTTTTCCTCTAGTCCCTTTAGCTTATTATGGAACTAGTTGATTCACAGCATACTCTGAAAAATGCTGATCCAAGGAATTCTAAAGGGATTACCCTGTTCTTTATACCTATGCTAGTAGTAAGGCATGGTGTCACAGATAATGCCAAATGCTCAACACTATGTAAAGTGCAAATACATGACTTTTAAATATACTACATAGAGAGTGAGTGAAGCTGATTAGATCAGTAGGCTTTTTTCCTACATGGTCCCTGTTTAGCTGACATTTCAGAAACCAATTAATTTTTTTCTAGAACCAGCATGGATAAGAGTAAAGGAATGTATCCCAAAAACGTACTATATAATTGGAAACTAATTTGGGACTTAGTTTACATTTACTTAGGGATATTTTCATAAAACACATAGCTGAGGGCCATTGCCACCTCCTTCATGAAGCTGCTCTAAATTCCCAAGACAGAAGTTGTCTTTTCTTTTCCCAACCTCTTATCACACTTTACTTGGGCCTTTCTTGTACTTTTATAGTTTTCTGCTTAACACAAGAGCTAATTGTGTACATGGCTTATCTCCCCTGCTGATAAGAAACTTCTCTTATGGCTTGCTTCTTAGAGGGCTACAATGCCTAGTTGAGAGCCTGTACATGCTAGACACTCAGGTGATAGACTTAAAGAGTTTTTGGTATTTCCCTGAAATTATTTACTTACCATTATCATCAATTGTTATTAATTAGATAATATTTATTGAACATCTGGTATGTGCTAAATAAGCACTTTGCATGGATAATTTCATTTGATTATTCACAACAAAACTCTGAGGTAGATACCTTTCCCCTTGGTTTACAAATAAAGAAAATGAGGCTTTAAGAAATTATAAATTATAAATAACTTGTCTGGTATGTGAACCAGTATTCTGAACTATTGGTATGTCTTGCCCTAGTCTGTGCTGCAAATCACTAAGCATTACCCCCTCAGGCTACAGAATAGACAAATACCCACCTTCCGAAAAGAGTAGCCTCCAAGGTACTTTTGGAGTTCCCCATTGTCCTTAAGCCCCCCTGTAGAGATAATCACTCCCCAAAATTAAAGACCTGTAGGCCACCAGCCGACTTTTTCTCTTATGGTCTGAGTGAGGAAGGCTCTCCTTGGCCTCTTCTGTCTGAGGTCGCTTTCAGGAGAAGTGCCCTGCTGCGACTGTAAGACCTTGTTCAGTTTGGGTTGATTGCTGATTTAGGCAGTGTTCTCCTTTAGAAAGTCCCTTCGGAGAAAACAGCCTCAGGACTAGAAAATGGTTGTCTCTTTGCTCTCCACTTGCGCAGCTGCTAATGGGGTTAGGAGGGTGCTGACACATATGCCACTCCAGATACTACTCATTTACCAAGTCTTGACCATTTCTTCTACACCCACGGATTTTCAGCCTCTTGCCACCTGTGGAGTCAGGAAGTCAAACCAACCAGTGTTTATTGGGCACATGCCACAAGTAAGGATAGGGTGTTACTGTGAACTCATTTACACTTGTTTTGATTCTTCTTCCTGGTTTGCTTTTCCTGTGAAGCACAGAATAGGAGATTTGAGTTCCTGCTCTGGATCAAGTGTCACTCCATGCATGCTGTGGTCCAGCCACTTTGCCCCTCTGCTCCCAGTCTCCTCAGCAAGCATGAGCATGGGCTGTGGTGCCTCCTGATCTCTCCTTGGCCTGGCTTTCTCCAAGTGGGTACAGCTTCCCAGGAAAAGGGTTTCTCTGCACTCTGAATGGGGTGGGGTCCCTTGTATGCATGTGGAACAGTCCAGAACCACTGCAATATCACTTATATGTTGTAGTTTCCAGTGTTCCTCTGGGAATGTTCAGAAAACACAATTCTTGGTAAGTGAATGGAATTAAACAGAAATCTAGGTTGGAATAGGATTTATGCTCTGTTGATTTTTACTTCCAGAAGATAAAACATGCAAGGCTTGCAGGTAAGGCCTTTCTGAAGATGGTTGGGCCCTGCTCCCCACCTGCCTGGGGTAGGTCTCGAAGCAGGTCTCAGACTTCTGTTGCTGATAAGCAGTGGAGTCTTCTACCTAGATATGATATGGCCAGGAAATCAACACAGTCCTTTCTGAGACTCATGCCAAATACATAATCATACCCACAGAGAGATGGTTCATGGGTCATTTTACATTTTTTAACAGCCTTAAAAAATTATATAGCTAAATGTATGTTTTTTTTAATTAACGATGTCTATGATGTTTTGAATTAGTAGAATTTTTAAAAAATGAACATCACTGAACAAAGCAGACAAATATTCCCTCCCTCATGGAGCTTACATTCTAGATGGCCACTGATGACAACGAAGGTAGAAACCAGCATTTGCCCGTCCAAGAACACAGCACCCAGAATGAAGCAATGCAGGAAGGGCCCTCTTACCCCATGCAGCAGGGGCTGGCAGCTGATTAGTTCATAAATAAGGCCATGGCAATGGTTGTGGTTAATTACGACATCATGAATGTGTACCTTAAATACTTTAACTTAAAACATATAAATGCATATTCACTCACTAAATTTTTTAATGTGAAACCAAATCGTTCTTTAGGTTTGCTCATTGGAGTTTTTAATGACCATTCTTAGATAAACCATACCTAAGAGGCAGCACCTGCAATTTCCAGTTTCAGTTCCCTTAAAGTAGAATGCAATGTTGAAGGCACATAAGAAGCAATCTAAGTAGAGAATCTTCCAGTCTTTTAGGGTTGACCCGCTCACCTCTGGTTCAGCAGCAGGTTTGATTTTGTTTTAGCAATTTTTTTTTTCTATCCAGTCTTCCAGAATATGCAACCAAGAGGGAGAATTTTATTTCCACAGCCTTAACTCACAGTGTGCCTTTCTATCCCCTGCACCTATGTTTCCCATCCCTCCACCCCACTTTCCTGTGGCAACTACCAGTTCGTTCTCTGTATTAATGAGTCTATTTCTGTTCTGTTTGTTTGAATGATTATATCTTTAAGGGATATTGAGATGCTTTTAGAGAGGAAATCTTAGACTTTTTAAACTACCATAGATAAAGGACACAATAACATTTCTAAATATTTTTCAAAGACAAATGATTTGAAATGTCTGGTTTTCACCTGATTTATTTCCACCAAGTGTTTCTGCAAAAGCACTATATCCATTTTCTAGGGCTACCATAATAAAGTACCACAAACCAGGTGGCTTCAAGGAGCAGATGCTTATTACCTCCCAGTCCTGAGCCCAGAGTCCAAAGTCAAAGTGTGGAAAGGCCACACGCATTCTGAAACCCATAGGGGAGTCCTTCCTTTCCTCTTACTAGCTTCTGGCAGTTTGCTGGCAATCCTGGGTGTCCGTGGCTTGCAGCCACAGAACTCTTAATCTCTGCCTTTGTCACCACATGACATTCTTCCTGTGTGTCTGTGTCTTGACAGGCCATCTCCTCCTAACAAAATTAGTTTTATGGAATTGGAGCGCACCCTACTGCAGTATGACATCATCTTAACTAATTACATCTGCAATGACCTTACGGCCAAGTAGGGTCATATGAGGACTTTGACCTGCTCTGGGTGTGGGCAAGGGGAGAACCCAGTTCAACCTATGGGCATTAAGGATTTTCTGGATGTAGGTCTCCCTGGCCCCAGCCCCCTCAATTCCTAGAAACTGCCAATGAATAAAACAAAACCCCTCAACATTTATAATGCCAGAGATGTCCCTGTGCTTGATAAAACTGAAACAGATCCTCTGGAAGAATACCTTAATTGAGGCGAGGCAGAGCAGCCAGAAAAGATAGTCCATCTCCCAGATGAAAGAACTGAAACTTTCCTGTGGGTTGGGCATCTCGCTCAAGTGATGAGAAATGAGGAACGAGTTTTCTCACAGTCAGACCTTGGGGACAGCCTGGATCTTTAGCTCTAACCTTTAGCTGAACTACTTCCACGAGTTTCCTTTAGAAGTTCTGTGGCCCATGACTATTTGAAGAGTCTTCTGACATTGCCAGTTGCAAAATCGAAAAGTTTTTCAAGGTTATTTCTTCTTGTGAGCATCTGTATTGTTAAGGAGAAAAAAATTATTTTGCCCATTATTAACCTTCATGCTAATTTTTCTTTTTTCATCTCCCAATCGTTAAAAGCACGTTTTCATTTCCATTTCAATCATTTCAGTTTCTTGCACCCAAAGCAGAAACAATCCCAAAGTTATTAATGTGTATAATGCCCAAAAGTAAACAGCCCTTAGCCTTACCTAGCCATGCCTGAAGGTTTTCTTTTCCCTTGAAAGGCATTCCCATCAGGCTTAGTTTCACAGATGTGTGCAGTGAGAGGACAATAATGTGAATGCTGTTAAGTCAGTACCCTTCCCTGCCTGCAGAATTTCTGGAGCAAAATCAGGTGTTGTCCACTCTTCAGACCATTCCATCTCCTGAGCCAATTGGGAATATATTCCAGCAGCCTCAGTCCCACTGTCTGGGTTGGTGGAAGGGCTGAATTAAATTTGTATTTAATCAGCCTGATTTACAGGGTGCCAAGAATGTGACTTGCCATTTGAGTTGTCCCCAGTGCTGCACATTCCTGTCCCTTGCCACGTTGGCTCCGTCTCTACAGATCTTACTCTTTCTTCCTCATAGGGGTGGGATCTGCCCTCAATCCTTGTCTGCGCTCCCAAAGTGCTCTCTCCAGCCTCCATACCTACCCAAAGCCCCTGGGATCTGCCAGGAGAACTAGATCAGCAAAATTCAAACATTTCCACAGCCAAAACCTTTCTTTAAAAAAAAAAAAAAGGCTAAGGGGAAGCTCAGTAAAAATAGAGATAAAAACAGAGCTGTTCTCCCTCAAATTCAGGGAACAACATGGCAAGTCCTGCCCCGTGGTCCTTTCAGATAAACGCTTCACCTCTTTTGAACACAGTGTAGATATCACAGACCTAATAGTGTGAGACCACTGTCTTTCTAGCCGGGACCCTCAGCTGCCCCTGCCTTCTGCTCCCCAGCTCCCTGCCCTCTCTGCCTAGCTGTTGGAGACCCCAAACCCTCTCATGTTTCTCATGCATCTGGAAGAGTCCCGTGGAGCTGCCCTTCCTCCCACAGAGATAGAGCCCATTGCCTTTATCCCACTGTCCTGGTTCTAGATCTCTCTCCTCCCAAGCTCTTGTGTCGGTCACCTCCTCTCACTTTTGCTCACTCAACCACAGAAGTATGTCACAGAGAGCTTTTTTCAAAGTGTGTGTGAGTAGATAAGCATGACGTCATCACTAACTTCTCACCTTGGAGAGTTGGTGGGCACTACATTTCATCTTCCTAAACCCAAGTTCCAAGAGAATAGTCTAGACTTAGAGTCCTCCCAGTAGTTCACCTAGAAAATGACCTAGTCTTCCTAGAAGAAAGTGACTAGTCATTCCTATCTGGGGTGCCTGGGACCAAATGGATTAGTGTCCTGGAAAATGCCAGAGTTGTACTCTGCTCCTGTAAAGTTTTAGCTATGGAAATTCCATGGTGTTGTGAATGACCATATCTAAGCGAGCTTGGAATACAGTCACTCCCAGCCTGCAGCCTAGAGTTCTAAAGTCTTCCCCAAGCAGGGGTGAGTGGCCCAGAGGGTAACATCCAGCCCCTCCTACTCTGATTTCTTTGAGGTAGAGAGTAACTGAGCCAAACGGACACCTTGATGTGCCTGTGTCACTGGTGCCTCTCTGAGTCTCTGTAAAGAAAAATGTAGAACTGCTTCTTCTTTCTGTTCAAGACCAATCCAAACAGAATTCCCAAACCATGGATAACACACTGGCCTGGGAAGGCTTTCCTCCATCTACTATCTCTGCAACACCCCAGAGAAACCCTGAGGCAAGAAACAGGCACTTCCCACACATCTTTCAAGTCAACAAACATTTACAGATCCTTTTCTATGCCAGCCACTGAGCATGGTGCTGGGCACTCAGAAATGAATGGAGCACACGGCAGAGTGTTGTCCAGTCAGCTCAGAAGGCTGAGTTATGGGGAACTGTCAGCTTAGAAACATCTAAGAGATTACTGGATGTTTAAGGTAAAGAAAAGAAGCAAATCATTTCTTGTCTTTGCTTTCTGTATCTGCTCTCTGGATCTTCTCAGCCCACTCTTTCTTCAATCAACAGAAACACATACCCCACAGAACCACCCAGCTTTGTTTCACTTACTATTTCCTGAGCACTCTATTTCCCTCTACAAGAGTTAGCACAGCCAACCCATTTCTAAATTACAAAGACTTTCAGTTGCCAGGGTCTGAATGAATGATATTTTTTATTCAAGCTTTTCAAGATTCCCAATTAGAAGTAAATAGACTCCGCAATCCTAATACACATTTTCCCCTCCATCAATGAATGGGGAAGTAACAGAAGGTATGAAGGTCTTTCTAGCCCTTATCACCCAATCCTTGAATTAATTTTCCTTTGTCTCCCAGTTAATCAGAGATCTCCTTGAGGGAGGAAAAGGAGAAAACTAACACCATGAAGGACACTGAGCCAAGAACTGTGTGGGAACCCTCTCTCACACAGGGGCCATGTTTTACTAAATTGTATCTGATTGTGCCTTGCCTGCCTCTTAACACAACCACAATAAATGTTTTATGAGTGAATGAGCGAGGTGAAGCCTCTAATGAACAGGTCATCATACATCTCAGCACACCTGGGCCTACGTAACTTCTTATATACAGTACCTGGTTACCCAAAACAGTACCCTACATTATACAGAGCTTTCTGATTTTCATTCACATCCTTAAAGAGGGACACATATACAGAGAAAGTCCCTAGCACATAAAATTCATTCTATTATAAATTTTATCTATATAGATGGTCCCCGAAAGAATTCTGTGAGATAGGTAGTACCATTCTCCTTTTCTGTGTATAGTTGGGAGGTACTTCCATGTCTGCCCAAAGTCACACAGTTCAAGTTTTGGATTTGTGTTTAAGTTATATGTACTGAGGACCTACTATGTGGTGGGCATGCCACTAAGTACTGTCCATGTGTTTGGAATTGAATCCTACGGCTCTGTGAAGTCTGTTAGTGTTGTGATTGGGGGGGCTATGATACTGAGGCTTTGAGAAGATAAATGAGTTTTATTTAAGACCACAGGTTCATACATGGAAGGCCCCTTTTCCAGCAGCACTCATTGCAGCTCGAGCGGGAGTCCTAGGAGACTGACTCTCTGGGATGAGTCCCAAAAGCCATTCCACATGTCCTAAAGAAGGCACTTTTCTTTCCAAATTTGCATCCGTCTTTTGCCCTGTAAGATGGTGCTCAATAGTATGACAGTGGCCAAAGTTTCCATCTTATTCAAATTCTGCATCATTTAAGGTTAAATGCATCAACTATCAAAGTGACACTAATGGATCAAGTGCAATAGGAAAGAAAAAAACTCATTTCCATTCTGACCTTTTTCAATGATGAATAACATGATGGAGATGGAGAGGGAGAGAAGGAAACTAAAAGTACTGCACTCTCACCCCACAGGTGAGTCTGTCTGCCAATGTCCACTGGGTCTGTCTGCACGTCCTCATTGTGTAAAGGAAGCATGACTTTCCCACCCTGGCGAACATGCTCTGACCTGTTTTATACCTGCCTGATTAGAAAATAGCTGAAATTACAAATATGACATGGTCAAAATGATAGACTTTCTCATCAATACAGGAAAACAAAATCAAGTTTATTAAAAAAAAAACAGCAAGGTGTTTCTAAAAATGCAACATTAAAAAATGATTTACCTGAGTATGCTCTATAGAAGATGATTTTCTCCTATCTTAGGGGGTATTTCAATTATGGCTTCTGTTGTGAGGAGCAATGTCTTTCTGTGGCTCCAGGACACAGGAGTAACAGAGCACAGCATGTAGCTTGGGAGGCTTCCCACAAATGCAACTCAGCAAATTAAAGGCATAAGTAATTTTAATGACAGCATAGGAGAAATGAACCTTCAAAGGTTAGGAAATTTTAGCTTTAACTTAGGGGAATTGCACAGAGGTAGGTTTTCAACTCTTTTCATCTCAAAAAAGCACATCCTAAAATATTATAATATATGCATCTGGAATAAAATTCACTGACTCTGTAATTTGTAAGCACAATATAGCTTTTGAATTTCCTAACATTGGCCTGCAACTGATATTATTAACAAGAGTACCTTGGGCCCCAAATAGCCCAGTTAGAATTTCTAGACACATCCACAGCCATGACTACTCCCTGGTCAATAGCAGCTGGCCTGTGGGCTGGGGAATCCTGCACACCAGGGTAGTCAGTTCAATTACAATACTGAGAGAGAGAGCACATGGCTATTCACTGACTGGATGATTCCCACTTTTCTTTGTTTTGGGTTGACCAGTTCTCCTCATAGCCGGGCTGCTACCTAATGAGAAACATGATCCACAAACATAATTTAGGCCCTTGTAGAGATGCATCATTTCATTAGGCCACTTGGATCTCATGGAGCAGCAGACTATTCATTTTCTCAATTGCTCCCAAAGGGGTGTGCAAAGCTGATGAACTTTCTTACTTACACTTTGGGAATAACTCACTGACCAGACAATCATTGGCCCTTATCCAGGAGACTCCCTCAGAAGTGGTGTTTTTCCAGTGTTTGGAAACCAGTACTTTGGATTTGGTTATCATAGACTTGAATATTTAATTTCCCTACACCTTGCCAACTACTTTTATATTGTTCTGCTATAGTGACTTTAAGACATACCCTCTTTTAAATTCATCAGCCGATTGAAACATTTATTGTTTATTCATTCCACATGTATTTACGGAGTGCCAATCATTCAGATCTAGACCACACTGAACATGGAACTGGAGGACTTCAAGAGTGCTTAATAGAAGTTTGGAGGGTGGTGCTTAGGGTCATGGTAGATATGCCCATTAAAAAATAGTTATATGACAATTAATTCCAACCTAGAGTGAGATATTTTCTAACTAATACCATGATATGTATTCTCCCTCCTTAAGGAAATTCAGATATGGGAAGTAGGAAGTTCAACAGGAGTGAACATAGGGAATTAAGAGGATATGGCAACACCTACCATTCTCTCATCCACACAGGAGGGGAGGGCAGAGCTCTGGACTTCAGGAAGTGAACTGGGCAGGAGTCCACACCCCAGTCTACAGTGCCCAGAAGACAGCAGGAAAGAGTGTAGTCTTTGGTGTTTTGTGTACACTCTTGACATTCAAAAAAGCTCCCTTTCCCACTCAGTCTAGTAGAAAAGGGTTCTGCTTCCTTTGCAAGGGTTATCTGATTCCCTGGGGCCTCTCCAAACAGCCCGATGGGTGGGATGACTGACTGCATTTTAGACTTCAGTTAATTTTTACAGTCAGACTGGGAATGGGGCTGGGGAGGCCTAGCCAACTCCTTAGAGGCAAGTGTTATCAGGCAGTGGGAACCCAGCAGGACCTGAAGTGGATGTGGGCATTATCTTTTTGTTGCTGGGTGCCACCGCCCTCTGCTTTTCCTGTCAGTGCTTCCTGGATCAGGGTGAAAAAAGATGGCAAAATACACTGTTCCTCTCAGACTCAATTTTTCAAATATAGAATGCTGTTTGTGTGTCACTGATGCTTTTGTAATTGCCTTCTGCACCTGATTTACAGATGGTTCTTTTTGACTGGCTACATTAAATGATTTGCTTGAAGTCCTATTGATTGGATGGGGAAGGGTAAGCATTTTTGTCAAAGCCCTGGAGTCTGCAGGATAGGAGGTAAAAGGAGATTCAGACTTAACATAATCCCCTTCTTGGATAGAAGTGCAGGTGGCAAGAGACAGCCAGCTTTCTGTTTTCTGAGGCAGAAGGAACATACCTTTATGAATCCTGGAGTTAATCTTGAAGCCTCACCCGAACCAAAGGAGCTTATCTTCTTGGTTAACAAGTGCAAAAGATGAAACTTCTTACCTTCTTCCCTCTTTTGCCTCTTGAAATTTTTCAGAGATTTACCAACATCCAAGGAAAATGATAAAGCACTGAGAGATGAAGTTTGGGTTTCTGAATAATCAGCCGTTGATTGGCATGATTTATTCAGGTTTAAATCAAGTCTGGCTTCCCGGGAGAGCTGGAAGACCAACCACCTATTTCCTGTGATTCGAACCCTAAAATCTCTCTTCCCTGAGCCTATTATAGTAGTTGAAATGACATTCCTTAAAAGTGACCAATTGCTGTAAATATGTAAATAGCCCCAGGGCCTCTGTCAGTCATTCATACTCCAATGTGAACTGGTTTCTTCATGTTTGATTTCTAGAGTTACACTAACATTATTGGAGAAAGGGTCATGTGGTTTGCAAAATACAAAATAGTTTAGTACCATCTCCTAAAGGTAGGACTGGGTGTGGTTCCACTGTGGAGGGTTCTCAGTTCTGGGCTACCTTGTGTACTATAAACTTTCAATCTGCTACTCCAGCCAGAGGCTTTGTGTAATCCAGGTCAACAGTAAAATGTAGCAGATTGCAAATAAAAAAGAAAAGCCTATCACCATGCTGCACTGGGAAATGACTGGGTGCTCATAAACAGGCTTCATTCATTCATTCACTGAATATTTATTGCCCTGTGTCTAGGACTGTGTTTGGATATTTTGGTGCTAGAGAAAAAAAAAAGCCTCTCTGTTCTTTACTCAAACCATACCCAAAAAGAAATTTGCAAAATTATATCCTGATGATACACATGAGAAAGTCTGGGCTCAGCTTGCCCAGAGTTGCACAACTAAAAAGCAGTCAATTTAAGATTTGGATTGAGCTCTGCCTGACACCCATATCCATGCATATCCCTATACACCACCACACTGCCTCTCTCTTGGAGCTCAGAAACCACCTTGCAACTTCCAAGTTACAACTGTCTGTCAGGGGTTACAACAGGTAATTTGAAATGTTTGAGTGAGTCTTGCTAATTGTAGGTCCCTCTCACTTACAGAGGAAACATGGAAATTGATTTTTTTTTTTTTAATAAAAAGCAGCAGCTGCCCCAAGTGTGAAACTTGGAGCCATAATCCAAAGACACCATGTCCACAGGCATTGCCTGTCATCCTGCTTCTCTCCCAGTGGTCCACAGTGTTAAGAGCATGGATAAAGAAAAGAGTAACATAGACCCACAGAATGTCTCAACCTCTCATTTGCCATTTTCTAAGTCCTGGTTCCCCCACTTTTGGGTTTGATAGAAAATAGAGTTTACCTTTTCTATATACTCTAACAAAGGTGGTGGGAATCTGGGGAAATCAGCAGATTAATTAGGTATTTCATGGTTCTTCAATACCAAAGGCATAATAAACCATACTGACTTTTCTCAAGAGAAGGTTATTATAGCTCACTCCTTGGTATGAGGTCAGGAACCAGCCTACAAAGACTCTAGAATTTATTAGCATTAATGTAAACAAGGATTCCTGTGTTTGGGATTGTTGCTGAACAGCAAATTCTGAATTATATTACATGGAATACATATCTGAGGTCTATAAGCAGGTAAAACGTGTAGAAGTGTTCTTTGATCCAACAAGTTTGAGAAACACTAGGTTGAGAATCTTGGTCTCTTCCCCTTCCTAACACTAAGTGAACAAGAGGGTGTAACTCCACGGGGGAAATATGCTCCCAGGCTGGGGGCAAATAACTTTTGAAGCTGAAATCAGTCAAAGGGAGAAATAAAGTGGGAGAAAACTATTTACTGTTTACAAGCAGTTGTTGGCTTCTGTCTCTCATGACCTGCCTGCAAAAAAGGGACCCCCCCAACCTCTCCAGTCCAGATATACCCTCGTCCCCCCTACTCTTGTAATCACCTATTGATATGGAGATGAACTACTTCTCTCCACCCCTTGGAAACACCTATTGATATGCACTATGGCCAAGTGAGAGATTCTGGAAATACTGCAATTTTACCCACAGAGGGGAAGGTTTAATCATGTGAGGCTTAAATTCAGTTCTGAGTGAAGTCCAAAGCCAAAAAAGGCAAAGACCTGAGATTCCAACCTCAGTTTGCATAGGTTGGTTGCCCCATGAGATTCTGGGGGCCCACGCAAAGGGCTCACTGCCCCTAACCTTCCCACACAAAAGACAGGAAAAATTGCCCACCTCGGCTTAAAAATTCACAGCCACACTCTTCAAAGAGACAGGAGTCCAGTGAGACCTGGGCCCTAACCTCAGCCCTAACTAAATATGCTACCTTGAATGTGACTTTGAACGAGTCACTCCAATTCCAAAGTTGGTTCTTCATCTCTAAAACCTGGGTCTTCGCCCTCCTGGGAACAGTCTGTCATTGTCCTGAGGACAGTGAATTGTGCTGAGGTTTACACAGCAGGGTAGAAATGAGGATGGAGTCTGGGTCACGAATTTGGAGTTCTTCCCCGGCTCCCTCCACCTCCTTGCCTCAAGCAGCCAGGATCATGCTTATGTAATACAGCCAGAAAAAGGAGGACAGGAAGGTAAAAATATTACCCTGAAGTTGAAGCTGAGTCGGTACCGCACTGGGTTCTGGGTTAGAGGAATGAAGATGAAGGGGGCTCTGTGGGAAACGAGGAGGAACAGAGCACATGTAAAAGCGAGATTGATCCCTCTGGCCGGGTGTTCATCTGTATTTGGTCCTCTGTGTGGATGCAGGCTCTGTGGTTGGAAAAGAGGCCACAGGCACTGGGGCTGGCAGGGAGATACATCCATCACTATTGCTCAGAGTGTTTAATTTCCCAGAGACTGTTATTAAACAAATTTCTGCTGCAGTCTGGCAGCCCTCACAGACATTTGTTGGAAGAAAATTACGAGGAGGTGGTTTGTCTGAGGTAATAACCAGGCTGGGCTCTGGATTCTTAATGGCACATGGACCTTTTGCCTTTGAAAAAAATTGCTTGTTAGAAAATTCATTTTCTGGCTTATCTTGCAATCAGAGTCAGAGGGGTTGGGGCAAAGTGAAAAGAAAAGCTGCAAACACTTGCAGGGCTTTCAGGCCCAGAGATGGAGCCCAGGAAAACTGAAATGAGCAGGGTGGCAATATAGGGACCAAATGCTGGGATTGAATGATAGGGTGGGAGAGATTCTGGCCAGAAGAAAGGACACCTTCCCTGGAAGTTTCTGGCCCTTACTTGCTGGGAATAGCATCCTGTTATAAATTGAGGTCTTATCTTTTGCTGCAGCAGCAGCTAGCCCACAGAGGCCAGGCGAGGCACGGCTCCAAGAGGATCTGAGGGGCTGTGAGCTATGTATAGACTGCAGGATTGCTCTTCCCAGCCTTAGGAAACGTTCAAGTATTGAGAGAGTCACGAAAAAAATGATCGCTCTGTTTGTTCCTTGAAGTATAAAAATGGTTTTATTTTTAGACATTATGGTGTTTTTTTTTTAAATCTACTGGCAGTTGTCTTCAGATGCAACCATGGAAAGTAGAATAACACAGACAACGGTGGGTGCAGGCAAAAACTTTGTAAGGTACCCAGGGTTTCTCAGCCTCAGCACTACTGACATTTGGGGCTCAATACTGCTTTGTTGCGGTGGCTGTCCTGTGCATTTTAAGATGTGCTGCAGCTCCCTGGGCTGTGCCCCCTAGATACCATTGGCACCCCATCTCCTGTTGGGATGATCAAACATGGCCAAATGTTCCCTGAGGAGCAAAATTGTCCCAAGTTGAGACCACTGCTTAGAAAATGCAACCTTTCCCATGACCCCTGCATTCAGTGTTTCCTTGGTGATCAGCTATTCCCCAAGCACTGGGCTCTCTTGTACCCACTTTTCTTCCAGTTATCCACTGCCACCCCAACTCTGTGCCCCATGGGGACGCTGTTCCCTGCACCCTGCCCCCATTCTCTGATCACTGCCATTGGATGACACGCATTCTCCTCCTACTGCCCACAACCTGTAGTTAAGTTTCATGCACACTGTTCTCAACATGAAATGTTTGCATTGTATTTACCAAATATACATCCTTTAGTAAGTTTGCCAAATGTGCTGCTTCAGCAGGAGAAAATACATTTCCACTCAGAGTTTCCATTTGGTTTTGTTTACGTGTGTGTTTTAAGGCAGTGCCAGGAGGACATACTCATCCTGAGATCTCTGTGGTTCTGTTTTTTTTGTGTGTGCAGTGTTAGATTTCTTTCACACCTTTCCAATATTTAGGGCCCCAGAGTGAGAGCAGGGAGACATACTCTGCCAACAGGGGACCCTTGTTTTAAAACACCTACATATAAGGCAGTGGTTATGTGTCCTGAGCAGGCCATGTACTTACAAGGTTTTTGTGCCTAGATCTAGCACACCTCCAAAGAAAAAAGAGAGACATTTCTCCTAGGAAAAAATGAGCTAAACTGTGAAGTCAAGGCCAAGACTGTTGGGCAACAGTCTAAAATCTAATGTCTAATAAGTTCTAAATTTAGAATTTGGAAAAAGATTCTGGCTGGAACAGGTGGTATTTAGAAGAGTGATTGCCCTAATACACAACCCCAAAGGCCATCTCACTCCTTGTTTAGAGCCCTTTGGTGGTTCCTGCAGGAGGAGTCCAGCTGCTTGGTCTCACAAGGCTTTTGTGATCTGCCCACACAGATGTGATCACCAATATTCCCTCTGGCCACCTCCCTCACTGTGTATGTTCCACCCAACTGGAACTGGTTTCAGTTTTCCAGGCACGCCAGGCTACTTAGTACTTTTGCCTGGAGTGCCTCTCCTGTCTTCTCTCCACGTGGGAAGCCCTACTCATCATTCTTGACCTAACTCAAAACATCTGACCTCTGGTGCTACCTCTCTGCTTAATAACCTATGGATATTAGAATTACAATATTAGAATATATATTAGAATATAGCATGATATATTAGAAATATATGTTTTCCTTTCTGAATTTCTAACACTCGGAACAAAGTAGACACTCCCTGAATGTAATTGAATGGATTACTGCATGATCCCAGTCCCATAAAAAATAATTTAGGGTTTGCCATTCTTGAGAAGTTTTTTTTAAAAAATGCATTCACTGATGTTTTACATTCTAGAAGGGACCTTGAAAATGCTAAGGTCCCTACCCAACTTCTTCCTCTTTAGAAATCCTAGCCAATTCTATGCCCAGAGCCCAGGCCTTCTGCGTCTGTGTATTCAACTGACACAAGGAATATTTTTTATCATGGTTTGTCTCCTTGTATGTTTTTCCACTGTCATGACATCTTTGTAACTGTTTTCCCTAAACTCAGATTGAGTTTCTTCTTTACCTTTACTTTCCTACCTGGAGATATAATATTGACATACAAGGTTTTACTGCAAGATATGAGCCCAATTTCAGAAGGAATTTCATTTATTGTTAGGTTAACAGGCCAATTGGTTCTGTACATTGTGTTCTGTCCTGTGTGTTTGAATAATCTTTTTTTCATTAATTGATTAATTGGCATCTAACAGATGCAGAAAAGACAGACATATAGTTTGCCACCAAGGAGCTCACAGTCCAAGGAGATACATCTCTCATCAATATTTCCCCTGCCTGAGAAATGCACTCCCATAGTCATGCATGGAGAATAGGGGAAACCTGCTGGAGGGAGAGAGAGCTTGTAGGAAGTACCCAGAGACTGCAGGAGGAGGGAATGGACTGGGCAAGTGAAGTCCCTGGAGGGATGCCCACAGTGTGCCCATCTCGATTTCAGTCTCTTGTCTCATCCTCCCTGATCACTTTAATGTGGTTATTCTTACCCATTATGCCCCATAAGAAATATAAGAGGTACAGTTGGACGTTCTGTGAGCACTTTCCATAGGAAATATGTCATTAGGATCAAGTTTTAAGCTAACACTCAACCATTTTTAAAGCAATCATGAAAGATGAATGTGAAATGGAGGTTTTTAGACCTTGATTCCTGCTGGCAGTCAAGTGCAGCATCCACAATGGAAGTGAACAGTTTCCTGGAACCGAGCCACCATTCTCCCTTGATACCCTCCCAGCAGAAACAAGTTCATTGTTGAGTCATATTCATTTATAAGATGGAGGTTTTCATATTTCTCTTTGTCTTCCCTGTTTCCCTTCTCTGCCAAGTCATGTTTGTAAAGGTTCTTTATTTTCAGAGGGAAAAGATCTCAGATATACCAGTTTTATTTCAATTTTTAAAAAACTAAACATGTTTCAGAGATCATTTCATAACATATAAAAATACAGAATCACTATGATATATACCTAAAGCTAATAGGATATTTTATGTCACTTATACTTCAATAAAAAAACCCAGAACCCAAGAATAAAGCTAATTATAATGACAAATTGACCAAAATGAGAAAAATGACAAATAATCTGTGGGCTGGAAATTTCCCCAAAGCCAGGAATAAATAGTCTCTTAAAGTGCCTAGTGGAGGAGGCTGATAAAAGAAACTCAATTATCTGTTTTTTCTTAAGTCTATGGTAACTGACTTTTAAAGGAAAAAAGTGGTAAAAAATGTTGAGGATATGAAGAAAAATAAATAGAAGTTCACGAGCTTCTATGAATTTAGAGGTTGAGAGAAAATGTATTCATAGTAAAACAGCTAATGAATCTGTAGATTTGCTTTCAAAAATAGCATCATTCAGCGTAGCCTCCTCTAAATTGTTTCAGTTGGACAATTGGACATCCGGCCACCTACTTATTATTATTGGAACTTTTAGCTTTTTTACAGTATGTAGATACTGTATTTCCCTGAAATTTTCCTCATTTCCATAAGATAATTTTTAAAAATTGGTAGGGAGAAAATATATAGAATTCTAGATGTTTGATGGAGAATGGGGAAAGTTCCACAAGAAAGGGAAGGAGGTCTGGACAGTGTCAGTTTGGCATATGCAGAGAGGCCCTACGACTCTTTGGAATGGTTGACCTTACTTGGGCAATTCCTATTATCTAAAACCCAGCAAAAGCCCTAAAGGCAGATGTGATCCTTCCTCAAAGGACTTTCTCAGGAGACATACAACCTTGAAAGGTATATGACTGCCATAAATATGGGGGGATTGCAATGAATCTGCTATGTTCTGAATGCTTGTGTCCCCCAGAATTAATTTGTTGGAACCTTAACCTCCATAGATGACAGTATGAGGGGATACGGGGCCTCTGGGAGGCACTTAGGTCATGAGGGCAGAGCCCTCATGAGTGGGATTTGTATTCTTATAAAAGAGACTCCACAGAAATCTCTAGCCCCTTCTACAACATGAGGACACAGTGAAAACATGCCGCTATTAACCAGGAAGAGGGTCCTCACCCTCTGTGCTGACCCCCTGATCTTGGACTTCCAGCCTCTAGAACTGTGAGAAATAAATTCCTGTTGTTGTTATATGCTACCCAGTCTGTGGTATTTTGTTATAGCATCTCAAACAGACTAAGACAGAGTCCTGTCTGGACCCTTTCTCCAATGAAGAGCATTTTGTGAACTTTTCTGTGTTGAAAATAAGTTCCAGGGAACTCATTTTATGGTTATTGAATGCCTGAAATATGCCAACAATTATACTTGACTCAAGGTGGGTGCAAGAAAGAGACCCTCATCTAGCCGTCAGGGATATCACAGACTAGGTGAAAAGGGAGTAATAGTAATAATACTAATACTAATAATAGTAATTTTTATTATTGTTTTGGGGTATGGTACTATTATAATCCCCATTTTACAGTTGAAGTAACTGAGGCCAAAAAGGTGAAGTAACTTGACAAGTCCACATAGCTAGCAAGGGGCAGAGCTAGTTCTAGAGGCAGAAGATCTGGTCCAAAAGGCCACACTGCTTCTCAAGGGCATTGAAATTGGTCATCTGAATGTGCTTGTCGAGGCCTATAAAAAGAGCTTTGGGCATACAGAGAATAGAGGGACTTGTGGGGCAGTCAGGAAAGACTTCTCAAATGAGGTAACATTTCAAGAGATGCAAGATGGTCAGTCAATCTAACAGCAGAAAAGTAAAATTGCAGAAAACAATATGGAACATTCTGTTCTTAAATTACCATTTTGTATAGCAATATGGATATATTCTATGCCAGTTTAAAAAAAAACTTGTATACATAAAACCGTAATAATATATTGATATTCATTAAAAGATATGTGTGTCTGTATGTGTGTGTATATATGTATTAATAGACACATGTACATGTATACATGTATATACATACATGAATATCATTATGTAAATTAATGTGTTGGGTGAGAGATATGTTTTAGGATATAAACCAACATATGTAGAACCATATAGTTCTAGACATTGCAGCAATTGTTTTTAATAGCCACAAATCAGCTGAATGGGAAAACATAAACCCTCAGAGCTATATGAGGTCAGCATCTCTCTCCAAAGGCCGTGCCAAGTAATGGTTTGCTACACTGGGCAACTGTCCAGCTACCCAATCAATCCAAATCTCATTCAGAAATGAGGAGCAATGCATTTCATTCACTCTATCATTCATTTTATGGACTCATTGACTCTTGTGTTCAACAAATATTTTTTGAGTAAGTCCAGAGCCCTATATGTTGACTCTTGAAGGTTTGGCAAAGGGGCATATTACCCAGGGCAACAGGGGTAAGATTAGGGTCTTGCAGGTCAGGCTAGAGGATGAAGCCTAAGGCTGGCTTTGGGAAGAGAAAGCTATTCCACATTACTAGTCCGGGCTAGGGTGCCCAAAGGGAAGAGCCAAGCATCTTGAACAGATCACTGTTGATGACCAAAGGGGCTGCGGGCTTTTCGCACCCCGTAGAGAGTTCCTAGTAATGACACATTGTAGTGATAAATGGTCCACAAAATCTAAGCTATCTATTTCAGACATTGGCTGGAGACTTGGTGATGATAGGGACTGGGACTCCAGGAAATGCGGACTGGAAGTGGATAGATGGTTTGTTTCAGTTGCAGCCAAGTTGGCAGTGGGGTTCAGGGGAGCCTCCATTCTCATAAGAGCTTTGGATTACAGAAACTTTTCCACCTGAGTCCAGCATGCACCTCAGAGCATAGAGATAAGAGCTGGAGCTCCATGAGCACTGGGGGCCAGAGTTCTCATAGGACTAGCTCCTGGGTTTGCAGCAGTGCACTTGGACCAGTGGCAGCAGTCTTGCTTCCATATTTTCCAGGCTCACTCTCTTCCAGGCACTGTGCATCCATTATCTGATTCTCACAGCAACCCAGCAAGGTTAATATCATTATCCCATTTCATAGAAGAAGAGACTGTGATTCAGTAAGTGACAGAGTTGGGTTTCAAACCTAGGGTTCTCTGACTCCAAAACCCACATTTTTTCTGTTTTACTAAATGCTATTTCCCATGAGATAGTGCAAGCCTTACCCACTGGTGAGAGAGATTGGTTCAGGACTTTATCTGGGAGAGCCTTATAGCTCAACGGTCTCCAGCCCACATCTGAGAAGTGCTGTTAAAGGCAGCATTGTGCTAAAGACTGCCTCACGCTACATGCTTTCAGAAATAAAATAGAAATGAATGATTGTCCTAGTCCATGCTAACCAAATGTTGGATTCCATGAAATACATGGTGGCATCCAACAGGGAGAGTTACCTTCTCTGCCTTCTAGGATCTTCTAGCCCAAGGTGCACATTTACTTGCTTGAATATGGAGCTGGGAGAAGGAAAGTCAATGAGGTTGTGTACATTATTTTTATTATGGATGCTACATTACTATAATTCAGCTGAACCATCCTCAGAATGAAGTACATCCTCAGTGCTTTATTAGCTCAGGTGTTGGCTGAATGACTAAATGAATTAATGAATGAATGAAGACATATTTGCTTGCTCTTATAGATCAGCTTTCTTGCTACAAATGAACCAAAGGAAAAAATATTTTCCCATACCCCTAAAGTGAGTCTATTTTGTTTTGTGGGAGGTAGCATTTTATAGACCTATCTACACATTATTTTCTAAGACTCAAGTATTTTAGAAGAGCAGATGGAGTACCATACTGTATACACTAGTCATATATTTTGAAACGTATTTCTTTTTGAGCAATTTGGTGTTGCCTTATTTAGACAAAGCTGTTGAAGGTTTTAAAAGCAATGATCCCAAGAACATGAGCAGCTGAGATCACCATGAACAGACCCTCAGGCACAGGGCCAATCTTTTCAAATTCTGCTCTGTAGACTCCAGCCCTGGTCCTATCACCTTCAACCTCTAATATGACGATCAACTTTGTTACTAGGGGGAGAGAGGGTGGAGCCTGGTTATCTGTATTTTTTGTAAATCCTCTGAGTGATTCTGATAGGCACCCAGGCTTCTATAGAGAACCAATCTTCTGTACCCATCTCTGACTGTTACTCTTAGTACCTTGTTTTTTGGAGACTCTTATTTATTCTTATCTATTCAATTATTAAAGAAATAGAGAAAGAAAAGTTCATCCCTTTTATATTTTCTAAGATTCATGGGGGAAGTAAATAGGCATTGAGCGTCTCCTATACTGCCAGAAAATGTGGCATATAGATCTCATTTAATCTTCATGAGAACTTGATAATGTTTTTAGGATTGTCCCTCAGACTGAGTTGAGTCAGGCATATGCTTTGTACGTAACTTATCACCATCATAAACCCATGCAACACCATCCTTTTATTTTGTTATTGTTCCTCTTCACCCCTTCCCCTCCCCCAACAGAAACTACCTAAATATTCTGGAACTCAAATATGCATATTCATATGTCCTTATAAAATATATCTTACTATTTTGGGATGTATATAATTATTTACAAATGATAAATCTATAATATAGTCTATAAAAAACAAAAATGTCCCTTATTTTGTCACTCAACATTATGTTTTCAGATATATCCCTATTGCTGTGCAGATTTCCAACATTTGCTTAGTATTTCATTGTCTGCATTCACACCATTTTATGTATATTTTTCCCAGTTGACATACATCAATGTTATCTCCAGATCCCCACTGTCATGAAAAATTCTGCAACTAACATCCTCATCCGTGATCCTTGGGGACCTTTGTGAGCATTATTTCTGGGATGTGTGCCCAGGATTTGGACCTCAGAATCATATGATACATGCATATTTAATTTCAGGGTGGCTTCCTAAAAGGAAACAGCACACAGAGTCTCATCTCCCTAGTATCCCCACCAACACTGGTATGGACCTCCTTTTAAAAGTTGGTCATTCTGATAGATGAGAGTACATTTTCATCGTTTTAATTTTCACACCTTGAATTACTAATGAGTTTGAGCATCTTTTCACGGGCTTTTTACCTAGTTGGACTTTCCCTCCTGAGAACTGCCTTTTCATATCCTGTATCCATTTTTCTATTTCTTTTTATATTGTAGGTATTAATCCCTTGTCAGTTTTAGTTGCTGCAAAAACCAACTCCCAGTTATTTGTCTGATAACTTACCAATAATTTTTATTTTTGAACAAGAGCCCTTACTATTTAATGTAGCTATATCCAATAATTTTTCATCTTATGGATAGTGATTTTATGATCTTTTTTATGAAGTACTTTCCCATTCAGAATAAGGGTTGTGGTGCCCATTTTTTGTAGACAAGGAAACAGAACGCCAGTATTGTTGCCCATGGTCACACTATCAGCAGCCTGATTTGAAACAATTCATAATTAGCTATTAATAAATTAAAGCATACTATTCACAACAATCAAGTTTTAAAGTAATCAAGTATTATTTGCACTGAAACCAAGATCTCTCAAAAATTGGAAACTGCATTTCTCCCTTGAGATTTCCCTGAATTTTCCACTCTACCCTGAAATTCTTACAAAGTACCTCAAATTACATTACAACCACGCTGGTCATAATTGCAGCTTTAGCCTTCATTAAGCTAATTACTACTTGTATTTAAATTGAGCCCTTTTGCTCAAGAAACACTGTAAAGCAGTCTTTTCTCTGTGATGTCTCTGACTTTTCTAGGAAACTACAAGGCTGCTATGAGCTCTGTCTCTCCTTAGAGCAAGGGATTTCAAGCTACCTTCCTCCAAAGAGCCCTGGGGTACAACTTAACTCTCACAGGCAGTGTAAGAGCAATGGTGGGAGGGAGCTGAGGACTGGAGGGAGGCCGAGCACAGACACCCACGGCCAATCTAACCCAGACCGGCTTTGCCTTATTCGCTGTGTACTGGGTAATATGTAAGATCTATTTGAAAAAAGATTCTACTGCTAAAAGGGGCAGAGAGGGGAAGCACTACCCTAAAGAACTAGATCACTTAATATAAACTGATGTATTTTCATCTCTCTGCTCATGTTACATTTATATAGTGCTTTCTATTTTGAAAAACGCTTCTATATTATTTGAATTTTTAAAGACCTTGTAAGGTAAACATGTTTTAACAGCTGTGGCAGAATTTTCTCCCAACTGAAGCTCCATATTACAGCACTTGTTCTAGCAGGCAGGTGGCAGGGCTGTATGTCAAGAGATGGTAGAGGTTATCATTGACTTGGGTGGAAGGTAGACCTAGATGATCTCTAATCTCTCTGTTCATGCAAAGACGTTATGACTGGAAGTGATTAGAGAAGAAAGGGACATCAAAAGAATTCCCCACACTGAGGCCCTGTCTGTTGGGGACAGGAAGGGGGGCGCTTCACACATTTATTGACCCCCTGCACTTGTCTGCTCACTGTGCTAGGTGCCACATTTCATTTCATCCTTACAGCCCCTCTGGGAGGGAGGTATTATTGTATCCTCTTTAAAGGTGATGAAACTGAATCGTGTAAGGTTAAGTGGAAAAGCTTAGAGCCCAGAGCTCTCCAGCTTCAAAATCAGAGCTCTTTCCACTGGGTAAGGATGCCTCCATGTAAGTATTATGTTGTTTAAAAAATGGCCTCCCCAAAATTCACAGAAGCAGTGTTATTTTTGGAAGGAAGGTCTGTCTCATGATGGGCATCATGCTGATACCTCCTTCCTCTCCCTCCCTCCAGTCCTTCTCTCCTGTTTTGTGTCAACCACATCATCTGTCACTTACAGCTGCATCCAGCCTCCTTATCGATAAGGTCACTTGCCATGACTCAGCTGTCAGCATCGTTCCTTGCTATCCTCCAAACCCAAAGCTCTTGTTATTTTGGGTTTGCCTCAGATAGGAAGGTTGGAAACAGCAGTCTGACCTTCTGGCTCTCCAAGATTTTGATTAGGCTTGGCTTTCTCTGTTCATTCATGAATTCTTTCTGTGCTGCTAGCTGAGGATGCATGATTGAAAGGTTCTTCTGTCTTCTCTGAGGGTGCACATCTGGGAAACAAATGGGGGCCGAATGTGGTTTCAGATTTGGTTCTTTGTTTTCACTCTTCCAAAAAGAGCTCTTCAGATGATGAAATCACTCTTTCCCCCTCCTATTTTTTAAATAAAAGAATAAGCATATTGAATAATGCTGTTGAGTAGTTTGATTTCAAATATGCATATATTATGACTAGTGTCCTGAACAAGACAGGACAATTACCAAAAATAGGTTTATTTAGTCTTTATTACTGATAATTTGAGAAACTGTGCTCTGTTAAATTAAAGCTGTCTGGATTTCACAACTAGAACTTCTGGAATCTTGCATTTTGCACTAGGAGAACTTTTACTCAAAATTTTCTGATCCTTCTAAAATAATGGTAAGAATGTGTGTTTCCATAGTACCTTACAGTTTATGAAGTGTTTTCATATGCATTATCTGTTTTACCTTAATTACTCCATAAGGATAGGTTTTATCCATCCCTATTTCACATGAGCAAATACAGATGCAAAAAGCCTTAAACTTTAAAAGCAAATGTGTGCATAAGGAGATCTAGCAGAATCACCTAGAGGACGTGCAAGTCATTAGCTTCTTTTGCAAACAACAATGCTGGAATAATGAAGAAATAGTGTTACACTTTGAGAGACTGATTCATTTAAAAAACTGAAGTTAAGACTGAATTGTCATTCAGCTGGCTAACTTTCAGGTCAGTATCAGAGGGGCAGGACTCATGGAATTAAGCAGAGCTTTATATTCTCCATGTGAAAAGGCAGGGCTTAATTTACCAACAGTTTTTCTCATCACCCTTTCCTCCTAGGATAGCTTCCTACTTCTAGCTGCTATTGGCCAAGCCTTCAGAGCAGCCATGCTGCTTTCAGAATCCTCCAGCCACAAGAGAGTAATATTCCACAAATTCTCGGTAGGCTAGGCAATGTTCTAGGTATCAGAGATAACATGATTAATAAGAAGTGTCCTTGTCCAAAGAATATAATGAGGTGGAGGGTGCAGGGGAGGCTCACTTAAACTAAATCTTCTAATTCAATGAGAGCAGGTCTGTGAAGTGGTGATAAGTCTGCCCAAGTGAAGGATCAGCAGCTAGTCTGTTAAAGAGGGAGCATTTCAAAAAGAGGCAGCAGCATAAAAGAACAAGGGAATTACCAGTAACCTGGTATTTCTGACCTGGGAGATGGTGTGTAGTGAGACTGGAAGATACAGGCACTGGCCCCATGATGGAGAACATTGTTTTCACTAATAACAAGTGGGGCTTTTTTCTGCTGAGCACCTGGATTCACATGGCCAGACTTGTGCTCAGCTCAACAAACTAGTCCTTCTGTGGGGGAGGGATGGAAGGGGTTAAACAGAAAGGGAGTGAGATAAGTTAGTGTTGCTGAAAGAGTCTAGGTAAGGGACATTAAGCATCAACAGACAGGACATAGCAGGAAAAGGAGAAGGGCAAAGATGAGAAACATTGAGAAGGTGGAGTTACAACTTCACCATCAGACACAAAGAGTGAAAAAGAGATAAGTGTCCAGGATGATTTCATTAACTTTTCATCCAAAGGAGGATGCTATGCACCCTCATAGGGGGCGCTGTAGGAAAGACAGTTTTAAAAGGAAGGTAATGAGTTCTAGAAATGTTGCATGAGAGATTTTATGGGGCACTTCCAGAAAAAAATGTTCCATGGACAGGGAAATCAGTTGGTAGCTTAAAGCTAGAAATACAGCATCCTCTCTGGTTTGCATCATCCTTTTTCTCATGCTACCCCTTGAAATCAATGGTTCATATGGACTTCGTCATGACCAATTTTTAGAATCTGATGAAAGCAGTGGATTCCCTGGGGGTGGAAAACCAGGTGTACATGTTCATGAAACAGGACACACAATTTCAGACAGGTCAAAGAGCTCAAGTTAATAAACCTTGCTTTTAACAACATAGGACTTTAAAACTCCATGTAAATCCCTGAGCTGCCAAGTCATATAGAGAGAACGTCCAATTCTCTACCACTGCTGTATGATTGGAGAAGTCCAGCTGCAACCACGTGGTTTATAATCAACACAAGTCAATAGGAGATCAGCAAACAATGGCAGTATGCAGAAACTAGCACACAGGCTCATTTTAACACTTCCATAAACTACTTAAAATCTTTTTCTCATGACCCTATTCTTTGCCTGTGTCATAAACTCCTCCCCAGACTTTCCTCAAGGCAGAGCTAGTAGAACCCATATTGGTCAGACCCTACTGCTGTTTATTGCTGTGAATATGGTCTTTCTAGTCCCAATTCATTATCATCAGAAGGCAGGGATCCTGTTGTGATCACAACCACGCTTCATCTTCCTCTGTGTTCTCTGCTCAAGTGGGCCAACTCAAGTCACTTTTGTTTTCATGAGAATATAAACATTCTGCATTTTTCACCTCTGTATTTTGACTCTTTTCCCACAACCTCTGTATATGTTCTCCTGAAATAAACTTTTCCACACATTTTGTTCTCCCACCAAACCTTGTTGACCTTCCCCTCCTTTAATGCAATAAATAGTGATCACATCAACAGAGTCCCCCAAACAGACACAAAGGTGTATCAAAATATTCTCTCATTTAATGTCTGTTGAGTACTTACTACATACTAGGTCTCCTTTGAGGAATCCAGTCTAATAAATAGGGTAAATGTGGAGTTTTAAATTACGCACAGGGTGATAGTTGTGTCAATAGAGGTGTTGGGCGGAGGTCACATGGGCATGCTGTGCTCTCCCTTATCTGATGAGCTGAGTCATTCGGCCATATTTTAGTAAGCATTTGTTGAACCCGTCCTGAGTAGGCTGAAAGGTGCTGTAGAGGTTGAGACATGAACAAATCTTAAATTTGAGAAACTTTCTAGCTTAACAATGATACTCAAAATAAGCTGTAACTGGAGATAGAAGTGATACATGCCATAAATGTGAAGAATGGCTAAAAGGAAGCCATTATTTTTTGAGTACCTACTATATATGAGGAGTTATTTTAGGTACCTTCATTTATATTTTCTAATTGAATACTCCTATGTTCTGAGGTTTTTATCCTCATTTTACAGAAGAGGAAATTGAGGCTCAGGCAATAAACAAGTTATCACAGATCTCCTTATTTCTAAAGCTCATATATTTTTACTCTATATTGCTAAAGAACCATAGAAAATATATCAAAATAATGAAGTGAGAAAGAATATGACCCACTTAGTTACTACCCAGTGTTCCAGTTTTCTCTCAACTTCATTTATCTCCTTCCCTCTGCTGATTATAAGTAAGTATATGCTCTGGGACATCCTTAGCTTTGTGCCTTACCAACTCTATTATTGATATTCTGGTAATTTCAAAAATAGTTCCCTCTGGATGTGGCTCAGCAACTATATCCTATTTTTCTCACATAACTTACCCAATCCCTGGTAACCTTAATATTAGAGATAATTAAATGTGCTGCCTTTCCAGAATAATTTTCATGGGTATGCCATCTGTTTTCATAAAGCATGAGCATTTCTTAATAAGACGCAGATATGGCAGACAATATTTTTGTAATTCAGGACCTCTCCTGTCCTTTTTAACATACCTGCTAATGAACCCACCCTCATGTTTTTCCTTTACTGGATGGGAATTATTACATCTCAAATCCGTCTATCCAATATCACAGAAGTTGCTGAATATGCTCACTAAATGACCTGAATTGTATCCCTCTTATAATTTAACACTTTAAATATATGCCAGCAAGCACTGGAAATTCTCATGTGTCTGAAACAATTTGGAAATCAATACTTGTCATACAACCTTCCTAGGTGTAATGCCTACAGCAACAGTCGCTTAGCTGACGTGCGTTCTCTGCATGGTATTTACCCAACAGTCATCATTCATGTTTGTTCATTAGGTGTGAGGGTGATGAGCCAACCCCTGTATTCTCAGCTGGGCCTGGAGCCTGTTTAGTTTGGCACTGATTAATGATGTGTGGAGAGCGAGCAGTTTGCAGAGCTGTCTTAGAAACCCTGTTAGCCAAAGACAAATACAGGCATAACCTCATTTGATGGCACTTCGCTTTATTGTACTTCACAGATATTGCGTTTTTCACAAATTGAAGGTGTATGGTGACCCTGCATCAGGCAAGTCCATCAGCACCATTTCCCAATAGCACTTCATGTCTCTGTGTCACATTTTGGTAATTCTCAAAGCATTTCCAACTTTTTCATTATATTTGTTATAGTGATCTGTGATCAGAGATCTTTGACTGTTACTATTGTAATTGTTCGGGTCGGGGGTGCCGTGAATTGTGCCCATGTAAGACACTGAATTTAACTGATAAATGTTGTATGTGTTCTGTCTGCTCCACCGACCAGCCATTCCCCTATCTCGTTCCCTCTCCTTGGGCCTCCCTGTTCCCTGAGACATAACAATATTGAAATTAGGCCAGTCCATAACCCTATTAAATGTTAAAGTAAAAGGGAGAGTCACACATCTCTCTTACTTTAAATCAAAAGCTAGAAATGATCAAGTTTAGTGAAGCACATGTTGAAGGCTGAGATAGCTGAAAGCTAGGCCTCTTGCACCAAATAGTAAACTTGTGAATGCAATGGAAAAATTCTTGAAGGAAATTTAAAATGCTGCTTCAGTGAATACATGAATGATAAAGCAAAACAGCCTCACTGCTGGTATTGGAGAAAGTTTTACTGGTTTGGAGAGAAGATCAAACCAGCCACAGCCTTAAGCCAAAGCCTAAACCGGAGGAAAGCCCTATCAACTCTCTTCAACTTTATGAAGGTTGAGAGAGGTGAGGAAGCTGCAGAAGAAGTTTGAAGCTAGCAAAGGTCGGTTCATGAGGTTTAAGGAAAAAAGCTGTCTTCATGACATAAAAGTGCAAGATGAGGCATCAAGTGCTGATGTAGAAGGTGCAGCTAGTTTCCCAGAAGATCTGGCAACGATAATTAATGAAGGTGACTACACTAAACAGGTTTCCAGTGCAGATGAAACAGCCTTCTGTTGGAAGAAGGTGCCATCTAGGACTTTCATAGATAAGGGGAGAAGCCAATGCCTGGCTTCAAAGCTTCAAAGGACAAGCTAACTCTCTTGTTAGGGGCTAATAAGCTGAAACTAATAATCACTGGCCATTCCAGAAAATCCTAAAGCCCTTAAGAATTATGCTAAATATAATCTGCCTGTGCTCTATAAATGGAACAACAGAGTCTGGATGACAGCACATCTGTTTACTATATGTATATGAATATTTTAAGTCCATTGTTGGAAACTATTGTACAGAAAAAAAAGACTCCTTTCAAAATATTACTGCTTATTGTCAATGACCAAGAGTTCTGATGGAGATGTACAGTGAAATTAATGTTGTTTTCATGCGTGTTAACACAACATCCATTCTGCAGCCCATAGATCAAGGAGTAATTTCAACCTTCAAGTCTTATTTAAGAAATACAATTTGTAAGGCTATGGCTGCCATAGATAATGATTCCTTTGATGGATCTGGGCAAAGGAAACTGAAAAACTTCTGTAAAGGATTCGCCATTTTAGATGCCATTAAGAGTATTTCATGATTCATGGAAAGAGATCAAAATAAAAAGGGGTTTGGAAGAAGCTGATTCCAACCCCCATGGATGACTGAAGGGTTCAAGACTTCAGTGGAGAAAGTAACTGCAGATGGAGTGCCAAGAGAACTAGAATTAGAAGAGGAGCCTGAAGATGGGACTGAATGGCTACAATCTCATGATCAAACTTGAATGAGAAGTTGCTTCTTAGGGATGAGCAAAGACAGTGGTTTCCTGAGATGGAATCTACTCCTGGTGAAGATGCTGTGAAGACTGCCGAAATGACACCAAAAGATTTGGAATATTACATAAACCTAGTTAATAAAACAGCAGCAGGGTTTCAGAGGATTGACTACAGTTTTGAAAGACGTTGTATGGGTAAAATGCTATCAAACAGTATCACATGCTACGAGAAATCATTCATAAAATAAGAGTTAATTGATGTGGCAAACAACACTGTCCTGTTTTAAGAAATTGCCACAGCCATCCAAGCCCTCAGTACCCAGCACCATGATCAGTCAGCAGTCAGCAGCGTCAACACAAGACCTTCCACCAGCAAAAAGATTATGATCTGCTGAAAGCTCAGATAATGGTTAGCATTTTTTAGCAATAAAGTATTTTTAACTAAGAAATATACATCGTTTTTGAGACATAATATGATCACACACTTATTAGTGTAGAGTGTAAACATGACCTTTTTTATACACTGGGAAACCAAAAAATTCATTTGATTCGCTTTACTGTTGTGGTCTGGAATCAAAGCTGCCGTCTCTGAGGTAATGGGAGCTATAGGAGTTGGGCTCTGGAGAAAGAGGAGTCACTTAGAAACACCAGTATGACTTTTGGTTGTCCTACAAGGAAAGGGAAAGGTTCTGCAGTCAGTGATGCTTTCTGGTTTCTTGCACCACAGGTTCAGGTGTAAAGCCTGTCATTGATGTGTTCATACAACTGCATCATTTCTCTGTGCTTTCGTGCTCACCATTTATAAACTTGCTTGTGGAGTCTATCTACTTCCCAGTCACCTTCCGACAACATGTACTTGTATCGGTAAAGTATCTTGAGACATTCCTTTTGAAGGTTTTATGCCAAAAGAGTAAGCATTTACAGCTTTGCTTTTTTTACCAAATGAATTGCTCACTGAAAAAAGTTTTAAGTTTAGTGTTTATATTGCCCTATGTGCATCCTAGATCTTATTTGTGCTTCTCATTTCATTCACCTGTTGCACTATATTGGTTTGGCATCCATTTCTATACTCATATATTCTCATTTTGCCTCTTTCTATTCTTTGGGTCGGGCAAACAAGGACAAGAAACATTCATCCTGAAGCAGTAGAGCACATGTCTCAGCTCTGACTGGGGTACTACCTTTTAGTGGCATGGCAAAAGTGGTGTGTGCAACACATTTTTTATTGGCCTTTCCAGAACAAACCTTCTCTCCCTATTACTGACAGAACTGTCAGAAAACACCTCTGAAGTTCCATTGACAGTTCCTGGTCAGAAACTTTAGGAATATCTATTTCCTAAAAGTAAATAGCACCTTGTTTAGAAGGGATTTTTTCACTAGCCCATCCAAAATTCTCAATTCAGAAATTCAAGGAAGCCTAAATCCATTTGGAGGAAGAAAATCAGAGAGATGAGAGTGTGCACCCAAGGTGCACAAGGAGACAGCACAAGAAAGATGCAAAGCCAGTTAGGCACCAGGTGTCCTGGCTTAGTTATTCATCTTTGACATTATCACTTCGTTCCTCTGCACAAAGATCTTAAATATTCACCACTTCCTGTAAGGCACAATTTATCTTCTTCTACTTACCATTTGCTTCCATAGTCTAATCTTGACCATCTTCCATGACCTCTTACCCTACTCCTTAAGTGAATAAACATAAACAATGGCCATCATTTATGTCTGGTTCCTTAAAAGCTACTTGACAAACATTCTCTTGATCCTACACGGACTGCAAGGTCTACATTGTAATCTCCTATTTCCTGAGGCTTAGAGAGGTTTAGAGATTTGCCCCAGAACACATAGATATTAAAAGTGAGAGAGCCAAGAATCAAATCCAGTTCTGCCTGACCATTTCCTTGCTTGTGGGTTTTCCTTTGACCTTTCACTAAAGCCAAAGTGATCTTGTGCAGTTGCCTTTCTATTGACTTGGAAAGCCCTAACCCCCTCACTCCTCTTTTTAGATCTAAATCAGAACCATCTAGCAGGACCCCACCCAGAACCCCCTGCTTTGTTCATACAGTGTTTTCTAGCCGCCCAACTGGAAGTGGTCTACCGTCCTTTTAGCCACAGAGCACTTGGCAATGATCATTTGGTATTAATGCCTCAGAGCAAAGAGCTTGGGGTGAGTACAAGTCAGGAGCTTTGGATTTAAACCCCTGTTCTGCCACTACCTAGTATGTGATTTTAGGTGAGTCACTTAATTCTATCTTGGTTTATGCTGCAGTCTGACCTCTATTAAGTCCCACCAAGTCAAAAATTACAGGATTCTAAAGTTATATATGTAATTTCTTGTGTATGTTGACTCCAATGCTTTTCTGTGCCCACCGACCCCTACTTTCCCACCATCTTATGTAGAAGGGACACAGCAAATATCGTTGAGAGATGCTCTTACTCTTCAGTTCTGACTCACTCCCATTCATTTGTTTGTTTTACTCACTTATTCATTCATCTGTTAACTGCTAGCATTGAATTTTCCTATAATCTCCATGATCCTTCCTGAGATCTTCTAAAGGCTTCACCTCTGCTTTTAATACAGTATAGTTACTGGTTTGGTTATAGTTATAGTTAACTATAGTCTGTAGTTAAGTCCTCAAGGGCAATGTGGACTTTTCATTTTTGTATACCCCAAGCAGATAAAACAGAAAGAAAAGCCACTCTGACAATAAGAGATCTCAGAAAGAGAATACCAGTTAGCACCCTGTAACATTTTCAGTGTCACAGTTTTCTCAGCATTTCATCAGTCCCTGTGCACCTATACATATAAACCCATAGTTAGCAGAAACCTGAAGTCACCAGGTCTCAAGTCTGGTTTCAAAGGGCTGTCACCTTCTGTGCCATATTCAGTGACACTTGTCCCCTATTGATCCTAAAATCTTTGGCCCCTGCAGGTCCTCAGACATTTTAGGAGACGGCAGTTCTGCTTCTCCCATCAGCAAACACCATTTTGCAAAATAGATATCATCTTCCCCTACCCTAATCATCCAAAAATTTCTTGGACCCCAGTTTTCACTTGTCAGACATTCATGCTCTTTCCCAGACCCCCCTATAACAATAATTTTAAAAAGTAAAATTCTCGCATGGCTTTTACTTGTGAACACGTTTCTTGTTTGCTTATTACTTGAGTGCTTACCGCTCAGTAGGAGCTATACGTTACTCGCCCATCTTTTCACCCACAGAGCGCAATGGCACAGTAAGTGGAAGTTACAAGCATTTTTTCTTTCAGCTCTCATATTCTGAAATCAACTGCTGATTGGTATTTCCATTGTGATCATTTAAAGCATAGGCTTTCTAATTACAGAATTTGGATTCAAGTCTCTCCCCTGTCATTTACTATAAACTCTGAGCCCTGGTTTCTGGACCCAAAAGAAATGGAGAGTCCCTATTTGGTGTGATTATTGAAAAGATATAATGAAATTAAAGATACCACGCTTAGAATACCATACCTCCACTTAGTAAAGAACCAATAATTATCACTATTCCATCACTTCTGTCAGATAGAAGGTACTGCATGAGCACCATGGCATTTGACTCAGGACTATTCCTGACTGAGTGAGAAAGAGGGTGACATTACATTTGTTTTCAGTTTTCAAATATTTCTTCTAACTCAAGAATGTATGCATCATAAGATATATACTCTTCTTAAGCAGTACATTTGTTCTGCTGAAGCTTGCTTCAGTCGAATCACTTTGTGTGATGTGTGCCTTTTTTTCCCTTTCACACTTTGTCTTAAAAAATATAGTAACAAAAATTAACCAAACATTGACTCTTCAATAAAACTGAGCTCTAATACAAATTATATCCTTTTGGAAATCATTTCTTTTGATTTTAATAAACAAGTAGCAAAAGCATTGATGTTACAAAAATAAACATTACTTCTATAAAATCTTGTTAATGTCTCCAAAATTATAATTCTAAGAAAGTTCCTTAAACATTGGTTACAGTCAGAAAATTTTTCCTAGAGCAACAAAATCATTGAAATTTGAAAAGAAGGAACAAGGTGGTCACGCTCACCATCAGAAAGGCTGTATAACCTTACCTAGGAAACCTATGTCTGGACACTATTTCACCGATTCAGGGAACATGTGTCGGCTCCTCCTGAGTGAGTGGCACTGTTCGAGGGCCCGCGACTAGGTCCTCAGCATGGGCAGCATGCTGTATCCGGACGCATTTGTATTGCCTTCAATTGCCAAGATGTGAGTGAGGTAGAAGTGCTACTGTTCAGCTACTGGATTGAACAACTTCCACAAAGGCATAAATTGAAAACAAGTTCAGGCCCTAAAAGGACTTGGGCTAATCCTCAAAGACATTTAGTAAGGGAGAATTGGGACTTCTAAGTGAATTAAGACAAAGTCATTGAATCGTTGAATGTGTTTGGTAAGATTAACTGTTGCTCGCCGACATCAGTTCCTTCAGAGATGGAGGACGGGTGCCACTGTGAATGCTAAATTCAGCTGACTGGTAGTAGCTGCCTGCATGCAGATTCCTGGTTCACTAGAAAAAGTGCCGTGATAGATTTGTGATGTCTGCCATTGTCATGAGAGAGAGGAGTGGTGATACATACCATATAACTGCCATCTATGCTGTTTCCTCAAAAGTACCCACCAGGAAGGGAAGGGACCACATTCGATCGAAGGCCTGGCAGACTCAGTGGATTTCTGGAAAGTCTGGGAACAGCTGCCTTCATCCAGCTGTGAGAGGCATACTGAATGAGCAGACATAAGAGGTACTGAGTGGAAAAAACACAAGAACCATCTCAGATCTTCCTTAGGTGCATTGGCCCCAAACCACCCAGTGCCTGTCAGGAGTCTGCAGAGTGAGAACGCTAAGGGCAGTTTTCATTGCCTGAGCTTTGGGGCTTGGGTGACTGTCAGGATATCTTTTAAAGGTAATAAATGGCTCACAATTATGTTACTTTGGAAAGTGCTTTTCTGCCCTAGGACATTGTAATAACCAGCCACGGAAAGGAAAAGGCCAGGGGATTTATGAGATGTCCCAATTTACAGCCATTGGGGAGAAATACAGCAGGACATTGGTATAGAAGTGTGTTAACCAGAGTTAATCTATCATGGCTACTGTTATAAACTCTCTTTCCCTCTGCTTAAAACTATGACAGGAATTCAACTCTGGCCTTCACAAGGACGTGCCAGAAATCATTTTTTTGAACATGTAACTTGGAAATACAGTTTGGTTGACCTTCAGTTTACTAGACTGAGTGGGAAATTTTCCAAGTATGAGGGATTTTAAAATCCACTAATGATAAAAAGATAAATGAAGTATCGTCTCTTCCTTCAAAGGGCTCAAGGTCCTACAGGGAGACTAGTAGTGAATACATAATTTCAATGCACTGTGAGAAGTGCAGTTGTTGAAGTGATGGGTTAAGAATAGAAATATATTTCTATGCACAAACACCAGTGTTGTGCTTAATAATCACTTTGGTTTCCTCGCATTATATTGATAGCCCCTTGCCATAATAGCACATATGGAAGTCCACTATTACTTGCTTACACTCCTATCTACCCCTAACTTACTTTGAGTTTTGTAAGGTAGGCACTGGGTCTGATTCTTCTTTGTGTCACCAGCACTCACCCAATGATTAGCACATATTAGGTACCTAATAAATGCTAGTTGAGCGAATACAGGACTGAATATTTTTGAAACTGATGCTGGACGCATACAGATGAATTAGGTAAAATCCCACCATCCACAGAGGTTGAGACACAGGGGGGAGATTAACACGCCAACAGACATTACCATCACTCATTTTTTTCACACCAGTAAATGGGTGAAGAAGGGGCAGTGAGTAGATTCAGATTTGTTGTTAAACAGCCCATAGGGTTTAAAGGGATATTCTTGGATGCCATTTATCCATTGACAAAGAAAATAGGAGTTGCTCCTCATTTAGCATGGTGCATTTTAACATCATAATTGTGTAGCTTTAAAAAGAAAAGTCCTTTCAGGCTCTGTTACTTCTTCAGTGAAATTCCTCTCCTGCTTGTGGAGAGCTTCCAAGGGGTCAGTCCCCCACTGCCACGGTGAGCCATGCAGCCGTAGCGACTCCAGTTTGAGAAACCTGCCCATTGAGAAGGTCATTTATTATAACTTTCAGAAGATTTGCAAAAGCTTTTGCTTTCAACATCCCTGCTTGGCAATGTATGTCTAAGTTTGGTGAATGAGCCTTAGAAAACCAACAGTAATGTAATTATTAGAAATTGTCATCCATTTTCCCCCAACCCCATCAGAAAAGAGTTTTTCAACCTTTGTAAGAAAACTAGCCTTGTTCGTTCCTGCCTCTCTCACCGCACATGGTCACATGTTTTGACTGACTTGTTTGACATGCTGTGTACTCGGGGCTGTGGATTAAGTGCCACCTGCTCGTGTGATCTGCAGTGACTCTGCTTGCCTGGGGCCATCTCCCTCCGACACTTGTGAAAAGAGCTTCCTGCTGTCTGCCAGGGCCTTTGACTAGCTGGCCATCAAATCTAGCCTGACTGCTGGACTATTTGGCTCCATGTTTCAGTGAAAAAGGAAGTTCGGTCACTCAGCTACTTGCCTCTTGATCTCTTGCCCCTCCAGAGAAGGCAGTGAGGCCACAGCCCACCCTTCTGTCTCCTCGTCTGAACTGGCCTCCTATCTACCCTACCCTATTACTCTCTAATTGGCCTCCATGGGGGCTGGATGTCGCCTCCATGACCGTGGTTCTCCGGCAGACTCAGCACTAACTGATTTTAAGATGAATTGCTTGTTGAAAGGTTTACTTTTTTTTTTTTTTTTTTTTTTTGCTGGTTATAACCTGCCTTAAACCTTACATTAAAACACCTTCTCTTGAGGAGCAGGGCAGCTCAATGCCGAGATTCATATTTGGAATATGAGATTGCCCAGTTAGCACCTGTGTGGAACTGTGGGGTCAGGCATTGTATAACGAGTTATTTGGGGACCTAACCCAGAATCCCTCAGAGCTCTCAGTTTGGGTTACGATCAGATTCTCAGGATACTTGAAGCTGCCTGAGCATCTCACTATCCCCTCCCATCCAAGTCCTACTTTATTAGCAGCTGAAAAGCAGGGGATGTTCTCAAGCAAGGGAATGGCAGCCCTGAGCAGCTAGCTGCCTTGCTAACTGCTCCCGTGCCGTCTGCTTTGCTTGCAGGGTAAGCTGTGAAAGTCACGTTTCCTACTCTTTCAAATACCAGTCCTCCCTCCCGTTCCCCAGGCCACCTGGACTCTCCAGCCGCAGGCTTGCCTGCCCCAGATTCACATGCAGACTGCTGCCCTGAATCTGGGGACGCCCGTGCTGATGGCGGCCCAAGGAATCGGGGGCTTATTGGGAAGATGCTGGCTGCTCTTGCTAAAGCAGGTCCCTAAGCAGCATCTGATCCGGGTAGGCAGGCGCCCGCACTGGTGGTTGTGGTGGCCTCAGTGGGGGGCAGCCCGGGGAGAGTGGTCTGGCTCCTCAGTGGGGGTGGCTTCTGAGGGACCTGCCCGATTATGCTCAGAGCAGACGTGGTCCCCTGACCATCTCCCTGACTCCCCCAGCTGAGAGCGCTCATCCAGTCCACACTGGAGCTCATGTCTGAAGACCAAGCCCTGCGGAAACTACTGGCAGCCACAGGCTGAGGGCTCGACTCCTCCTCTCTAAGTTGCGCTGGGCAGTTTTAAGAGGAGAGAGCATGTCCCATCTCTCGTTTCCCCGCAGTGGCAGCAGGAATCACTCCCTCCCACCTTCTTATTCCTCCTCATTTAGACCATAGCCCTCAACCCCAGCTGCACATTAGCACCAGGATCTGGAACCCATTCCAGATCAATCAGAATCTCTAAGGATGAGGCCAGGCAAAGGAACATTTTAGGTTTTGTTGTAGACTGAGTGTTGAGAAACACTGATTTTTGAGGCTATTTCTTTCTTTTAGTCACTTGATGAGTCCATCAGTCATAAATTAAACATGTTCTCAGTACCTACTCTGATAGGACTGTGTGGACTTTGAGCATGCTGGAGGAAGCAAGGAGGACAGCTGGGGACATCACGGTGCTGTCCTGTGAGGAGAGAACAGAGGCTGCTAACACCGATTTTGTGGGGAGGGCTGCAGGTCAGGGAAGGATTTCTAGATTTGGAGAATGAGCAGGTATTAGAAGGAGGGTATAAGTCACTGGTGGGAGGAAGAGCACAGATAAAAGCCTAAGGGTGCAGTTCAGGGCACTGAAAGGATCTCATGTGGCTGGATCGTGTGTTGCGAGGGGTAGAGCCCAGTAGGAGGCATCTGCTAGAGGGGGCGTGGAAGGCATCTGTGAGGGCCGGTGTATTCAGACTAGACAGGCTGGCTTCACCTGAAGGCAGTGCAGAACCATGTAGGTTTTCAGCAGGCAAGTGATGTGATCAGATTTGCATTTTGGAAATATTTGACCTCTGTGAGGAGAGGCTGCAGGGGACAGAGTTGAAGTCAGAGGCTGTTGGGTAAATCAGGACAGATAATGAGCCATGAAGCAGATGGAAGGAACAGATATTCAAGAGTTGAGTTAACATCACACTGCTACTGAAAATTCTAATGCTCAGAGAAAAATCCCTAATTTCCGTGAACACTCAAGTTCCCAAGCCAGGTTGTTCCATTATTTTAATTATTGCTACATAGTTTTCCATCACTTTGCAAAGATATAATGCAACCAGAGTGGCATTGAAGTCATAAGTACAGATATTTGGCCCCCCGAGAACAGGCCTTAGCTGTCAGCAATTGTGAGCAGTTTGCATTCCAGACGCTAACTTGGGAGGAGTCAGATCAGTGGTAAGTTTCCATCTGCAGTAAACCGTTCTTTTTCTCAGCTCCTGAGTGCATATCTTGGCTTTTGATGTGATGCCTAGCATTTGCTGGATTCAGAAGTGCCATTTTAGGGAAACGCAGTTACAATGACCACATCACACACAGCACTGGCCTTTGGCTCTGAATTCATTGTCAGATGGCTTGCTGATTCTTATTCATACTGCATGCCAAGATTAGACCATGTCCTTTCTGAAATGCACAGATCTTTTGCATTTATTAGTGAGCAAAATGTCTCAAATTCATCCAGTGTAATTGAGAACGCATGATGAAATGAAGAGGGGCTGGAGGTCGCACACTAACTGAGCTGACCCTCTATGGTCTCAGAACAGTGACTGCTCATTTACATCAAGCCTGACCCCACTGGGCTCTGGAGAGCTGGGCCCTTCACCACGGAACTGCACTGGTCAAACCCCAAAGACAGGCCAAAGTATCAAGACCATTCAGGGGGAGAGTAGAGGATACTGCTTGTTTAAAAAAAATAACTTTAATCTGTAGGAATCAGTACTGTTCAATGCAACCTAAATATACTCTGGAACTGCCCTGCACAGACTGCAAGCATCCTGCATCAGCATGAGGTTGTTTACATGATGCAAGGAATATTTTTCCTTTGGATAAGCTGTCTTCACCATTCACAGGAAACCTCATAATGATGCGTATTGTGTATTGGGGTACATGCTCCAGATTTCCTAACTGTGACCTCTGCTGAATAGATAAGGAAATAGGTTCATAGAAGCAGAGCAATTTGCCCAGCTGAGTGAGTGGTGAAACCAGACTTTGAAATGAACACTCCCTAACTCTAAAGCCTGGTGTTTTACCTCCATACCAGGGGTTGCAAACCACCACCTGCTGGCCAGATCCAGCCCACCACCTGCTTTTGAAAATCAGGTTTTATTAGAACACAGCCATGCTCATTCATTTACTTATTGTCTGTGGCTACTTTCATGCCACCATGGCAGAGCCGAGTAGTTGCGACAGACCCTAGATAGCCGGCAGAGCCCTTACTATCTGGTCCTCAACAAAAGTCTGTCAGTCTCTCCTCTATGCCACGTTGTCCCAAAATAAATACAGAAAACTTACATGCTGCTCCTCGGGCCCAGAGGGCACTTTGATTTTTCTCTCTCCTTCATTTAATACACTTGGCACCACTCAGCAAAAACTCTGCTTTGCATGGACTGGCCTAGGCAATCCGTTCCCCTGTTGCGGCAGAGCTACAAAATAAAACCATCTTTAGTTTCCAGAAGGTGTCCTAATTTTAAAGACCTCTGGGAGAGGGGTTAGGAGGTAAATCACCTGCCTTCATCTGGGTCAACAATTGTCCCTGCCTGGTAAGTCCCCAGTTTTTACCCCAACTTCTCATACTTTTTCTGGGCAAGGCCAGCTCCTCCCACACTCTGACCTTGGGGAGGAGCCCTCCAAGGCCATTCCCGGCCTCTGGGATGCTATTCCATCAGCCCATGAGCACTGCAGTCTTCTTTCTCCAGGCCCCTCTCCAGGAAGAATCCCTCCAAGTTTTTGGCCTTTGTGAGCCTTCGGTCATTTTGTCTTGTGTAAGGAATACTCCTCGGAAGAAAAATGGTCTGGTACTGAAGCCTAGCAATGAAAACTCTCCCACGCGAGCCACTTTTAAGCTGGACTGTGTTGCCATCTGTCTTCCCTGACACAGACTTTTCTCTTCATTATGAAGATAAATCCATGTAATGGGCCACCACTGGTTGGGTAAATTTTTGTAATGCTAACCCCCCTTTAGTGGCCAACGCCCGGTAACATGTACTGCTGTCACTTCTCCAGAGACCCTCCCTCGGCTGCCGATCAGCCCCATCAGCCTTGGAACGTAGCCCAAAATGACTCTAGAACCTTAAGACAGAACCTCAAAGACACGGACTTTACTCTTTAAGTTTTGTAAAAGTGTACTTTGAAAACTATGGTAACAATCTTGTAAGTCTGTTAAGGATGCATTTAGTTCATTCTTCAGTTGGAAGGTGGGGAGCCTAAGAATCTTTGGCATCGAACATATCAATCATTATTACAAGTGGTGTTGGGTACTGTGGGCCACAGTACAAATAAACAGTTCTTGCCCTCCAAGGACTCACAGTGTAGATGGGGTGAGAGGACTACCAATAACTAACTTGGCTGCTATGTAGTGACCCGACAAGAATGGCTATAGATGCCCCACTGAATGCTCACAGGTGGTGCTGGGCATTTGCTGAGGCCAGTGAGTGGTTCTCACCCTTGAGTGTGATTCAGGATCACCTGGGGCTGTTGAAACACTGATTCTTGGGCACCACTTCTAGAGTTTCTGATTCGGTAGGTCTGAGCTGGGCTTGAGAAGTTGAATTTCTGGAAAGTTTCGATGTGATACAGAAGTGGCCTGGGAATACCCTGCCCAGAATATTTTTATAGAGGAACCACTGACACAAGTCATTCCATTCTCTCAAAGTAAGGAAACTCACATTTTATGTGTGCCTAGTATGTTCCATGCAGTGTACCAGATACTCTGCATGTAATATCCTGTTTGGTTTCACATCAAGCCAGTGAACTCTGTACCATAACTTCCACTTTACAATGAGCAAGTTAATGATTGGGAAGGGGAACTGATGGTTACTAAGTATCTGCAGTGTGCCATAAAGCGTTATCAGGCTTTATCCAATTAATAACGACCCAATGAGTCCTGAATGATTAGTACTCCTAGTTTACAGAGGATAAAAAGTGAGTCTGAGAGAGATTGAGTACCTTAAGGAAGGTCACAGCCTGGCTTCATAATTGTGTGTGTTGGGTTCTAAAGATTGAGCAGCTCTCCTGCAACCAGGACCTGACCATTTGCTGAAAGCTACTCACCAGACTCCAAAAGCGTATCTTCTTTAACGCGGAGGCATGCACTCCCTCCATCCCTCCCTCCCACCTTTGCTTTTGAGGGTCCTTCAGCCTGGGTTCCCTTCTCCTCTTCTTCGCCTCAGTCACTCCCATCCTTCCTTCAAGTCCCAGCAACAACTTTGTCTCAACCATGCAGAGTCCTCTGACATCCCTCCATACTCCAGCTGCAGCAGGAATAATGACTCCTTTGTGTATATGTGTCAACATACTTTTTATTACTGACTTCTATACCATACCCCAAACGGCCTGGTAACTCATCACTAGTTACAGAAAAAAAATCCAAATTTTTCATCTTAGCCATCAAAGCCACCCACTGTCTGGCCCAGCCTGCCTTTCTGCCTCACCTCACAGCCCCACCTTGTTTCTCCAACTAAATGAAACCACCATACACTGTTTCCCACCCAGGGCTGTGCTCTCCTCCCACTGAGCCTTGGCTCGGCTCCTGCTGTTCCTTCCACCGAGAATGGTTCTTCCCTGCACCTCTTCGTGTGCACATCTGGCCTCCTCAAGCCCCAGCTGAGGCCCCAGCTGAAGTCCTGGTGCTGGGCCCTTAGCCTGCCAGCCCCTGAGAGGGCCTCTGTTAGTACATTAGGAGGCAAGTACGAACATTATCCGCTTTCCCAGACGGGGCGCTCATTCAGCACAAGACCTCAAATGCCTTCCTCACACTGCCTTGCACATTGTGGGTGCTCAAAAAACAGTTGTTGAATGAATGGATAATGCTGTGTGGAAGTTGTGAGCATAAAGGCAGGATCAAAGAGGTGATTAGTATAGGAGCACACACAGCTCAGTAGATTTGGCATAAAACACAGGAGTATATTTCAGTTAACAAAAAAACCAAAGGCACAGACTACCAGCATGCTTGATTCTATTCAGCGATACCCAGCATTTACACCCTTAACCCAGTCTTCCAAGGATCCAGATTTCTTCATTGGAAGTACAAGTGTCTTGTGGGGCTTCCACTTCTTTTTTAACATGTGACATTACAGAGATCTTGTACTGGGTGAACTCTAGACTAAACACATGACAGGCCCAGTTCAGACCTTGATTCAATAGTTGGTCAATACCAACAGTGAATGCAGATTTTAAGACCATGTTTTTGCAGATGTCTGTGTGTAAAACACATACTGTAATTGAGAAGTTTTAAGTCCACTGATTTCCTCGTGATTCTGCAACACCATCTGTGGGTTTTTCAAACAAAGAGAAAGGTCTGATATTTCCCAAGAAGGACAGAGTTAAGGATGATGGGTGTGAGTGCCTTGATTTAAATTGTACCCATAGACCATCAACAGAGACTAAGCACCATTAATTGTAGCCCTTGTAGAAGCTACTTTGCAAAGGAATAGAAGGATGTTTGACTTATGTAACTATAGTGTCTTCTTAAAAAATTAATGACATATTTCATTAGGGTCATTTTCCTTGGCACACAGACTGACCATAGAACTTCTCAGGGCCAGTGCCAGTGCCAAGCAGAACTGAAGCAAAGTAGGTGAAGCCAGCCTTTGGCTCTATTCTATGCTGTATACCCAGCACTTACATCCCTTTCCCTGGGGCCGGGTGCCCTCTAGACCTCTTCTCTGTTATCCAATCAACCTGTTCTTAGGAAATGGACTATACTTTATTCAAACTGAAGTGTAAGTGATTGTTGGGAATTTATAGGAGTGTTCCACTATGACTTCTTACATCTAGCAGGGATCAAAGTCTTAAGCTAGAGGAATGAAACTCTTAACAGTGGATTGTAAGTGTAAAATACAAATAGTAGCTGAAGAATTTCCCACACTACCATAAGGGACTATCATCATTTCCATGCAAAGGTACAATCATAAGCATATAAATGAAGGTGATTTGTAAAGTGATTTCTTACTGAAGTAAATTGGTCGTTTCTATCCAGCTTCCTTCTCCTACTTCTCCACAATCTGGGTAACCTGAGCCCCATAAACTGGTACTCTTTTTGATTTCATTGTATGTATTAATTTGGATCTTGGTTACAAGGGACAAGAATCCCATTTAAACCATCTTAAGAAAAAGAAAAAGTCCATATAACCAAACTACCAAATGTCAGGGTTGAACTGATGTTATGGTTGAATGGCTTAACCATTATTAACACACTTTCTCTCTCATGTATACACATACACACTTCTGTCCTTCTGTCTGATTCTATTGGCATTGGTCTCATTATTTTACTCTCTCCCACATATTAGGAGACAGTCTTACAGTTCTCACTACAAAGGAAACAGAACAGGCTTTAGATCTGCTCCAAGTCAAGTCAGAATAGTCTAGGGAGGGATGCGGATTGGTCATTTCATATTACATGCGAACTTATTAGCATGATCACTGTGTCTAGTCAGATATGGTCTGGTGATTTTCATCTCTGTGACAGTTCCTTAAGAAACACATGAAGTAAGGGAGATCAGTTGGCCCTCTGAATTTCTGTTTCCTTATCTATAAAATGAGGGAAGTGGAGATATCTCTAAAACTTGCCCAGCTTTAAACTGATAAAGATTGCTTCTTTGCTTTTGGTATTCTATAATCACTGTATCTTTGCCTCTCTTACATGTCCTACCTCTGTCTGTAAGGTCAAATAAAATTTTAAGATAATAATTATCTCCTTGGCTCAATTCTGAGTTTCTCTAAATGGGGAAAGGGGCAGCTCCTAGGGTACCCCTCACATGAACCAACAAAGTGTTACAGTTCAGCCTTGACCAAATTTAACCACCACTTATACTGAAAGATAGTCACAATTTTCAAAATCTGTCAAGCATCCAAATTTAGCATTTTGCCTGAGTAAAAAAGCAGCAGATCAGGTGGAAGGTCAACTGGAAATTTTTCCTTTATGCCATTAGGCTGGAGGCATGAAATGATGCTTATGTAACTGGCTCCAAATCAGATGCAGCCCACGTTCCAAGTGGCTAAAGTGTGGCAGTGTCCAGATTGTTCATCTCTTTCCATCCCACTGAATGCTTATCCTTCCTACAAAACCCACGTGATGTATTCTCTGAAATGCCTCCCCACCTGCCAACAAAATCCATCAGTCCATCTTCCATATCATATCCACACTTCTATTATAAAGAACTTTGCCTGTGTCTAGCTCTCTTATTAGACTACTAGTTCACAGAAGGCAAGGGTCATCATACCTTATTCATCTTTGACTTCCTCTTACCTCACCCAGTATAGACGCATGTTAAATACTCAATAATGTTAGTTGTGTTGACTTTACAGATAATGCTTCTCAAGCAAATTTTTGTTAATGGCTTCTATCAATAGAGTCTTAATTATGGTAAGATAATAACCAGTTGAGTTAGACTGCAGGGAGCAATGCAGCCAGGACCCTGGAAATTCCCAGGTATCAGAGGTCCAAAGGACAGTTGCTTTTATGCCTTTACATCACTGCTGCCACCAGAAACCACTTCTTCACAGGCTACGCATGGCTTGCAGGCCGTCTGAGAACACTGGTGCCTACTAGATAAAGCAAATCCATGAGTGAATGACATAGATTTGTCATCCCCTAAGTTTTCTTCCATAGTTTCCTGAGATTCCTGCCCTTAGATTTGTGTGTGATAAGGTATTACCCCCCAGAAAGTCCCTACAAAAATATAAACATGTTACCTAGCAAAGGATATTCCTACTGTGGGCTTGGATTCCTGAAAGTCAGAAGCATATAAGGAAAAATCTGGGTTGATATCAAGTGAAAATATCCCAGTGTTTTCCTTCCAGCCACCTGTGATTCATCCTGCCCTCAATCCAGCCATTGTCAATTGACTAAGTGAGATGTGACTGACATGAGATCCCTAGGAGCATGGGGGCACTGCAAGCAGTGAGTCTGCAGATGACTTAAGAATGAGTAGAGGACACCTGGCATCCCTAAGTTAGGGGACTCTTGGGCCTGTTGGTTCCCCGGAAGCCTGATGGCCACAGGCCAGGTTTGCCTGAAAGCCAGTTGAGTTTTGCTGCCAAGGAGGACTCACTTTCTTGTTCTACCTCCCAATGTCCTCTAGACCTCTGCAAATCACTAGAGAGGTCCTTAAGTGGATAGGACAGCTACAGGAGAAAGAAACCTGAACTGATTGCTTAGCAACCTCACCTTCAGAAAGGGACAGCACCATTAAACAGAACTCAGCAAGCACAGGGAGCTGTTAGGTGTTTGAGAACATTTCAGCTGCCTAATATTTCCTGAGGTTGTGAGAGTGTCCCATCACCCAGTAGTCAGGCCATCTTGGAAGTACTGGTTTGCCAGAGTCTTTTTCCATGCTGCAAAATTGTTAGCTTTGTTATAATACTTGATGAAAATGACATCTTGGTGGTACTAGTCTGTGAGCAATTACTGAACCTACCATGAGTGAATTATTGAATGAACAACTGATTAAAAGCCATAAGGAGTATATTCGTAGTGATAAAGGGTAAGCAGTGCCCCAGGGTTGTTCAACATCAAGTGTATGCTGTATTCACCATACAGGGCTACTTGGTATCATAGAACATAATTAGATACGTGTGACCTTGGACAAATCCTCAATCCTTCTAAGCCTTGGTTTCCTTAACTTTAAAATAGTGGTAATATCACTAATTCTGCCTATTGGAAGAAGGCTTAAATGAGGTGAGGAACAGTGAAGTGCCTGGCACAGAATTCAGCATATCACTGAGGCAAATTTGTGACTTTTCTCTTATTTTTAAGTAACTAAACACCTCTAAGAATGGTGGCATGCCTAGCAGTGTAGACTGTTTACAATCCTGGGTTCAAATTCGAGCTCAGCCATCTACCACCTGTATGATTTTGACCTAATTACTTAATGCTTCAAAGCTTCCATTTCATTATATGTAAATGGCATGATGATAATATATACCTCATAGATTTCAGTGGATTAAAAGAGGGAACATATAATGCACCTACCATGGTATCTGGCACATAGCTGATACCTTATCAATGGTAAAAATTGCTGTTACCACCTGTAGTAAAGGATTAAAGAGCAGCCGCCATCAGATTACTGTGAGTCTCTCAGATGCCTCTGTGTGTTCCCTGATCTCTTCCTGCTTTCTGTATTCTGATAAATATATACAAGTCTACATTAATAGAGGCAATGGTAAATTGCCTCCTTGTGGGCTGAACCTATCCTGGGGCAGCACAGTACCTTATTCATTTTCCTGGAGGCTTCCAATGGGATATGTCCATTCTAATTTAATAGAGCTCTTTTTTTAGTGCCTGGTGCAAGGAGGTAATACCACATGCACATTTCCAAATGCCTCATTTGTATGAACTCAGGCCTTAACTACAAGGGGAAAACATCCTGGAGGTTGGGGTGGGTATCATTTCACATTAATTTGAACTGGTGCCAACCAAACTTCCACAGCGAATTAGGTCTCAGCAGTTTTCTCCTGGAAAAAATAATGATTATGAGACTTCTAGCTGTTACTTGGACTTCTTTCATTCTTGCATTTGCATTGTTTATGTGCATCGGCAGCAGTCACGTAATCTATCAAGCTCCCATGCCAACCCCCGACCCCCCAATTCCAAGTTGTCAGTCCATCTTCTTCCTTGTGGTTCCAACGGTACAAGAGAAAATAGAAGAGGTACATCCTGGTGGTTTACTCTTTGGAAAAACATGCTCCAGGTTTGGGCTGAGAATGCAAGCAAAGGGGATCAGGGAGGTAGGGGGCAGCTAGCTCTGGAAGAGCTTTTCTGAATGGGCAAGGTCAACTCCCAAGAAAATGATGGCCTTCCTTTAATCTACAGGTAATGCAGGTGGTGAAGGAGCAGGTTATGAGAGCTCTTACAACCAAGCCTAGCTCCCTGGACCAGTTCAAGTGCAAACTGCAGAACCTGAGCTACACTGAGATCCTGAAAATTCGCCAGTCTGAGAGGATGAACCAGGAAGATTTCCAGTCTCGCCCGATTTTGTAAGTTCTCCTGACCTCTATCTCCCTGTAGGCTCTGACCACTATTTCTGGAGTGTAGGCCTATCACACAGCCGAACTGTGCCTTGTGCTTTTTACAGAAAACCAGCAAAAGATATTCCAAAAGTTCTCAATTCTGTTGGTGAAATCCTAGCAGCTGTCAAGGAAGGCTGGGCAGGGATGGGCCGCGGGGGAGGGAGGTGAGACAGGTGCCGGCAGAAGATCTGAACCAGGAAGGGGCCCAATTACTAACGAGTCCTTAAAGATTTGTAGCTGAAAAGTTGGGGACCTTTTCTAACATTCGTGACAAATTTTTTGCCTATGGAGGTATATTCTTCGTAGGTGCCTTGGAGTGGCAAGATTCTGGACCAATCAGCCAGATAGAGGCCTGCTGATAATTAAACCAATGTGAGCATTGAAGCAGTTTGAGTGGGAGGGAGGGAGAGTGGGACCCACTTTCTCTGCCCCTTGGCTCTGCTTCCCATCGAGGCGTTTTGCACTGCCTTTGCGACTATCAACCTGTAAGCCTAAGGCAGGCAAGCAGCAGATCCCCTTTTTATGGGACTTTGCATCAAATACCACTTGCAACAGTTGTGTCATTTCATGTTTCTCTAGCTTTAAGATGTTCTGAACCTTGGACATGAAGATTGGTTGACTTTGTCTTTTTAGACGTGGCCTGTTTACCTTCCCTTGTCCTTTTCTAATAGCTAAATCAGTTTTGTTACCCTTATCATTTACAGGGAAAAGAGTCAGGGATAAGAAAAGTGTTTGACATGTATTCTCATTCTCATTCTTGCCTCAGAAGATTGGGAACAACTTCTTTTGAACTTTATATGAAGCCAACTTACAACATAGGTGTTATTTTGAAACCCAAACTAAATCTCTTTCTTTCTTCAGACTCTTTTTCTTTCTGTCCCTCTTTCTGTTTTTTGCTCTTATATATTTTACATTTTTAATGCTTGGCAATTGGCATATCTATCCTTCCTGCTATTTCATTTTCTCACATCCTTGTGGGATAGGCAGGTCTTAATCCCATTCAAGGACAAGGATGTAGGCAAGAGAGGTGAGGAGCCAGGATTTGAATTCCAGCCTGCTGATCCATCAGCTAATGCTTAATCCACCCATCAGAGCTCCTGCCAAGTGCAAGACTGAGATGAGATTTTTTTTAAGTGCACAGGTCTGGAAAGATAGTAGGCAAGCTGCAACGTCAACTTTGCATTTGTTCTTAAGCCTTAAGAAGCATCTTTAGAAGCTGTGAAGCAGAACTGCAGACTTTTTTGAGATTAAAGTTAGGCAGCAGGAGGGGGAAGTGCTTTCTGAAGGTCTGTGGTTTACATCACTGTAAGCCTAAGTCACAGACACTGAGTGTAGCCTACAAGGTCTGCAAGAGACACCGCTGGTGCTTTGCGTTGGCCAAGGCACTTCAGATGAATGATTGACTCCTCAGAGCTGCAGTCTCTCACTTGCAGTGAGGGACAGTGGGGCTTCCACGGCTTCTGGTACTGAAATGTTGGGTTTTGTAACATCTGTTTCAGCAAGTGTATAAACACAAGGAGACTTTATTATGCTTTTGACAACAATTCTTAAAACCTGAAGGGAAACTTGAGGACCCCTTTTGTTAAAGCCAAGTGATTCAAAATTGTTTGACCGTGACTTTGCTCCAAGTAAGATGTGAATGGTATGTCAAGTGTAAACACTTTGCTTTGGCTTTGGCTTCATATCTTCACTTCCTAAGGCTCTGCCTGTGACATTCTGAAGTTTTGTTTCCCTCTATTATCTTTACATTTATTACATAAGGAGAAGTACAGAAAATACAAAGGAAATCTCCCACAGGTATATAGCTTTGGCGTCATCCCTTGACCATGGGACAGAAAGGTACCATAGCCCACTGGAGTTCTTGTTATAGTTGCAGCAAAGTCATAAAGATGTACAGGAAGCTACAGCATTTAAGGGGCAGGCCATAAACAGTCTGACCACAACCCCAGCTGAAATGGGCAGATGGGAGCCAGTCTCCATCTTCTTCTCCAGTGATATTTTGCTTGTTAGAATGATCTGCTGGACAGGAACTTATTGTGGGGTTGGATGAAGTCTAATTGCTGCCAAAATGGCTCATAGGATCAACCCAGGAGAAAGAGAAAGGGACAGATCATGTATGATTGGATGATTTCGTTAAATCATTCATTCATTCATTCAATGAATATGCATTGAGTAGCTCCTACCTGCCAGGCCCTGCCTGAGGTGCTGGGGACAGACAGAGAATCAGAGACACTTGACCCCACACCGTCCTAGGCTGGAGTCCCAGGAGGAGTTGCACAGACTGTGCTCAGTGCTTGATCGCAGGAAGCGCAGGTGGGTGGGTTGTTAGTAGAGCACACGGGAGACACGTCTCACCCCAATGTGGGGGTTAGGATGTTAGAATCACAGAGCTGAAAAGCACTTCTACAGTCATCCAGATCAAGCTTCTCGTTCCGCAGACTCGGACAATGACTTGGCTGGGGCTTGACTGCTGTGCAGAACCCTGCGAGCTCTCACCTGCCTCTCGACCCCCTGTAGCGCTCTCCCCGTTGCCCTGCCGCGCACAGCATGTTCTTATAAGGTGTTTGTGTTCCTGAGAAGAAAAATGCAACTCCACGTGAGCAAATATTTGAAAGGAACATGTATTCAGTGGGTTGAAGTAGCTGCTTTACTTCTGAGCTCTTAACTAATTATTTCAGAGTGAAGGTATTTGTTATTTTCTACTTAGTGCGACTTTACAGGGAAGATAAGTCCATCCACACAATTAATCTGAGTTCGCCTAGACCTAAGGAGCTAAGAAAGAGACTGGGATGAGGTTCCACAGCCACCACTTACAAATGGGGCTTTTCAGGAAAGTTATATGAAGATTCTAGGCCTGTTTTCCTCACATCTGAAAATGAAGATGATGAAAGTATCTACATCGTTGGGTTGTTATGAGGATTCAACAAAGTAGTGATTGAGAAGCACTTAGCATATGCCTGACACATAGCATCTAGTCAGAAAAATGATCGCTCTTATTATTAGCTGATGACCAGAATTTAACAAGGTGTCACACAGTCTTAGTATGTGAATTGTAAAACTGACACCATGAATGTATCTGCATAAGCCTTGCCTTATCTCAGAAAGTACAGTGAAAGTAGGTAAGAAAGAAAAAAATAATAAGTAGAGCCTGAGATAAAGCTAACGCCTGTCCAGCAAATCTGTATCCTTGTTGAAGATTGGCCACACTTCCCTCGAGGCATACGGCTTTCTCATAGCCGATGCTAGAGGAAAATCTGGTCAGTTACATGATTTTCAGTGTTCAGTGCCCTTGACAGGTACTTATCAAGTGCCTGCCACATGCCAGGTACTGTCCTATGTGTTGGGTGATTCAACAGTGAAGAGACCAGACACAGTCCTTACCCTCAACAGTGATTATATCTTAGTGGGTCGAAACGGATGATAAGCATGGTACATAAGATAAGCATGGCAAACAGATGATAAGCATAGTACAGCATGTTAAAAGCGGATACAGGCAATGGAAAAATGAAGCAGGATAAGAGAGAGTTTTCAGTTTTAAATAAAGCAGTCAGAGTAGATCCCTCTAGTTGGAGTGACATTTGAGTAACGATGTGCAAGGGACAAAGGGAGCAGGCTATGTGCCTTCTAGGGATCAGGGTCTTCCAGCAGAGAGAACCTCCAGTGTCAAGACCCTGAGGCAGGAGCAGGCCCAGGTGCTCACGAACAAGGAGACCAGTGTAGCTGGAGCAGAGTAAGCAATGGGGAGAACAGAAAGAGGTGAGCCCAGCAAGGTGGCCAAGAGCCTGATTAAGGAGGGCTTTGTTGGGCAGCCACGGGAGGGTTTTGAGCAGAGGACTGAAGCATCCTGACTTGTTTTTTTAAATGATCCCTTTTGCTGCTATATTGGGAATAGACTCCAAGGAGGCAAGTTTGGAGGCAGGGAGATGAGCGAGGAAGTCACCTCAATAACCCAAGCAAGAGGTGATAAGAAGTGTTTGGAGTCTCTACTATAGATTAGATAAGAAACAATGGTATTTCCTGATTGATTAGATGTGAGATGTAAGAGAAAGATAAGAATCAAGGATGGCCTCAAGGTCTGGAGCCAGAACAACTGAAGGACAGAGTGAATGAAGTGGGTTTGGACAAGAAGATCAGGAGTTGAGCTTCGGACACATCTAGTTGGAGGTGTCTGTGAGACATCCGAGTAGGCAGTTAGGTTGATGAGTTCGGAGTTCAGGCAAGATATTTAGGTTGGAAACATGAATTTGGGAATTGTCAGCATAAAGTTGGTATTTAAAGCCATGAGTCTGTAATATAAAGAACAGAAAAGGTACAAGTACTGAGCTTGGAGGCCCTCCAGTGTTGAGACAGAAACAGATCAATTTCCACGAAACTGATAGTCACTCAACCCAAAGTCTGCACGAGCCCTTTTAGATCAGGAGACAGCAAACTATAGCTCTTGAGCCAAACCTGGCTCAATGCCTGTTTTTATAAATAGAGTTTTATTGGAATACAACCATGCCATTTTTTTACATAATATCGACTGCTTTCACTGTACCGTGACACAGTTGAATAGTTATGACAGAAAGCGTATGGCCCACAAAGCCTGAAATATTTACTACCTGGCCTTTTACAGAAAACATTTGCCAACGTCTGTTGTAGATGAACATGGGGTAGCAGGCCAGTAGGGCAGACCCCAGGTCCAGGAAAGAATCTCACCAGTCTAGTGGTGCTGTCTTCTGTGTATGGCACTGGCCTCACTGGACCTGGACTTGGAATTGTATTCCACAAATAGTACTAGCCTGGGAATTGCTCTTCACACACTCATTTACCTTACCTCCTCTAATCTCCCTCCTTTTATTTGTTCACAAAGCCTTTAAATAGAATTAGAGGAATTTTATCAAAGGAAGGCCAGTAAACCCATAACCTTGGCCTCATTGACCTGAACCTGAGGATTTGACAAGCCAATTCCAGCCCATGTGTCATTGCCTGAATCACTCTGCGTTCAGATCTCATCCACAGAAACACCACGTAGGGATTGCATGTTATCCTAAGATGAGTGAATTTTATAGCTGCCAAGTCCATTTGCAGGGAGAGAAGGGGAAATCGCTTAGAAAAAAAAGAAAACTGCCCCTTTCCCTTCATTGCCCAACCATGTTTTGGAGTCCTTTGAGGGTCAGAACAAAAGAGGGGAACTCTTGCAGCAGGAAGTCCACTTATTCTGATGGCCCATCCCCAGAAGATGATCGCAGTCGACAGGCACACTAAAAAGTCACAAATCATCAATTAAAATTACTCAGATGTTCTTTCAATTATTTCCTCCTTTTAGTTCTCATCTCTCCATCTTCATCCCCATTTTAATGACTCAACTGTAGCCTAGTAAAATATTTAAAGATATACCTGTAACATAAGAATTGATGAAACTCCCAAACTCTTTCTCCCATTTCTCCATCCCTCAGTACCTTCCCTTCCTCTCCACCTTGTCACCCCAACTTGAACGTCAGGGACAGTATTTTATTATTGTGTGTGACTGCCCTGGCAATTCCCCACCTTCTTCATTCAGACCTTCATCAAAGCTACAATTTACTGAGTCCACTTACAAAAGCTGAACGCTGTTAATAAATCATTGTAGTGATCTGAAAGCCTGAGATGAAACCTGGGAGACCTGCACAGGAAATGCCTGGCAAATGTTCTAAGCTGTATGATTGCACAGAAGCTCCACATGAGGTTTAAAAATGTTCAGTTAGAGCAGTATTAAATGACAGGAGGTTTGAGGCCATTAAAGCCTAAGATATTTATTAATGGAGTGCTAGAATACCCTGTTAGATGGCCAGAACCTTTTGTATAACTTTATTTTCTCACATGTTAAAAAAAAAGTAGTTTGCACAAGGAAGACTTGAGTTTGTACCCATGTTCTACACTTAACCTTTGTGAGCTGTTTCCCCATCTGTATGATAGGAATGATGGTTTTAATACCTATTCCCAAAATTTGGGGGGAATAAAATAAATGAAAATTTCCCAAAAGTTTGCTGGTCGGGGAGCAGGGAGAGATGTTATATAAGCTAAACTTGCTAGTACACTACTTGCCAAGCACTAGTGCCTTCCCCACTCAGGAATAGGACACCATGCGAAGACACATGGCCTGCAGTCCCAAGCAAGTCCAGAGTTAAGGTCGAAGCTGACATATATGTGAGCCTTGACTACAGGGTAATACGGGCATATTGAGTGTCCGGTCTGAAAAAAAATATTATCAAAGCAAATTCAGTGATATCTTGCATTCCTGCTCAGTGTTTATAGAGCACTTATATCTCCTCTGGGAATCACAGCAGTTTCCCAGGAAAGACTCATCCCTATTTTACAAGTGAAGAAACTGACACTTAGATGAACTAATGAAATCCTAGTTATGAGCAGGGCCTAGATTGAGACCCTTGTGTTCTGAGTTGAAGATCTATGTTCTAATCAATATTTTAGCACTGCTCTGAGGGCTAGACTCTGAATCTTTCTGTCTAGCTTCAACTAGAACAACTCTAGTTTTACCAAGCTCAAATGCTAGGATGCTACATAAAATTTCACATGATAAAAACACCTCGACTCTTGAAAAAAAGATTCAAAAACCATTGCACTCTATCATGATAACTTTACAGCAAAGTGCATCTAAACTGAATTACATTATATCAGCCTGAAACAAGATGCAAAAAATCCTTAATTTATCTCATCATTATCCTAATCTCTGGGGGCTAGAATCTGGAATGACGTGTTACTCCCATTTGTCAACGATAGAATCGAAAGCAAAATGTGGTCCTGGGTTAGTGTTTGTTGTGGAATGGTAATTGTGTGGTTGTCCAGCATTCTTGTTTGGTCAGATCACAAATGTAGTCTAGGAGTTGACCTGCTGCAGGAGGGAAATGTGACCAAAGACATGCTGTCTTGCCATAAATTTATATATGTGGCTTTGTGAAACGAGCATAAATTTCTCAGGAGACTTTGGTCTAGGAAAGTGTCACTAAAATGGCTAATGCTTTTGTGAATGTTCTGTAAATGTCAGGGAATCTGTAGTGTTATAACAGATAACCCTGGGCATGCATGCTTAATAAGTGATCCTCTGAAGCACCAATTTGGGAGGTGTTGGGATGTTCATGAAAAGATGCAACTTGCATTTCCTGGCCCCGATCTGCCCGTGATGCCCTTTAACCAAGGTTCTCAAGGCAGGCTGTGGAATATGTGCTTATCCCTTCACAGGGAACTAAAGGAGAAGATTCAACCAGAAATCTTGGAGCTGATCAAACAGCAACGCCTGAACCGCCTCGTGGAAGGGACCTGCTTTAGAAAACTCAACTGCCGGCGGAGGCAAGGTATTGTGTTGGGGGCCACTCCACCCTTGGCTGGGGTGAACAGGGGCCTGCCCCCTGGGGAATCACAAGGGCATGGGTGTTGGTTTAACGTAGGCCACACAGCATTGTACTCAGACCAGGAAGAGCAGTCCGGGGAAGTTCTGATTCCTCATGCATACCCAGGGAGAACGAACATCCAGAATTACCAGAAGACCCACGGAACTGAAGAGCCATCCTGGGCCACAAGTCTCTTAGTTGTGGTTCAGAAGGAGCTAACATGTATTGAGCGCTTACCAGGCTCTCGTTTTACTTATGTTAAGGCAGTTCATCCCCATAGCAACCCTGTGAAGCAGCCAGTGGCCCCACCACAGGTAGGGAAACAAAGGCAGTAAGGCATCGATTCACCCAAAGCCCCAGATGATCAGGATTCCTACTCGAGCAGCCCTGTGGCGGTGACTCGCCATCCTGCCAGGAGACCTGGACCCACTGGTGGATTTGACCTTGAAACGCTCAGCATGAATGGCCCTTATTCTCAAATCCCAGTACTGATTCTCTTCCAGGTCAGAATTATTTTATTTGGAGATTTAAGTAACAGTGAACCAAGATGGGAGAGAATTGTTTTTCATGATCTTATAGGACAAATTTCTGAATTGTCTCTATAAATTTTAATCCCAAAGTACCAAGTCGAAATGGGTACCACGAGACTAGTTTCCATAGGTGGAAAGCATTTCCGGGTGATCCTTAGCCCAGGAAATAGAGTCCCTTGATTGTCTTCTTGCTCTTTTGACATGCTACTGATGGCAAAGTCAAAGCACCCATATCATACTCTTGTAGAAACGGTCAGAAAATAAAACTGAAAAATAAGATTTGGGGAGAGGAGAAGTGAATAGCAGGAGCAAGCCTGAGCATTAGCAACTGTACCAAAAACAAACAACAGTTATGGCCCAGGAGAAACTCTGGCAGGTATTTTAAAAACCTGATGGATACCCTGCTCAGACACAGAGCTCACCAACGGATGATAAACATCATTTCATGTTGATGCTGAGCGCAGCCCCCTGGCCATTCACTTTAATGGCTTTGTGCTGAACATTGAGGAAATTCAAAGAATTTCAGATGTTCCCATTACAAATCATTTTAAGGAATTTCCAAAGGCAGACCTTCCTTGAGGAATGCAAATGCAGGCTGCTCCCAGAGGATGGGCAGCCATGACAGTGAGCTTCAAGCTGGGCCGGAGGAGAAGACAAAGGGCCAAATAAGAAAGGGGTGAGTTACAGCAGGGATGGAGAAAGGCTCGCATTCGCAAGAGCAATGCCCTCCAGCCACGGAAGGCCAAGTTCCCTCGCTCCTCTCCCAGTGCATTGCTTGTGTGGGACGACTTCAGCAGAATGAACGCTGTTCAGGAAGACGCTGTTCCATGGTGCCAGGAGGAGGACGAGAGCCTGGGGCCGGATCACGTGGGTGCAGTCCAGCCTCTCCCCCACGTCCCCCTGTGCAACTATGGGCAGTTTCCCTGTGTGAAGTGGGGATCACCATGCTGGTGTCCTAAAGCTGTTGTGAGGAAGAAAGGCAATTATGAATGTAGCACTTAGAAAGCAACAACGAAGGGCAGCTACTGTTATTCGGAAAGAGTGTGCAGGAAAAGAGCAATGAGCTGGGAGTGAGTAAAACTAGGCACCTCAAATCTGTAAGTAGCCTCCTAGGTGTCTTTAGGCAGGACACATGACCTCTCAGGGCCACAACTCCCATCTGTTGAGACAGCAGGCTCAGAGGATCTATTAGCTCAGCTAGCCAGATAGTCAGTGGTGTGCCCTGATCTCTTCATTACCTTTGGAAAAATCAACATTCAGGATACATTGCCCTCAGGAAGTGAGTTATAAAGGTTTTATTTACTTACTGGGGCACAGAAATCAGAGGAGGGGTGGTGGCAAACAGACACACGCACCAAACGCTTCAACTGGTGCTCAGCTGGGATCCTTGGGAACCTGATTCAAAGAGCTCAATTTAACCTTCCAGCCCACCCCACCACCACACTTGCCTCCACAAGCTGAGATGGACAGAGCCTACTAGAATAATCCTGCTTCTAGATGTAATAATTACAGGGTTTTTTGGCTAAAGAAGTGTTAGTCCCTTATCTGCAAGTTTTTCCAGTTTTCTAAAAATGAATTACCAAATGAAAAAAAACATGTTAGCATCTACATTATAAATTTATTAGTTAATAATCCCTAGGGAGCATGACCATCTGTGTTTGATATAAAAATTATCCTTCCGAATGTGGAAGGGAAAGCTTTTTGGTGTTTGGTAAATGGATTTAAAACTAGTAACTAGTTTTGTGTGCTTAAAAATAGGGATTCAAAGCAGACTGTGCTGAAATTAGTTTCCTATCAGCACATCAAAACATTCCATTTAGATTTATACAGAGTAATGAGGACCTGATGTACAATCATGTTAATCCCTGTGAGCCAGGTGCACTTCTGCATGGGATCTCAGATGGGTGCAGCCATGTGCCACCCCGTGCTTGCTTGTTGAAGAGCTAGCACACCCACGACAGAGCTATGGCCACACTCTCTTTAAATTTACCAGTGAGTCACACACACAGATAAGTAGGTTTAGTATTAACTTTATAGGGGAAAATGTACAAGAGCTTCCTGTAAAACAAAACTGGAAAGTGGAGGAACAGACAGAAAGTCCTTTACCGAGCCACATTTGGCTAGAACACTCCTTGAGCTGATCCTTGCTCTTCGCTGCTCTCCATCCTACGTGCCGCATTTTCAGCTCTCGTGTAGCTATTTACAAAGTCTGATGTAGATATTCACCAATGTATATATAGACAAATGTGGAATATGGGGGCTTCTGATCACATTAGAACCAGAAGGCAGTGAATCAGGTGAGACACATCAAGCTTCATTCAAGTCCCTGCCTACCTTCTACCCCTACCTGGGCCGCCTTCTAAATCTCTCTGTGCTTCAATTTCCTCATCTGTCAAATGGGGATGGTGTCAGTTCCTACATCAAATAGTTGTAAGGGTTAAATAAATGCATGCATCTATAGCACTTGGTAGGGTGCTTGGCATATTGTCAAATATATATTAACATAATTAATACTTAGTATTAATTTTAGTTTGTAGTTCCTCAGAATACAGGGTAGAGTGGCAGTGGAGTCACATACCCACTTCCCAGCGTTCTGCACCCAGCACAGGGTGTATAAAGCTCCTGTGTGGAACCCCTCATGCTGAGATAGCCCTGCTTCCTTGTTCCGTGAGCTTCTGCAGGAGAGGGTTCAGATGAAGCTCCTGAACTTGTTTATGTGAGGCCCATCATTTGCTTTGTGAGAGTCTACAGACTCAGGAACTGCCTGCTATTTTCCTTATATTTCAGAGATTAGGATTTTTCAGAATCACTTTCATTGTGTAATCTTGATAAGAGCCCAGGGCTACACATTGAAGTGTTCATTTCAGGAAATGATAGCATGAAACGTCCGCTTCTCATTGAACTCATTGTCCATTTTGTCGACAAGCAACCTTTCCCTAAGCACTAACAAGGCCAACTTAACTTGGAACTCGATAGTGGGCAAAATGTGCCTGTACCCTGACCCACCTGGAAGGAACTGGCATGTTTCTCCACTGCTGCTAAAGGCAACATACCTTGCCTTGCTCTTTTAGCTCAGAAAACCTAGAACCAAATGGAATGTTTGGGCCTAGTAACCATATGAGCTCTTTGGGGGAGCAAGTTTCTTCCTCTACCTTGATGGAAATTTTCTTTTAATATTGAATTAAACCTTATCTTAACTCATTCTTACAAGAAGGCAAGTGTAATAATACATATTTTCAAAGGAAAATATGTAGTTCATTTTTCATTTTCCAATAGATATTTGATCCAGTATTTGATAATAGATAATTATTGTCCTCAAAAGGTAGAGGACCAGTAGTATGGATGAGAGAGGTTACATTGACTAGAAGAATAGAAGGACACTAATATTTGAGAGTTAGCTCTGTGAATGGTGCATGATGGGTACTTTATATTTTTTTTCTCATATAATTATTAGCATTATGTAACGAATGAAATAGGGATAGAGGTTTTTATAATTTGGCCAAGACTCTGTAGCTGATGTGTCAGGGCCGTGTGTGCAGCCCAGGTCTTTGTGATTCCAAAGCAATAGCTAGGCCAAACCATCTTTAAAAGGATTTGAGGGCTCTGGAGTCATCTTCTGCTGTGAAAGGAAACAGCAGTCTCCAGGAACACAGAATTCTAAATCAGAACACAAGTCTCCTATTCCGAAGAATGTCCTATGAAATGAGAAAGATTTAAAAGGCAGAAAGACCTTCCTCTATCAACAGTTGTTGTCTTCCGTTGCTGGACCAGCAGAGAGATGTTGGATCTCATCGCTTGGAAGATGATATTTCCCTTTAAAAACATTGCTGGAGTCCTTTGCATTTTGTAACTTGGAAAAGTTCAACCCTAGGCAGGAAGCAGACCTTCTCTTGAACACACTGAAGGTTTTTCACATTTTAGGTTAACCTAGAAAAGATTCAAAATCCTAGTAGAGACTTTACATTAGTAAAGGCCACCTGCCTCCCAGACACAGGATTCTCAGGGCTCCCCTGGGCCAACACCCAGCTGCCAACTGTGGGTTTTGTGCCCAAAACAAGATGTCCCCGCGTCCACAGAAGAGCTGATTGGGACTCAGTTCTTGCTGTGCCACATGCCTCACTGAGCCGAGAAGCATTTAACCTCAATAATGGCAGCTGTCCATCTCCCCTGAAGACCTGACGGCCAGCCCCAATTTGTCTCCATCCTGGATGATGAAGACACTGAGCTGCTGCATTGTTCAATATAGCTACCTATGACTAAGTCAGTTAACATTAAATATAATTTAAATTTTCTTGTGTTACTATTGGTTAAAGCAGATACATGGTATTTCCATTATTGCAGGAAGTTCTAACAAATATTGCTGCAAGAATTACAGTTGTCAGTAGTTATTAGCTCCATAATCATCTATGTCACCTTGGGAATAGCTTTAATCAGCCCTGGAGACCTTTGTACCAGGCTTGTGAGCTTTGAAAACAGCATTTCTCTCTGATCCTTCACACACACACACACACACACACACACACACACACACACACACACACACACGCATGCAGGAAGAATGATGCACAGAATTGTCTCCATATTTTCAATTTTTTTGTTTAGAGAATGAAGAAAGAAATGGCTATTAACATACTAACATTCATAATTGATGGGAAGCCCTCTATATTAACTCCTATTTATTCTTTAAATGCTAGTAAACAAACTTTGATAATGTTCTCACTGTTCCCTGCTAATTGCTTTTAGTGACACAATCCACTCATTCCTTGCCCAGAGGGGCTGAGGAACTAGGAACATCATGCTGGGTTTTGAAAAGAAAATATACATTTTTCTCACCGTAAAAGAAACTTCAGATAAAGCTGCTGCTGGTGGCTGACACTGAAACTGTCTCACCCAAGTTAGAATGTTGTCTGTTCAGAGCTGGGAGCTCTGCTCTTCTTTATAACAGTTCCGCCTTCAAGACAGACACACACAAGTTACGATGCCTGTAAACCTTCCCAGAGCTAACGATTCTAGCCTGTATCCTGAGGAAGATATTGGCTGAGTATTTACCTATTTGTTCATGACTCAAAACAAACTTCCCAAGGCTTTTCAGCCCCTTTTCCAATATTTTTTTATCCATCCAAGTCCTCCTGTTTGACGGGAGATGCAGAACAATCATTTATTTCAGTGATGAACAGATTGTTTGGCTCTCTACTGTTTTAATAGTAGAGAGAAAAACCAGGAGAGGATGGTAGTGTCATAGTCAAGAGAATTTAGGCCTCTAGGAGGAGGGAGGTGTCAGTTTTACACCAGATATTGTTATGGCAGGGTTCCATAATCATGCTTCTTTGAAACAAACACTGCAGCTTTGCAAGGAAGATGGTTGTTTTGCCTCCTGGAACCCTGGTAAATGTCCACTGTTTTCTAGTTTCTGAATGAAAGAATATGTTGCATAAGAGACCTTCTCTATTCCTACTTTTTCCCTGCAGTACAGAGTCTCTGATTCTCTGTCCCTACTTCCCATAAACAAGTGTTTCCACCATCTTTCTTTATTTGCCACTGAAAGTGAAGGGAAGTCCTTCTCCTTAAGCTTTTGGTTTTGTCTCTCATGTCCACCTTTCATCCTAATGATTTTCCATGACATGCAGTCGAGTGCTATGCGTGTTGTAGGCACTCCGTAATCTTCAGTGGATAAATAAACTTACCTTGAAAGGATAGGCAGCAACATTTTTTGAAGTCTTAAAAATGAATATAAGTTGAGCATTTTACACCACAATATATCTGTTTGTAGCACTTAGATTTCTTAACACTTCTCCAAATATATTAAGGATGATTGATCACCTTTGATGGCACCATATTGACCCTTGGACTTCCACCGCTAAACCCTGGAGCTCATCCCAGCTTGGGAAGCACGGGATTCCTAGAAAGAACAGGTTAAGACTTTACTCAAAATAAAAACATCATGTCCAAGCACCAAAGCTCATGGACTTATTTCCCGGCTTCCTGTCACTCCTCAATTACCCACTTAGCCAAAAATCCCACCACAGAGGTAATAGGAGAAGGAGTTATATGGCAAATTTTTCCATCTGTCTTTGTGGTCATCCTGGGCCATTTAGATAAGGTGAAAGTTGCTTTGGGGAAGAAGAAACCTCTGTAGCCTGTCACGCCAGGCCCCCAAGAGCACTACTGATGCTCATGGCCAAACTCGGCCTCCTCCTTTGCAATTCACATTTCCTGTTGTGAATTATAAGTCAAATTCTCAAATCTGTTCTCCTCATGGAAAACTAATAATTACATATTTGCCTAATTGAAATGGCTGTGAATTATTCGGGGAATAACTTTATTTTCTCCCTTTGAAATGCTTTTCCAGAAATATGACCTATGTTGAGTACACACACACACGACACATAATTCTGAAAATTTAGCAATTCTAGATGTTTTCCTAGCCATCAAATAACTTTTCTTTCCTCTCAAATTTTCCACCAGAGTTCAGATTCTTTTAAATATATGGCTTGCCGTATTCTATGTTCAAGAATTTTCAAACCCTATTAATATATAAGGAAGATAGGAATCACAGATACATTTTCCTTTTGTAGATAAGTTTGGGCATTTTCTTTGTTCATTGTGTGGCTTTTACTTCCATTTTTAAAACTTTCTTTTCTATTAGAAGTCATAGTTAAAAACACGGTTTTGAAGTGAAAGCAATTTCAGATAGAAAAATGCTTAAAATGTTACAGAGAGCTTTTTAGTCAGAGTGGTTTCCAAACAGTTTGTGTTTGTAGACACAATAATGAGGTGACTTGATCAAGACCACTGTGTTTGCCAACTGCATAATTTTACAAAGGGTTTACAGGTCATCAATGTTGTGTGCCTTGAACATTCTGACTAAGTCCTCCTGGGTCTTCATTTATCAGTTAGCCAACACCAACTGTGCAACTTCTATATACCAGCTATTGTGCCAAGGGATTGGGGCAATGTATGAAGACAGTGGCTATCTTCAGAGAGCCCTGGCTTCTCCACACTGTCAGGCCTGATGAGTATCCTGGAGTTGTCTTCCTCCACTGGTAATTGTTCACGGTCCACTTAATAGGGCAAGTTGCTTTCCTAGGGTCTGTGGCAGATAATGGGAAATATACTAAAGTGCTTAACATGTGAGCACCAGTAATCAAAGAAGATGTTGGAGCAGCTCAAAGGTGGGGAGAGTCCCTTTGGCTGCAGTAATAAAGAGGGGTGCCTGGAGGAGGCAGTATCTAAGCACAGCCTTGAGAGCTACACAAAGACTGATGTCACAACTTAAATTTCCTATCTATAAAAAGTGCCCTTTGCCTCCCTCTCCCTGCCTCACAGGCTTATTCAAAATTTTTTATTACATCTTGGGGCAGAAGAGGAAGTTACAGAAATCATCCTAAGGCCCTGATCATGGCTATTTAGAGAACTAAACACTAGGAATTAAAGAGGAGAGACTGTGAATTCTTTGGATAAATCCATGAATTATTTAGATTATTTCCTCATGAATTCCACACCTAGTGTATCACTAGCATCCTAACAATTCCTTCTCGGATTAACTTGTGTCTATTAGCCTTGGCAGGGGGGAGGGGCTGGTGGGCCAACCACCATGTGACACACTATTATCTCAACAGTCTTAAAATCTCGGAGACAAAAGTGGAAGCAGAAAAGTTCTGAGAAAACCTTTTTTCTCTAAATCTTTCTTCCTGCTTTTATCAGGCCCAAGTGAATCAAGAGTAATTCCCATAGGTATTATAGACACTGATAAAATAACCCTGTGGAGGTCACTACCTCAGGAAATATGTTGCCTTTGCCCTTGAAGGATTTGATAATTTTCCCAATGGTTACCAAATGTGTACCAAGAAGGACACGTGCTAACTAAATATCAAAATCCAAAGGGGATTTACTGCCCAGGGCTCTAGAATTCATTCCTTCCTGAAGTCTTTAAATCAAATGAATTGCTTGTTCTTCTAGGCATGACTATTAGGAAATAAGGATGTTAATATTTTTGGAAGCCAGATTCACTTATCATGTAATTTGTGTTTTTTCCCTTAGACAAGTTTTGGTATTGTCGGCTTTCACCAAACCACAAGGTCCTGCATTATGGAGACTTGGAAGAAAGTCCTCAGGGAGAGGTGCCCCATGATTCCTTGCAGGACAAATGTAAGTGGTATGTTTTGTAGGAGGCATGAATTTCGGTTGGTTGATAAGTTTCTCAGTCACACAAGAACATGCAGAAAACTATCAGCCTAAGTAAACTCACTGGATATGGTTCATTTGTAAGCATTCTCATCAAGCACAAGACCTGGATGGATCTGAGGTTTGGAACAGAACAGGGGAGGGCGAGAAATCAATGCCCACATATCTTTCCTGCAAGATGTAAACCTTGGGTTCAGATGCCATGTTTGCATTATTTTTCAGGTCCTGTTTCAAGAGCAACACAATATAAACCTGGTTCTGTCAATTGTCTTTTCTGATGACCCAAAATAACTTCCTATGAATCATGTGTTTGATGCCTACAACATTTATTCATTATAGTTTAGTGAACCCTAGAATTATAATGCAGAGCTAATGACAGATCAAATATGGTTAACTTACTTCCAAGAGATAACTCAGACACTTAGGAAATTTATTCTATTATTTACTGAATAGTCCTTGAAAGAGATGTCATTTATATTTATTTGCTATTTCTGTTGGATGTCTGTTTTAATGTGTATGTTTGAAAGAGCCAATAATACGCTAGATTGTTTTAGTCGAACGCCAAACCAGGATCCAGGTTTTTTAGATAGTATTAAGTATACAAATTAACAAAGTATTATAGAAACATTCACATACACAAGGGTGATGAATTAATTTGGAAAAGAAATGAGGTAAAGTGAAAATAACCTCAGAGAATATCCCAGAGAATATCCTTACTCTCTGGAGAAACCAAAGAGTAAGGAAACAAATAGACATTTTAAAATAACCTTGAAAAGCCGCAGTGACCCTCCAGGGAGTCATATAACCATGTCCCAGACAGAATTCTTCCCCCAAGTCCTGGCATCTTCCCTCTTGCCACCCTGGGGCCCATAGATTTCAAATCTGCAGCTCATGGCCATCAAAGGTGAAAATAAAACACAAGCGGGAAATTCCTGACACATTCAGACTCTGTGCTGATCTATCAGGCTGACAGCCTGGAACATTCTCTCTTCCTCCAGCTTAAAAATGGGACAGTCAGGTCTTTGTACTGTCATTTAGCTCAGAAGGCGATTTCACTTCTTTTCAGGGGAGTTCTGCCTCCCCAGCCCACATTATTGACCCTGTTGACGGGAAGAGAAAGAAATCTTAAACCCGCAGCTGCAGAGTCTGGAGCAGTGTCTGGGCATCCGTGTGATGGGGGCAGCCTGCATCTCTGCCCTCAGCGAGGACCTTCCTTCTGGTCCCGGAAAGCATTACCCATCCCACAACGGACAAGTCAGATCCGGGGCTCTCACAGAGTGCTTCTCGGACTGTGAGCAGCAGCGTCATCTGGGAAACGACTAGAAATGCAACCTCTCAGACCTCACTCCCTGACCTGCTGGATCAGAAACTCTGTGGATGAGACCAGCGAGACCCCCAGTGGTTCTGGTGCACACTCAGAGTGAAAACTGCTGAGCCAGATATTGCTCCATACTCTTCACTGTGATTCCCAAATTTGGCTTTAGTAAACATTTTAAAAGGCCAAAAAAAGTGAATTGATGTGGGTTGGCAGCTTTTAATTTTGGCAAGAAAGACTATTAAAAATAAAATCTAATTAAAATTGAATAGCACATTCCTTTCATTTAAAAAAGGGCTCTTGATCACAAAAATAAACAGTAAGAAAGACCCAATCTTAGAATAAAGGATAGTGCCTTCTACTAAGTCAAATTAGCTTTATGAAAAACTCATAGCAGTGTCTTCATTTTCCTCAGTTTGCTGTTAACTGGTGAAAACTCACTGGTGAAATATCCCTCGTACACTCGTAACTGTCCAGAAGTCAGCAGTTTGGAATCACTGCTCTACAGTCGTAAAATGAAGAGTTAGAGGCTGCTGTTGGTCAAAGCAACCAGAAGCTTCGTGTGAAGTCACCCACAGGCTCATTCTTTACCTGACCAGGAAATAGGGAAAGTGGTCCAGATGGGAAAAAACAAAAACAAAAACACAGCTTGATTCATTCCTTCCCCATGTGGCCCAGAGAATCAGCTCTTCCATCCACTGGACATATTATTTATCCCATATTTATAGGGATATAATCCACTTCTCAACCCATAGACAGGCATTTGATAGGCACTGATTGCAGGTTTTAGTCTCATTCTAGCTGTACTCTCATCTAGCTGGTCCTGTTGCTTAGGAATTTGGTAGCCTTGCTCCTAAAGAAGGTCAGGTTGTGGACACCCTGTGAGCCTGTGTAGGGGCAGTTCCTGGGCTTGCCCGCAAGCTGATACCCACCCTGGCTCCACCAAGGCCCACCCCACCAAGAACCCAAGGTGAGAATAATTAGCTAAAAACTGGGTGTTCTGGTGCCAGAGAGAGCCAGCTGGCCAGGTGATTTGCAGAAGAGCAAGGCCAGAGCTGCAAACCTCCAAACAGTTTTTAATGGTGGACAAGGAAGGATGTTGCTCTAGGAAAGAGATGCAGCAGTCCCTTCTGACAAGTGACTCCAAAACTCTTGTCCATCTATGTCCTCTGCAGCCTTTGAAATCCAGTAATACAGAGTTCGGAAGAGCTGTTCTATAAACAGTTTATCTATTGCAAGAGAACTTAAAAATCCATACTTGTGCAGGCCTGTGCATGTGGGAGGGTGTATGTGTGTGTGCGTGTGTGTGCGTATGCCTGGTGATATTGTATCTTCATGCACATGTGTGCCAGGGAGAGGGTGTATTCATTAAATGAAGTGAAGTGTGCCTGAGATAAGAAGGCAACTTCTTAGAAAACTAGATTTTGCTGCTTCAGGCCTGCAGCCTAGTTTGCATTTAATTCCAATTACACATTCTGCCTGGAGCAAAATAGCCCATCCTCTTGGAGCCCTCAAAAGTCAGAAACCTCATTCCACTAGAAAAATGAGACATTAATTAAAATCAAGTGCCATTGCTCTTACTGTGTATGATTGCCCTCTCTTGAGACCAGGGGAAAATTATCTTCCACCCCTTGAGTTAATCAGTGCTGAATATTGAGATATTGATTAATCAAATAGTATAATTGAATCCTCTTAATACAGAGAGTGCAAGTGAAGAATTGAGGGGCTTCTCCTTAGCTATCACCCTCCCTAAAGGTTTAGGGAATCTCTTTTCCTGTATTCCTTTTATTGAGCAGGAAATGTGAGCCTTAAAAATCCACATCTTACATCCCCTTGTTCATATCTCTCCCACCAGGTTTACAGGCCCTTATCACCTCCACCAAACTCTAGGTTCTATTGCTTTGAGCCTGCCCCAGGCCCCTCCATGCCTCCCTTGAAAAGAATCTAGGCCAGCACTCCTCACTGCTGCATCCAAGGGGCCAGGAGGAGAAGGCTCACCCCTCACACAGGGCCAGTAAGCCTATTACAGTAGATGAGAGAGCAGCTAAGACAGCAAAGCAAAGTGGGCAGTTTGGGTCATTGAAGCACAGGGAATAAGTCAAGCCCCTCAGTCTGCAGAGAGAATTAATGTTGATTATTGCTAAAGAGAATAATTGCAAGTAACACTTATTGAGTGCTTACTGTATGCCAGGCACTGTGCTAAGAGCTTTGCATAAATTATCCTCTTGATGACCTGAAGAGGTAGTATCATTGCCCTTGTTTTACAGATAAGAAAACAGAGGTACAGTAAAATTAAGTAACTTGTTCAAGGTCACATGGCTAGGAAATAGTAGAGCACAGATCTGAATGCAACCACCCAACTCCACGGCCCAGATTTTTGCCCACTACTCCGTATTGCCTAGATTAAAAGCCAGTAGTGATCTTGGCTGCAGTATCAGGAGTTCATTCTTGGAGCAGCCCTACGAGGTAGATGATGTTATAGGTCCAAATTGTGGGCAAGGAAGCTTAAACTCTGAGAACTTAAGCCCAAAGTTGTACAGCCAGTAGGTAGGTCTAGAATTCAAACCCAGGCTCTGCGATTCGAAAGGTGTAGCCCTTTCCACCATTCCATGTTGCCAAGTTAGAGACCAGATTCTTCACTGAACTGTCTGGGATCAGCCTGTCCATCCTCTGCATCCCCATTCACGGGAGCTTCTTGGAGCTGTGCGTACAGCAAGCGCTCAAGATCACTAGCTACTACCTGGGTGGTTTCTGCCTTAACTTGGCTCGCAGTCCTGAAAGCCAACACTATTTCTCACAATGGCCACATTTACTTTTTCAGTTATATTTTTGTTTAAAATCATAGTTAAATTTCCTTCTGCAGATATTAGCAATCAAAGAGTATCCTGAATATACCTGAAGAGATACCACATCTGGGGCCACATTCAGCATGATTTGGGGTGCTGACAACCTTCCAAACACAGGGAGGAATCACCACCCCACAGTGGAGCATGGAATGAAAGAAAGAACCGTTGTCCTAGCCCTCCAGTAGCTATGTGACATTGCTTAATTTATTTCCTCATCTTCGGCCTCAGTCTTCTAATCTGTGAAATGGTAGTGTTGAATTAGACAGTCTCAATCTAGCTCAACTTGAAAAAAGCATTGAAAGAAATGAAGCCATGTCCCAAGGAGTCAGAGTGGGGGTCCAGCATCAACGGTGACCCTCCTGGGTCTCATATCTCTGGGCTCTACTTCTGTAGGCTCCTCCCACACACTAAATAAGGCCTGAGGGAAACACCAGCCTGGCTTTGAAGTAAACAAGAGCCCTCTGCTGCCTCCTTAGAGTGTCGATTCAAGAGACATGAGTATGATTTTGCCCGTGGGAATAGGGAGGACAGTATGTTAGCCTTCATGAATCTTCCAGTGCATCTAGAAACAAACTATGCAAAGAGCAACCTTTAAAAGCTGTGCTGTATTTTTAGAATTTCGTGTTTTCCTTTTAGCCACAATCCTGTGAGTAATACAGCAGCTTGTCTCCTTGACAGGGGACAATGCATATAAAAAACTGAATATATGTACTGTACTGCCACAAGCACGGTGGAAAAGTGCCTTTTCTCCCCCAAAGGCTTCTCATTAGAGATTCTGACGACTGCTCCCACAATAGACTTTTGTGTTACTCTTGTACTATTCCATATGATGGGTTTTCAAAGCCAAGGGATAACTTACTGTTTATAGATTATAGGCGATCTCTCTAGTTCATTGACCATGTTATATATTATACAACAAAATACTTTCTACAAGGTACTTGTGACTCAGACTCTGTCTGAAGCTTGAAAAGGTTTTTTTGAATTGTATGCTAATTATATCACAAATTCATTTCAGTGTTGGATTTTTCATTGAAAAGTAAAGCCAACTTCCCAAAGTGCCCAAATGTGGGGTAGTGATTAGGCAGCCCTATTGGCCACAGAGGGGAACAGGCCTGACCATTGGAAATGGATGTGAGGAGGACTGAAGTCGGTGGTAGTGGTCAAAAATAGGTTCAGGAGTCATTGCAACCATCTATAGGTAGATGACCATCCAAAGGGCCAAGCAGAGTTAGGAAAGGTGCCCAAAGTAAAAGATCATACCACTTGGGATAGGCTGTATTGCTACATTATGCTGCAGGAACAAGCAACCCCCAAATCACAGTAGCTTAGGATGAGAGTTTCTCACTCACATTTCATAATGGACATGGGTTATCAATGGGTGCAGTCACTCAGGGACACAGGCCAGTCGCTGCCTTGCCATCCCATAGCTGTGCCATTTGGATGGAACATGTGGCTTGGTCAGTTTCTGCAGCTGGAGAAGAGCAACTAGTGGGCATGGACTTTTCACTGCCTCGGCCAAGAAAAGAGACATACCATTGCCTCTTGCATCTCGTTGGCCAAAACTGATCATTGTGTAGCCCCACCTAATTGCAGAGGTTACTGGGAAGTGTAGTCTTCCATATGCCGAGAAGGAGAGGAAAGCAAGTGAGTACAATGTCTGCTGGAGAGATCTAGAATCAAGGCTGCAAGACGAAAGGGCACACATGGTGGGACACAAAGCAGGGGAGGTGTACAGAGCTTCCTGGAAGAGCGCATCACAGCCTCACTCTTGTTTAGGATTAGAGAGAGCTCTAGGAGTGGACAAAGTTCTTAGCAATCTTCGAGTACCTAAAAATGTTAGTTTTTAAAGGCCTTCCTGTTGTATCAATTATATATTCTATATATTTTATAATTTTAATCTTCATCTAATATCACCTTGACAACCCAGTTTCCTAATAAAAATATTTGAACTTTAATTATGAAATCTCTCATGAACTTTATCCTTGACTGAGACTAAGGAATTAGCTACTTGACACAGAACCTACATGGGCCCCTAGATTTACAGTTCCTTATGGGACTGAAAGATAAGGGGTTGGAGAAGGACTGATGGCTTCTTATTCTTTAAATTAGGATTTGGAACCATCCTATTTCCTTCTCTCTCTCAGATGATCTTAAAACAAATGTTTTAAATGCACAGACCTTTCCATGTCTTTTATCTTCCTCCAAGTCCTGAGTAAGACATGAGGTAACATCATTTTATCTAACTGCATTATCCCCAGAATCTCCCAGATAAACACCAGCTACCATTTCCCTATCAGAAAGGAATGTTTCCTTTATTTGAGTTTAGTTTCACTATCTGTAAAATAGGGATAATAAAGCCTGCCTCACAGAATTGTCAGAATTAATGGGATAGTAGGGAGAGAATTTGGAGAATGAGTCAGGGCTGTTTAGATATAGATCAATTTTTTCAGTACTTTAACCTCATTATCCAAAACTCAGAAAGTAAATAGTTGTAGATACTACAGCAAGAGATCCCAGTATATGCGAAGATATTGTTCCCGGCATGTAGACACCTTCCGTATCAGCATGGGTACCACTGTTGCTATTATTACTGCCACTTTTCTAATCCCATCGCTTTTCACATGACCACACCCGGTTTGGATTTTTTTAGGTATCTGTTATAGTGAACCAAATTCTGCTTATGAACAGACTTTTCTCCTCAGGAATGCTTTTTACCAGAATATAAGAATGTATTTTAGTTTCTAGTCCTGAGAGACTGCCTGATTTCTCTTCCCTTTTTTTCCTTCTCTTCTTTTCTTCTTTTGCAGTGCTTTGTGAGAATGGCAATGGTGCCAGCAGCCTTGATGCGTAGTCCTGCTTCTTGTTGACATGTAAGCTTTCACATGGTGTAGTTACTTTCCTTTTCTTATGAATTGCAGTGCCAGTGGCAGATATCAAAGCAGTGGTGACGGGAAAGGACTGCCCTCATATGAAAGAGAAAGGTGCCCTTAAACAAAACAAGGTATGATTTCCAAATTATATAAATAGTTTTGTCTGCACAGTGCAGTCAGTCACTGCGATGGGCCCAGACTTCTTTAGTAGCAATGCATGTGTGTGTGTGCGTGTTTGTGTGTGCATGTGTGTGTGTGTGCATGCATATATGCATGCATGTGTATGTGAAGTTGCACAACTTTCCTTTTTCTTTTCCCAATTCCTTTTATATCTCTTAGCCTTAGTCTTCCTTTCATTGAAAGCTTGTCAAATCCCCACCATCTCTTCCATTCTTGCACTTCCTGTCTACTTCCAACCCTAGGGATTGCTCTCTCACTATTGTCACCCAGTCCTCTCTAGAGCCTTCTCTGCTATCCCAGTCCAATCTCTGGGTCTTCTCCCTTTCCTGATTTCAACCCCAATCTCTCATTTTCTTGTTGTCACCACCTTCTCTCAGTGAAGCCTTGGGAAGGCAGAGACCTGATGACTCAAAAAATACTAGAAACCCTTAAGGACCTGATATCTTTCAGCACCATGGAAAGTACTATGAAATAGTTCAAACCCAGCTTCAGAAATTTCCCCAAACCTGTGTATTGTTCAAATCTTCTTCACATTGCACAGTTTTTCACCCTCCCTTCCTACTATACCAAGTGGCTATTCAACAGCCCATGGTCTATACAGAGGATGTGGAAGGGGCATTTGGAAAAGACTGAAAATTTTCCTTTGTCCTCAGTTTTGAGGTAATTTGCCCTTTGGGAGGCCACCGGGGAGCCAGTTTTTTGTTTATACTTTGTGGCACCTTGTGAAGCATAGTATTCATCCATGAACAACATTATCCAGATTGATCTGGAAGCTCCAGCCACCTGGGTACCAAAATTACCCCATAAATCAGTAGATTGCTTCTTTATTATCAAGTATTAGTGTCTAAGAGGAATACAGACATATGCATCCTATTTATCAATCTGGCTTAAAGTGAATAATCCCTGCTGTCTAATTTCAAAAGTCATAAGACAAAGGGTAATCCAGGTTTGTATAGGATAATCCTATCTATGGCTAAGAAAAAACAAAGCACTGTGAAAGTATTTTGTTTAAAAAGATAAAGGGAGTAGCCAAGAAGGCTAATTAGAAGATCTTTGCTTCTTAATCATGTAAGTATAAAGTATAACTTCAAATCCATGCGAATTCCTTCTTTCAAGCCTGTCACAACACTATTATAACACGTATGTAATTGACAAGCATAATGACATAGGGGCATGCCAAAGAGTCTGTGGGTCATCTGTTAACGCAGCGCTTCTCTTTTCTCCATGACGTGGGGCAGCAGGGATTCTTACAGCTCGTCAGATTCCAAAGGAGAACTTAATGACAGCAGCAAGTCTGCAGCCCTTGCGGTTTGCCTCCTGTGAGGCTGCCTTCCTTCAATACTATCTGACATGTGGAGCACAATCTTTGGGAGCACTCGCTGTGCTCAGCTCCAGCTGACATTCCTGTGGTTCTGTAACACTTGGAGCTGAGCAGGTAACAATGTGGGGAAATTGGCAGTGACAAGAGTCTGTAACCCAGAGAAGGCCAGGATGGGTGGAGGTCGGCAGCAAGGTAGCCTGCCAGCTTTCAAGCACTCTGTGTAAGGACAGAGAAAATAAGGTAGAAAAGACATGGAAAGACTTCTGATTTTAGCCCTTCCTCATCTTCGGCCTTGGGAGTTGTCACTCCTATCCTTACAGTAAGAAGAAACTGAATAAAGTGAAACAATTTTCTCGGACCTGCCAGAGAACAGAGATTGCAGGGAGAACCACCACCCTGGAATCTGAAGAATCACATGCATCTAGAAAGTCACAGCCAGATCTGCTCATCTATGGCAGAATCCACTGGACCCATAAACTGTAGGCTCACTTAAATGACAATTCTGGTGAAGTGCTGTAGGCTGAGTACGGGCTAGTAGAAAAGTGAGAAGCCCTTGGGGGTTGTGGTCATGGGCCTCCAGTAACCCTAGCACATTCTCACAGGGAAGATCTGAGCAAGACCCCTCCTCCCCGATGGCTTTGGCAGGGGAACAAAAGAGTAGTCATGAAGCGCACTACAGCCATCTCCATAACAAAATCCTGTTCTCCAGACCTTTTCCTAGCTAAGAGAAGGGAATTTCTCCCATTCCATCCCATTTTGGCCTCCTTGTCTTAACTGTGGGGTCAGGGATAAGAGAGTCATAATCAGTAGCAGAGCCTCAAAGAAACTCTGCAGCCAGGGAAAGGGGAATGGAGCAAGGGGCAAAAGCCATAGCACTGGAGAAACACTTGAGGAGATAGCCACAAAATGCAGGACCCCTGAAAGATGGAGATTTAATTGGAAAATTATAGATTGCTGCTCCTTATCTATAACCTACCAGCACACCAAGAGTCCAAAATAGTAACATTGGATTATAGCTGGAAGAGCTGCAGGACACAAACTTTTTCTAAGTAGGTGTACTTTAGGGAAGCCCAAAGTCAGTAGAGGAGACAAAAGCAGGGACACCAGAGGAATCTGAAGCCTCTGGAACTTACAGCTACAGCAAACATTAAACATATCCTAATTCTCTGCCAGACTAACATAAATCATCACTCTAATCGTCTATGTATCTCACATCCTGCCACCTGATACAACAGGTATTGATTTCAACAAAAAGTTACAGACATGCCAAAAAAGCAAGAAAAAGTAGCCTGAAGAAACAAAGCCATTATCAGAACCAGATTCCAGTATGACACAGATGTTGGAATTATCAACAGAGAATTTTAAATAACTATGATTAAAAGTGTTATAGACTCTAATGGAAGACATAGAGAATCTGAAAGAACAGATGGGTAATGGAAGCAGAAAGATGGAAATGCCAGAAGTAAATCAAAAGGCTATAAATAACAATTTAGAATGATTTCAATGGGCTCATCAGTAGATTTGCCATGGCTGAGCAAAGGATTAGTGAGACTGAAGATCAATCAATAGAAACTCCCTAAAGTGAAATGCAAAGAGAAAAAAGAAAAACACAGAGAACACCAAAGAACTAAGGGACGATTGCAAAAAGTAGAGTGTATGTGCAATGGGAATACCAGAAGAAAGAGAATGGAACAGAAGAAATATTGAAGCCCTAATGGCTAAGAACTTTCCAAAGTTAATGACAGACATCAAAGCCCAGGTCCAGGAAGCTTAGAGGACATCAAGCAGGATAAACACCCTCCCCCCAAAATGCACCTAGGCATATCATATTCCAACGGCAGAAAACCAAAGACAAAATTTTGAAAGAAATCAGAGGGGGAAAAAATACCTTAGGTATAAGAAGAACAAATATCAAAATTAAAGTGGATTTTTTATCAGAAATCATGCAAGCAATAAGAAAGTAAAGTGAAATATTTAGTGTTTAAGGAAAAAGCCCACCACCCTGTAATTCTGTATTCAGTGAATTATCCTTCAAAAGTAAAGGAGAAATAAAGACTTTTTCAGACAAACAAAAACTGAGGGAATTCATTGCCAGCAGACCTGCTCTGCAAGAAATGTTAAAAAAAGTTCCTCAGCCAGAAGGAAAATTATATAGATCAGAAACTTGTATCTTCATGAAGAACAGAAAAGCATAAGAGAAGGAATAAATTAAAAATATTTATTTTTGTTATTCTTAATCCATCTAAAAGGTAATTCTTTGGTTAAAATAATAATAGTAACAATGTGTTGGATGATTATAGCATATTGGTGAGTGAAATGAATGCCAACAATGTTCCAAGGGACAAGAGGGAGGAATAGAGATACTCAAAATTTGAGATACTCAAAATGGAAGAAGGAAAGAAAAGGAGAAGAAAGAAACAGAAAAATGTAACAAGTAGAAAAGAATTACAAACGTGGCAGATATTAATCTAACTATATCAATAATCATTTTAAATGTCAATAATTTAAATATACCACTTAAAAGACATTATCAGAGTGGACTAAAAAACAAGGCCCAGCTATATACTTTCTACAATAAAGCCCCTTTAAATATGAAGACTAAGATATGTTATACTAGTGAGATGGACAAAAGATATCAAAATACCTGAGGCAAAACTGATAGAACTGAAAGGAGAGACGCACAAATCCATATTATACTGGACACTTCAACACCCCTCTGTCAGTAATTGATAAATCAAGCAGTCAGAGGTTCAATAAAGACATTGATGACCTAAATAGCATCAAACAGCTTGACATAATTAACATTAATAGAAAATCCTTCCAACAGAAGAACGCATATTCTTCTCAAGCTCACAGGAAACATTCACCAGGATAGACCACATTCTAGGCCATAAAATATATCTAACAAATTTAAAAGACTAGCAATCATATAATCACCCTAAATGAAAATGGTCTGAATGCACCAATCAAAAGACATAGAGTTACGGAACGGATAAAAAAGCAAGACCCATCTATATGCTGCCTACAGGACACTCACTTCAAACCCAAAGACATACACAGACTAAAAGTGAAGGGATGGAAAAAGATATTTCATGCAAACAATAGGGAGAAAAAAGCAGGAGTTGCAATATTTGTATCAGATAAAATAGACTTCAAAACAAAGAAAGTAACAAGAGACAAAGAAGGACAGTCCAACAAGAGGATATAACCATTATAAATACCTATGCACTCAACATAGGAGCACCCAGATATGTGCAACAAATACTAACAGAATTAAATGGGGGAAATAGAATGCAAACTGTTCATTTTAGGAGACTTCCACACACCACTCACTCCAAAGGACAGATCAACCAGACAGAAAATAAGTAAGGAGACAGAGGCACTGAACAACACACTAGAACAGATGGACCTAACAGACATCTACAGAACTCTACACCCAAAAGCAACAGGATACACATTCTTCTCACATGCACATGGGACATTTCCCAGAACAGATTACATACTAGGCCACAGAAAGAGACACAGTAAATTCAAAAAGGTTGAAAATGTACCGACCAACTTCTCAGATCACAAAGGTATGAAACTAGAAATAAATTGTGCAAAGAAAACAAAAAGGCCCACAAACACATGGAGGCTTAACAACATGCTTCTAAATCAATGGATAAATGACCAAATTAAAACAGAGATCAAAAATATATGGAGACAAATGAAAACAACAGCTCAGCGCCCCAACTTCTGTGGGATGCAGCAAACGCAGTTCTAAGGGAAAGTGTATGTCAATTCAGGCCTATTTAAAAAGTAAGAAAAATCCCAAATGAACAGTCTAAATTCACAATTAATGAAACTGAAAAAAGAAAAAATGAGGCCCTAAGTCAGTAGGGGGGACATAATAAAGATCAGAGAAGAAATAAATGAAATTGAGAAGAATAAAACAATAGAAATAATTCATGAAACCAAGAGCTGGTTCTTTGAGAAAATAAACAAAATAAATAAACCCCTAGCCAGACTTATCAAGAAAAAAAGAGTCTAGACACATAAACAGAATCAGAAATGAGAAAGGAAAAATCACTACAAACACCACTGAAATACAAAGAATTATTAGAAAATACTATGAAACATTATATGCTAACAAATTGGATAATCTAGAAAATATGGACAACTTTCTAGAAAAATACAACCTTCCAAGACTGACCCAGGAAGAAACAGAAAATCTAAACAGATCAATTCCCAGCAACAAAATTGAACTGGTAATCAAAAAACTACCCAAGAACAAAATACCTGGACCAAATGGCTTCACTGCTGAATTTTGTCAGACATTTAGAGAAGACCTAACACCCATCCTCCTTAAAGTTTACCAAAAAGTGGAAGAGGAGGGAATACTCCCAAATTCATTCTACGAGGCCAACATCACTCTAATGCCAAAACCAGGCAAAGACACCACAAAAAAAGAAAACTACAGACCAATATCTCTGATGAACATAGATGCAAAAATACTCAACAAAATATTAGCAAACTGAATTCAAAAATACATCAAAAAGATCATCCATCATGATCAAGTAGGATTTATTCCAGGGATGCAAGGATGGTACAACATTCGAAAATCCATCAGCATCATCCACCACATCAACAAAAAGAAGGACAATAACCACATGATCATCTCCATAGATGCTGAAAAAGCATTTGATAAAATTCAACATCCATTCATGATAAAAACTCTCAACAAAATGCATAAGAGGGCAAGTAACTCAACATAATAAAGGCTATATATGACAAACCCACAGTCAACATCATACTTAACAGTGAGAAACTGAAAGCCTTTCCTTTAAGATCTGGAACAAGACAAGGATGCCCACTCTCCCCACTTTTATTCAACATATTTCTGGAGGCCCTAGCCATGGCAATCAGACAACAGAAAGAAATAAAAGGCATCTAGATTGGCAAGGAAGAAGTTAAACTGTCTCTGATGCAGATGACATGATATTGTACATAAAAGACCTTAAAGAATCCACTCCAAAACTACTAGAACTAATATCTGAATTCAACAAAGTTTCAGGATACAAAATCAATACACAGAAATCTGTTGCATTCCTATATACTAATAATGAACTAGCAGAAAGAGAAATCAGGAAAACAATTCCATTCACAATTGCATCAAAAAGAATAAAATACCTTGGAATAACCCTAACCAAGAAAGTGAAAACTACAAGACACTCATGAGAGAAATAAAAGAGGAAACTAATAAATAAAGATACATTCCATACTCTTGGGTAGGAAGAATTAATATTGTCAAGATGGCCATCCTGCCTAAAGCAATCTACAGATTCAATGCAATCCCTATCAAAAAACGGACAGCATTCTTCATGAACTAGAACAAATAGTTCTAAAATTCATATGGAACCACAAAAGACCCTGAATAGCCAAAACAATCCTTAGAAAGAAGAATAAAGTGTGGGGGATTACACTACCCAACTTCAAGCTCTACTACAAAGCCACAGTAATCAAGACAGTTTGGTACTGGCACAAGAACAAACCCATAGATCAGTGGAATAGACTAGAGAGTCCAGCTATAAACCCACATATATATGGCCAATTAATATATGATAAAGGAGCCTTGTACATACAATAGAGAAAGGACAGCCTGTTCAACAACAGGTGTTGGCAAATCTGGACCGCTACATGCAAGAGAATGAAACTGGATTACTGTCTAACTCCATACACAAGAGTAAACTCGAAATGGATCAAAGATCTGAATGTAAGTCATGAAACCATAAAACTCTTAGAGGAAAACATAGGCAAAACTCTCTTGAATATAAACATGACCAACTTTTTCATGAACATACCTCCTCGGGCAAGGGAAACAAAAGCAAAAATGAACATCAAACTAAAAACTTCTCTACAGCAAAGGACACCATCAGTAGAACAAAAAGACATCCTACAGTATGGGAGAATATATTTGTGAACAACTTATCTGACAAGAGGTTAATATCCAAAATATATAAAGAGCTCACACACCTCAACACCCAAAAAACAAATAACCCAATTAAAAAATGAGCAGAGGCTCTGAAGAGACAGTTCTCCAAAGAAGAAATTCAGATGGCCAACAGACACATGAAAAGATGCTCCACAGTACTATTCATCAGGGAAATACAAGTTAAAACCACAATGAGATATCACCTCACACCAGTTAGGATGGCCAACATCCAAAAGTCAAACAACAACAAATGCTGATGAGGATGTGGAGAAAAGGGAACCCTCTATACTGTTGGAGGGAATGTAAATTAGTTCAACCATTGTGGAAAGCAATATGGAGATTCCTCAAGAAACTAAAAATAGAAATACCATTTGACCCAGGAATTCCACTCCTAGGAATTTACCCTAAGAAAACAAGATCAGAGATTCAAGAAGACATATGCACCCCTATGTTTATAGTAGCACTATTTACAATAGCCAAGACATGGAAGCAACCTAAGTGTCAATCAGTAGATGAATGAATAAAGAAGATGTGATGCATATACACAATGATATTATTCAGCCGTAAGAAAAAAGCAAAAACTACCATTTGCAACAACATGTGTGGAGCTAGAGGGTATTATGTTCAGTGAAATAAGCCAGGTGGAGAAAGACAAGTACCAAATGATTTCACTCATTTGTGGAGTTTAACAACAAAGCAAAAACTGAAGGAACAAAACAACAGGAGAGTCACAGACCCCAAGAAGGGACAAGCAGTTACCAAAGGGAAAGGGGTTGGGCAGGGAGGGTGGGAAGGGAGGGAGGGAGAAGGGAATAAAGGGGTATTAGGATTAGCGCAAATAATGAGGGGCGGGGGACACAGGGAAGGCAGTATAGCACAGAGAAGACAAGTAGTGACTCTATAGCATCTTACTATGCTGATGGACAGTGATTGTTATGGCGTATGTGGTGGAGACTTGATAATAGGGAGGAATATAATAAGCACAATTGTTGCTCATGTGAATCCTGAGCATAAAATTGTATATCAATGTTGCCTTAATAAAAAAATTAAAATAAAAGAATAGCAATCATACAAAGTATGTTCTCAGGTAACAAAGTATGGAATTAAAGTAGTAATCAATGACAGAAAGCTGGAAAATCCCCCCAAGTATTTGGAAACTTAAGAACATATGTTTAAATAACCCATAGTTCTAGTCTCAAGAGAATATAAAGTGTTTTAAACTAAATAGATTAAAAAATCTAACTTACCAGTTTGTGTGGGATGAAGCAGAAGCAGTGTTCAGAGGGAAATTACAGCATTAAATGCATATATTAGAAAACAAGAAAGATAAAAATCCAATAAAGTTTCCACCTTAGGAAACTAGAGAGAGAAGAGCAATTTAAGCCTAAAGCAAGTGGGAGAAAATAAATAATAATTGTTAGTAGAAATCAATGGTTAGAAAACAGGAAGACAGTGGAGAAAATCAACAAAAACAAAACTTGGTTCCTGGAAAAGATGAGTAAAATTGATAAACTTCTAGCCTGACTAACCAAGAAAAAATAAGAGAGGACACAGGTTACCAGTATCAAAACAAGCATGGAGATAATGATCTCATTGGAGCACATTATATGTGTGGCTGAATTTGGCCTTATTCTGTCAGATTCCTCTCCCTTTAGAAGGGATAACAAAACAAATTGAGTAGGTGACACTTCCAACTTTTTTTTTAATTGTCATAGCATTCACAGAAGTTGAAAGGGATAAGATGGATAGACAGACTGATGAGTGGATGGATGAATAGATGATGGATGGATGGATGGATGGATGGATGGATGGATGGTGGATGATGGTGGATGGATGGATGGATGGTGGGTGGATGGATGGATGGTGGGTGGATGGATGGATGGTGGATGGGTGGTGGATGGATGGATGGTGGGTGGATGGATGGATGGTGGATGGGTGGTGGATGGGTGGATAGATAAATGGACCCACTGTTATAAGCACATAGATGAGACTGCAAATGGAAGCTGCTGTTTGTGATTCACTAGCCCAGATGTTCCAGCCACCTGCAGGTTTTCCAGGCTGCCTTGAGGGCTGAGAGAGGTAATATCTTTGCTAGCCTGGCTTTTCCACTTGCATGCACATGGAAATTATTTTTTTTGTAATGCGAATAGTGTTCGTACCTCTTATTCATCGGGCAAAACATCAAAAAGCAGAAAGGGAACCCATAGTCAAGAGAATTTACTTCCTCACCCCCACACCCACACCTCTCCTCCCAGTACTCCAGAAGCCTGCTGCTAGAGAGGGACTTCTGGGTAAGAATGGAGAGACCCACAGCTTAAAAGAAGAGTCAAAATGTGTCCATAGGAGCTCTGTCAGCGCATGGTAGTGGGCAGCAACTAAGGTATGTTGTTTTCCCAAGTAGAGGGTAGGTTTTGACATTTTGTGCCATGGGACTTTCCGTTAGCTTAATTAATGAGCAAGGCAAACTAAGACATTAGCATCCATAAAGAAGACACTTTGTTAGTAGCAAAATACTGGCAATTGATGGTACTTCCTAGTCTCTCAACATCTGATATTCTGGGCATTAATGGAATAGAAAAAGGAAAGGAATTGATCCTTTCCCTTGAGGCAATGACATTTGTCCAGAGTCATTCACTCAGCACTGGAGCACCGGAGATACGATGAGCTCTGGGCATAGAGTGGCGAACAGGGCAGACATGGCTCTGTCCTCTTGAGGCTTAGAGTCTAATGTGTTTACTGAGTCAGCACAAAAGGTGAATCTCTGTGGAGACAAAAAGTACTGGCTTCTTCACAGATAGATTAGGAAATTTCTGAGACTTGAAAAGAATTGGTAGGAGTGAATTGGGAAAATTTTATTTTTAAGGATTAAGGATTCTAAATTTATAAAATATAGTAGCTTTGTGTTTTTTGAAAGTGGGCATTCCTGGTGCTTATCACACTTAATTTGGGGCTTATATTTAAACAGCCACCGCGTTATCATCAGAGGGAAGACCTAACCAGATCTCACTGATACAGACAGAAATATATTTGACATAACAGAAGCTTCCATTTCACCAGGCCCAAGAATTCAGCTTCTATTTTTCCAGTGTGATTTATGAACCTGAAATAAGAAGCAGATTATACTAGAAGCTGATATTCTAGCATCAGCTTGAAAACCCTGGTCTTAACCCAAAAACCTTTTATTGAGATTTACTTCATTCATCGGTCATACTCATACCATATCGAGTGTCTTCTTTATTCCAGGCCTGTGCCAGAGGCTAGGAGTCCAAAGATGAATCTGACCTGTCCCTGGTCCCTGGGTGTCTAGCAGATATAAGATTTAAGTCTCAACATGCAATTACAATCAAACGTTGTCTGTTCCCCAGTAAATTAAACTCAGCCTGGGAGAGTTAAGGAAGGCTTATGGAGGAAATGGTGTCTGAGCTGGGTTTTGAAAAGGAACGGATCAGGCAGAGAAGTGAGGGGAACACTTTCTAGAAGGAGGAAAGAGTATGTGAAAAGGCACAGGGGCCTTTCAATATATGAAAGAGCATCCTCTGATTGTGAAACACTGATTTCAGAGCATAGGACTGATGGAGACAGAGAGAAGAAAATGGATTGGAAAACCATTAGCTGATAATGCTAAGATAGGTTGGGGACAGAAAGTTAATAGCTGCCTGAGGAAGGCAATACCCTCTCTTATGTACTACAGGAATGAGTGATTTTTACCTTCTAAACCAGAAACTCAAACTCACAGGTATATAGATAAGCCACAGTGCATTATAGCTAGGATATCTATTACTATTTCTATGGCCATCTTTAATGCACACACATGCCAAGGTTTCTGTGTCTTTAATCAAAATGCCTGTGGTCAGTATGACCTGGACAGATGGCAGAGAACCAACACAGTTAAAGTAAATGCAGGGCAAAATGGCCAAATGAGGCAAGTCACCCAAAACAGTTTAAGGAATGGCAGCCAGTGTTGTATACTAAAAATACGTTGTATAAAGCTCTACTCTCATACTCACTTAGTCTACCGTTTGACCCCTGGAAGATGGCGGTCCCAAAACAACATGCCATTCATGCTCAGAATTTCTCTGAGCGTCCCCTGACCCAGCACACCTTGTCACTGGTCTCAGGTGTCAGAGTGCAATTAAGTGTCAGAAGCGCCTGGGCCTGGGGATGGATCTTCAGGGCCTCCTGCCGCCTCTACCCCAGAACTCACCCATCTCAGGCCTTCCTCCACATGGTGAGGTGGGAGGTGTGAATTAGTGGAACCGAAAATGGAGATAAGCTGTCCTGGACATCATTTTTCACTGAATTAAATCCAGAGGGAGTAAAAGACCTTAGGTAGTGAGTAGCACAACCTCAGAGCATCAGATGTCTGAGCACTGTGGTGTGTGACCAGAAGCCCCCGAGGGGGGACACTGCCCCAGATCCATGACTGCTCACTCCACCACCTCCTGGCATCTCTCTCCCTCACAGACATCTTGGACAGGTGGTAGCTTCTGGAGTGTTAACCCGCCCAGTGCCACCGCTCCCAGCCGTGCAGCCTTCCTGCTCAAAGTGCTGACGATCTGACCTCCACCAGTGACTCAATGACAGCAAGCCAGAGCCGTCAATAAAACTCATTATAAGTGATGGCAGCCTTTAATGCAGGCATGCGGTTCAGAGAATTAATTCCTCCCACCCCTCCCAGGCAACTTTGGTAAAATTAAAGTGGGGATTGACATCCTCATGAATTTCCCATTTCCTGCCTGTGTTTATCAGGAATCTGGGTCATGACAGCTGTGCTCATTCATGCCTTCACTGGTAAGTGCCTTACAAGGGCAAAGCCCAATGCTAGCAGGCCTCCTCCCTGTTCTTCCTTCTCCGTGCTCCTGCAGAAGAGAAAGTGTCACGAGAACAACTACACTGACCCTGTGGACTCAAGTGACTTTGGCGTCTAGTGAAGAGGCTGAGTCTGGGCTCTGGCAGTGATCACACAATCACCATCAGCAAGGAAGCGATCACCTTTTCATGGTGACCTCCCAAGGTCACCCACTGGCTACTGCCACGACTGACTGACTGTTCAAAAGCAAGGCTGCCCTCTCCTTTCTCTCCAGTCTCTCAAGTATTACAGAGTTTTCCCAACAAAGGTTAGAAAAGACAGTATCATTTATATTAATGTTCCTAATCTAAGAATGATTTCTATGAATTTATGAGATTAGAGTTTAGTATTTCATTGACAAAAAGTTTTAAGTTTTTCGAAAGAAAAAAATAATCAACTATGATCCCCAAACCTTAACATAATCATTTTAATTCCATATATTCACATCCAGTCTCTGTGCACAGGTAGGCATTGTTTATAATGATCAGTATGTAAATAATTTCCATTTCTCCTGCTTTTTTTTCACTTACGATCAGTTCTTCACAGTTAATCGTATCGAATGGCTGGCTGAATGTATTTCTCTGGGTGGCTAATTTGTGGTCTCTGTAATGGTTTGCCCTGAGAAGGGAGGACATTTATTTAGTTTCTATATTATGTTCTTACAGATAATAAAGCATACAGCTTCTTCTTGCTTAGGCCCCTAGGTCTTGATATGCTTTGCCTACCTGACTCTTTTAAAAGGGTGACACCAGTTTATGGTACTCCGAGTACGGCCCATGACCATTTTCATTATAAACTAAAAGACCAGAGAGAGATGCCAAACTTAATGGAAAAATTACTTTGTTTGTTTTGGTGAGCTCTTTTTTCATATTATCTGTCTTCACTGGGCAAAGCTGAATGGAGACTAAGGAAGAAAAAATGAAAAATGAGGAGGAGGTAGTTTTGCAGAATAGCTACCATCTCAGTCCATGACTCAGCGTTCTTTCCTTCACTTTTATTTCTGGCAAGGTGAGGAGGCCGTAAGAAAATGAGATACTGGTAGGTCTGGGCTTATAACAAGAGCTGCTCCCTCTCGGTGAGGGGACAGCAGGAGAGGAGCCAGACACAGATGAGCTCCACAAGAGCCACAAGGGGCCTATGGTTGACTGTGGCAAGAGAGGCATCCAGCTACTGCTGGGCCCGCGGAGTTCATTTTGGAAGAATTCTTTAACCCATTTGAAATTCTGAAATCCAGAGGCACTGACCTCTCTTTCTGCCTTCCACCTTCTTTCCAGGGCATTCTTGCTGTGAGTTGCCAGCCAAAGGCAACGCTTCTTGACAGACACTAAGACAGGAAATGATGGGGAGGGATCTGCCACCCTAAGAAAGCATGCCTCTTGGGCAGATACTGTGAGGGCAGCTTCCAGATCACAGCAGGGGGAGAGGGACAGTCACCAACGGTGCCTAATGATACAGAGAAGGAGGGTAAAACAGCACGTGTGGGTTATAAGGATACACGGAATTGATTTGGGTACACTTGGCCCTTCCCTTCCATAGAGGAGCCATTAGGCTCCAGGGTGTGTGATGACTCCCATCTTCCAAAGGTTGTGTCCTGCTGATGGCTCAGACCAGTAGAATAAGCAATCCTTGTATCCAAATTGTACAGCACGTACAGTCTGAGAGTTGTATCCTAACGTACATATTAAACATGACACTGAATGCCTTGGCCAAGACCATTCAGCTACAGTGCAGTGTGTCACTTAGTCCTTGGTCCTGTGCGTCTGGTTCATAGTCTGCACTCAACAGACATTCACCAATGAATGAACTCAGATATTTTGACATCAAGCCCATGCTTCTCCTTTATATCCTGTGGCCTCTTTAAGTTAAAATCCAGTTTTTCTGTAGCCTTTGGTCTGCAATAGCTCAAAGACCAAAGGCCAGGCATGTTATCTAAAGATGATGAGTTCACCCAGAAGTCTCATTACCTCCTACAAAGCTTCCATGTTTTAGGTAGTTCACACCCCTGTGGACGTGGATTTTAAGGGGCGACTGGAGGTAGAACAGCCCTTAATGCTGCTGATGGGGAAAAAGTTCACTGTTCTTCATGGTCTCCCTGGAAGGGAGATGCTGAAGAAAGGCGAGTAGCACAGCTCTGGCACATGTGGCTTTGAATGACTCGCTTCACCTCTCTGAGCTCCTAGAGATGGTTCCTGCAGACCTGCCCTGAACAGAAAGGAGATGTGTCATGAGCCTTGAAAAACATGCTCCTTCCCCTACCAGCCTCACCGCTGCAACTCTTTTGTGTGGACACGATGCAGGCCTGCCCCATGCTCAGTCTGTAGCCATTTGTAATTGCGGAACAAATGTGCCCGTTTTCCTGAATGTGGTGTTTGCTCTAATCTCTTGCAGGAGGTACTTGAACTTGCTTTCTCGATCTTGTATGACTCAAACTGCCAACTGAACTTCATAGCTCCTGACAAGCATGAGGTAAGTGGGGTTCATTTATGAGAGAATGTCACATTTTTTTCTACAAAAATATTGGAAAGAAAGAAATTTTATTTTTTAAAATATCCTGCCTGAGAAAAATCATGAACAAAGAAACATGGTGTTGACTTGGAAGAGAAGGGAAACCTTTTGAAAAACTGCCGGTTAGAACAGGTTCATCTTCTTACTAACTTCATCAATAGTCCATGGTGAAGAATGTACAAAGAATGTACAAATGCTTCATACTCAGCAAGGGCATAAATGCTAACCCAGAGGAAGAAGCAGCCCTGGATATAGCTTTGGTTTTCATTGAATATTTAGTTTTTTGTCAGGATTTTCTCCAGATAAACTTATTTCTATTTGTTTAAAACATTTGATATAGTTTTTCTACCATGTTTCTTTAACTTCTTTTAAGAGGTTTGGGGCAGTCTCTGTTGTTGGAATTTTATTTTTGAGATGCTTTTATTCCTTTATGACATCTTGTTATATGTATAATTTGTTTATCTTCTTGAAGCATGCTATCAGCTACATTTAAAATATTTGGCTTATGTCTAGGAAAGTGCATTTGTAAGGTGAGGTAGCTATGGTTAGCTTAACTTCTACTCTTACAAATTAGAAACCAACATCATGCTTGAAACTCTCATTCTTACATAATACCATTCAAATTTTTGTTTTATGTGTGGTTGCATAAATAGCTTTTAGAAAGGAAGGGAACATTTAAGAGATTCTGACTTTTGTTCTCCATTCCCCTAGGAGGCTTAGCTCATTTAGAAGTTATTCAGTATCTGGTTTTCACTGGTTTGAAGCTTTTGAATAAAATTGTACATTCCAAAGAGAAAGGAAGGATTAGACACGAATCTTGCATTTAGAATGGCGCTTACACATAATTTCTGTGTTACTTGACATTTATTGTGCAAAAGGGTCTGACTTTGTCCTCATCTTCCTGAAAATAGATACTGTGTCCTTCCATTTCTCTTTTTAAATAAAACTGTGGTTGTACACAGGCCGCCATATTCAAGACGTACACAGCTGTACAAAAAACCACTTAGAACATTAAAACTGTGGATGTCATTTAAATCTATGCAGGGCAATTTTCCCCAATGTCCATCGATTCCTGATGAGGATAAATGTTCTAGGACTGCCAGATTTTTATTCATATCTGACACTTTTTATTGATATAGTGAGGAGAAAAATGCTATATGCCTATGAACACTTTTAATTTCTTCAGATCATTTTCATATCTATTACCTCATTTTATCTGCATAATCACGCCATAAAATAAAAGCTCTATTACAGATATTCTCATTTATCAGATAAGGAGAGACAGACCTTCCAAAATTGAACACCTCAATAATAGTGAAGATAACAGTAGTTGTAACGAGCCTGGATTCCTCTGTGCCAGGTACCATTTAATGCTGTATTTATCTTGCCTCACTTAATCTCTATGTAACTCTAAAAATGGATTAATATTATCCCCATTTTATGAAGGAGGGAAATGGGGCCCAGAGAGGTTAAGAAACTTGTCCAAGATCAAACAAATAGTAAGTAATAGAGCTGGGATTTAAACCATGGCAGTCTTGCTCCAGAAAGTCCTTCTCGTTGGCCCCAGCACTGCATAGCTAAGGAGAGAGAAAGCAGGACCTGGACTCACAGCTCCCTGCCAGCACCCACCTCCCAGCTTCAGTAGTCACCCACTCATGGCCGATCTGGTTTCTCTATACCCCTCCCACACTAGATTATTTTCGAAGGAAATCCAGCTATTTTATCATTTCATTTGTAAATATTCCTGTTGTGCAGCTCAAAATAATCAAGAGTCCATTTGGAAACAACTACTATTATCACACCCAATGTAATAACGTTGTAATATCACCATCGGTAATTTTCAGATTTATCCAGTTGTCTCATGTGTATTTTTTTTTTTTACACTTTGCTCAGGTCAAAATGGATCAAGTAAAATCTATGCATAGCAATTGGTTAACACATTTCTTCAGTTTCCTGGAATCTGTAGGTTCCTCTCTCTCTCTCTCATGAACATGGGCCCTTGCAAGGTATTCACGAAAAACCAGGTCATCTGTCTGGTAACATTTCCTATAGTCTAGGCGTTGCTAGTTATAATTCTGTGTATTAGTTTACTGTGGCTGCTTTAACAAATTACCACAGATTAGTGACTTGAAACAACATAAATTTATTGTACAATTCTAGAGGCCAGAAGTCTGATGCAGATCTTTCAGTTAGAATTAGTATACCAACAGGGCTTCCTTTCTGGAAGCGTCAGGGGAAAATCCACTTCCTCACCGTTTGCACTTCCAGAGGCCACCCACGTTCCTTGGCTTGTGACCTCCATCTGTCTAAAGTGATGGCGGGCTGGGTCCTCACGCTGCACCATTCCAGCCTCTTCTTCCTTAGCCCCATCTCCCTCTTCTTTTCACTTCTCTCTCTTACTCCTCTTGTTTCCCTCCTCACCTCTTAAGGACCCTAGTGATTACAATGCCCTATGTGGATAATCCCAGATAATCTCTTGATTTTAAGGTCAGTCTATTAGCAACCCTATTTCTCTTTACCATGTAACCTAATATACTCAGAGGTGCAAGGGCTTAGGACACAGTCTTATGTGAAAGGAGACTACTATTCTGCCAACCCCGAAAGTGCTATGATTTCACATGTTTATCTGTCTCCTGTATTTCCTATTAAGTGGCAGTTACAGGATTAAACTTGAAGCACCAGTGGTATTGTGTTCTTCCATGGTATCCAGTTGTCTCTCTTTGGGAGATGTTAGTAGCCTTTGATGATTATTGCCTAGATCATTGGATCCATTAGACATTGGAATTCTATAATCCGTTAGATACCCCAATTCTGTTATTCCTCCTTCATCTATTAGTTGGGTGGTTACATAAAGGGAAACTGGCCTCATCATATTTAGATACCCTGAAGTTATACAGTTTATATATGATAGGCAGGGTAAATACTTCATTGCCTTTACCAGTTTCCAAAATAGCAGACATCTTCCAAAAGAGACCAGTGAGGGGTTTTTGGTGTCTGAGTATATCACTATAAAGTTATGGATTTAAACATATTTGTGGTTCAATAGATTATAGTTACTGTCAGTATCAGTGTCCAGATTATTCTATAAAGTGGAAACACATTGCAATTGGCTTCTGACTCCTAGCACCATGACCTCAGATGTCTTTGACGGCATCCAGTCATTTGGCTGTGGCGAGGCACCCCAGGCTCATCTTCTGTGTTTCCTGCCCATTCTCTGTGGAGCCTTGGTTCCTTTGGCAGGAAGTGGTATTCAATAACCAGAATCTGGGCCTGGGTGGACTTATTACTACTTGGTTGGTCATTATTTTTAGACCTTTTAATGAGCCGGGCTAGGAGTTATGCTTTTTTTAAGATGAAACTCACCAGTCTTCATACTGATACTTCCAAGTCAGGTTCAGTACTATAGTTTTTATTTATTGTTCAATACACTTTTTAATAAAAATTTCTGTTCCTGTTGCTTCTCAAAAGAAAAGCACCATAGAAGTGTTCCTGTGGGCCAAATTAATCTGTACTGGGAAGCCCTCCAGGCCTGGAAAGGCTGTGTGCAAAGATCAGTAATCCCAGGACTCAGGGGTTTATGATGAAACATGTAAGAGCTGGAAGGGGCCTTAGAGAGTACAGAGTTCAGCGGTACCCATATGTGGGGAAACATCAGAATTAGCTGGAAGTTTTTCTAAATAAAATTTCCTTACCCAACATCCAAAAGGTCAGGATCTCCAAGGTAGGACCTTAGTATCTATTCTTATCAAGGTTTATGAAGAAACAGAAGTTTAGATGTATTCTGAATCTAAGGTATTCATGAAGGCACTTACATGTCCAGAAATCCCTTTGCATTCAACTGATGTTTAGATGAGTTAAATGCTTTGGCTGAGGTCATATAACCAAGGTTCTACAGTGCAGGACTACACTACTGAGACATGGGCCTCATAATACACCTCAGATACACCACGGGTGTATTTTAAGCTCCTCAGCTTAAAAAGTGGTGCCACTCGTATAGATTTTCATCACGTCACTATGACAAGATTGGTATAATGTTTGTTGTCTTGTAATACTTTTATGCTGAGATCAGCTATCATATTCTGGAATATAACCCTGATAACCACAGTGCAAGGGACAGGCTATGTAGGGTTTGAAATTTCAACTTGATCCAGTGAAGGCAGGAGAGGGAGGAATCCAAGAGCATATTGCAGAAGGAAGACCATCCAATGGGAAGAGCAGAGTACTTGCTATCATGGAAGTCCCATGTAGGACTAGGACGTCCTAAAGGGTGAGCAAAGCACAGCATCCAGAATGTAGGCAGTTTTCTGAGATGCTGGCAGCAGAAGCGAGGTCTTCCACCAGGGATCATGGCTGTAATACCAGGGCAGGGCAGGGTTCCATCCTCTGGGAGGAAAACTAACAAGAATAAGGCAGGTGCTCAGAAAAACAAGGCAGTTCCTTTCCTCAGGGAGTTCACAGTCTATTGGAGAGCAAAAGACATGATTAACTTTAATGAGAGAGGAAGAACCAAAGTTTTAGCTGGGTTCTCTAGAAGGCTTTCCAAACCAGGTGATAACTCCCAGGGATCGGACTCCAGAAACCTGGAGGGGAAAATCCCTGGAAACTGGAGATCCAGGCAGAAGAAACCCACCTCCCATTAAGATCACCATTTTAGCCATTTTGTCCACCATATGCTGGGCAACAGAAGGCTATTTCCTAGCCATTTTTCTGAGAAATGCAAAGGTGGGACTACCATTGCCTCCTGGGTGGGACTGGATTGTCACTGTGAGTGCTAGGAATCAGATAGGATAGGCCAGGAAGAAGCAAGCTTGACCTGTTGGTGAATCCAGGAGTGTTGGGATATATCCTACCAATGCCTTAAAAGTCATAGACTCACTAGGGGGATACTAGAGCTATTACATTCATGGAGAACGCAAATCCTCGTGCTGTTATGTAGGGAGGCATTATTTGTACACAGGGATGCAGGCACTAGAGTCAGATTGCCTAAGGTCAGGTCCTACCCACTCCACTCACTACCTAACTCTCAGCACCTCCGTTCCCTCAGATGTAAGACAGGTAACTGAAGCCTCAACTTTATAGAGGTGTTCTGAATATTAAATAACAACGTATGCAATCCCTTAGCATAGAGCCCAGCCAATGTACAATAATCAACAAATCAGCATTAGCTGTTGTTAAGACTTATGTAATTGTGATCAATAGTTACCAATGTCCCCTCCTTTCCCACCAGTACTGTATCTGGACAGACGGGCTGAATGCACTGCTGGGGAAAGACATGATGAGTGACCTGACTCAGAATGACCTGGATACCCTGCTCAGCATGGAGATCAAGCTCCGCCTCCTCGACCTGGAAAACATTCAGATCCCCGATGCACCCCCACCAATCCCCAAGGAGCCCAGCAATTATGACTTCGTCTATGACTGTAACTGAAGTGGCCAGGCCCAGAAGCTCCCCCCTCCCAAACTGGAAAATCTAGCTAACAAGAGAGAAGAATGGAAACACACCCACACCTTGGAATGCTCTGTGGTAAAGGGAAGCTGTGGGTCAACATTTTCTTTGGCCTTGCCTCTAGCCCTGGCATTTCTCCGCCCCTACCTGGCATCTTGCTCACCTCCCTGATTCTGCTTCCAGACTCCACGGCTTTAGGTCACTTCCAATCTCTGCAGGCACCTGGTGGGAGAAGAGCAAAACCCACCACCCAAAAGAGAGCCAGAAGGCCTTTCCATCGTCATCCCCAGCAGACACGTCCTCCCTTCCTGGAGTATGAAAGCCAGCAGCACCAGACTGTCCCCCAGAACCTGCCAGCAGACCAAGGGCAGTGCCCCAAGGCTTGTGTCTGGAAGAAACAGCCTAGCTGCTTGAGAGGACCAAACACCGCCTCTTGACTCCCTCCTTCCCCGCCTACCCTGCCTGGAGTCAGCTCATACCACCAGGTCCATGTGAATTGAAATCAGCTTTCAAATGCCCTCCCTCCACCGTCCTGGCCTTTGCCTCATCCTGCTTCTCTCTGGCTCCAAAAGCAACAGCAGCCTCATCCTAGTTCTCAGCAGCACTGGGTCTCCAGACGCAGGCCACCGGCCCCATGCCCGCCTCACATCCGCACTGTGACCATGACCAACCTTCTCCCACCAGCTAGTCTGGAGTTCCTGCCCCAGGCCAGACCTGCCCTCTGCATTCCCTCCCTCCCTCCCAGCCCCATAGCGGGAGGCGCTGGAGGTGAAGTTGGTGGCCACGCTTCCTTTCTGATACACTAGACCTAAATGCCCATGTGCCAGGCGCTTGCTGTATAAGGGTTTGGGGTCACAGCACGGGTTCCACGGGGCGATCAAGCTGTCAGACGTCCACGTTTATATCACTGTCATGTCATTATTACAGGTGTTGACAGTTCGCGAAGGTTTGGGGTTGTCGTCGTTGGTTTGTCGTCAGGTTTTTTTTCTTGCTTTGTTTTTGTACAAAAGAGTCTAACATTTTTTGCCAAACAGATATTATATATTTAAGGAAAAGAAGAGATACATAAATGTGTGTACTTTCAAGGTTTTTTGTTTTTAATTATTTTAATCCTGAACATCTTCCTGAGAATAACATTCCCTTCAACATGCTGTGGAATAAAGTTACTTGTGATGAGTTGCAGAGCTGGTGTTTTGATTCGGTAACAGGGTCTTGCTGCTGCATCATCCATATTCCCTGTAGGCTTGTTAGAGATGCAGCATCCCTGGCCCCACCCCTGGCCCACAAGATGAAGTGATCCCTGTGCACACTGACTTTAAGAAGCTCTGGCCAAGCAGACTTGACCATGGCTAGGTCACCACAGGCTCTGAGAGTCGCAAGGCATATTACCAAATGCTACTTCTGAGATGATCCTCTCAATTCCTGGGGAAATCAGACTCACTATGTAAAAAAAGATGCATATTCGTTTTACACTGTTGCCTCCTGACCGTCACTGTCTCTTTAATTTTTTCCTTCCGTACCATTATATAACTTATAGAACTGACCAAATTAAGCACATCACACTTTTCATTTAGCAATGAAAAAGAATGCAAACCCATAGACCAGAAATTTAAGCCAGAAGTAAATAAATCTACCTATGAATTAGTCAGATATGGGTCAGAGCCCAGCAAAGGATTTTTCTGAGGCCATTTCCACTGGAAGCATATCTGGATCATAAACTCTGAGGGCTAAAAGGGATGTCAGAAAGGTCCAGGCATGCAGAATTAAGCGTGGTAGCAACATAAGCCACACTGGACCTGCCGAAGCGTTAGATGTCTTCCGGTCACTGCTCTTTACAGTCATCAAGATATGCAATTACAGATTGATTTGAGTGCAGATGACATGGTCCAGAGCCCTCCATAAGTTGCAGGAGGAAAAAAAAATCCTTTGTAATCCTTTGTAATCCTTTGTAATTCATGGGCAATTATGCTTCCCATCAGAGCACCCAGACCTGACTGTCAGGTGATGCTTCCTTTATCATTAAGCTTCAGTGATGTTAACACATATGTCCTTCATGTCAGGAGCATTTACTGATTTACCCATCATCCTGATAAAATGATGTTAGGTAAAAGAAAGACTGAGTCATACCATTTTTTATACTTAGGAATTACCAGACTCTACCCACAAAAAGGGGAATTCTTTGGACTAAGATATCTGAGGTCTTGGGACTCTGGGTTCAAGAAATTGATCTGTCCTATGACCCTTGCTGGGGAGAACAAGCCCCTCTCTTCTGGTACTCCTGCTTTAGTGCATTAGATAGAAACTAATCCTTTCAGGGCTATTCAGATAATATTCTCCTACCTCTCCTAGACCACCCTCCTGCAGGCCAGTGAGATCCTGAGAGTCTGACATCATTTCTTCCTTCTGTGGCAGTAAGGTGCACCATTGCTGTCCATGACTGGCCACTTCATTCTCTATCCTTGGGTGGCCAAGGCTTCTTTCCCAGGCAGTGAGCCTTCCACTTCCAGCTCGGTTCCCATGGCTGCAGGTTTCTCAGCTCGGACACATCAAAGCAGCCAAGGGGAGCAGTGAAGCAGGAAGCCCAGTTTTGTCATGAGGTCTAAGCAACATGCTCCAACTCAGCTTTACCTGTAAGAAAATTGATCATCAAATTTGAATCTGCTGATATTTTAATCCCTGTCTTATTCTTATTCAAACCTATAGGGGAAAGGGTAATTAATTAGCTCTCAAACTCAAAAATGCCTACTTTTAAGGTTAGGGAAATCTACTGGTCATTACAAAAGAAAAGAACAAGGCTGACTGTTTCTTGAATCTGTTTGCATATCCATTCTAAACCATCTTCCAGTTTTCAACTAAAGCATGTCCTATCCACCTGTCCTTACAATGAACTGAGCAGTTGTCCCAATGACATTATGCCTTTCATCCACTTTGTTTTAGTTATGAAAAATATTACAACTTCACATAAACCTTTAGCTTTAAGGAAATAAAATATCCATATAATGATCAAAAATGCACTTAAACACGTCCTTATGCAACAAGAATAAAATCTGTAAATTAAAGTTTGTAAAAATAAGGACAAAATTTGTAAAATTAGGAAAATTAGAATCAAGTAATTCAGTCAAAATAAAACCACATAACTGCAGCACAGTGGGGTCAATTGTACTATATACATGTATACAAGGTAAAGTACTAGAAAGGAGGCTGTGCTCAGTACTTTGAAAATGGGTTAAGGAAAAACAAGAGAGATGTAGAAATTCAATAGGTCTTGAGGGAGAGAAGATGTTCACCATGCAAGAGATGAGCACCCCTGGTAGAGGAAAGCAAGCGGAGCATGGAAGCAGGGAAAGCCATGATTGTTGACGAGATGGCATGTCGTTCAGCTTGGCTGGTATGTAGGCTGCATGTGGGAGGGAGAGGAGAGAAGCCTGAAGAGGAGGTAAGGCACAGATCAGGAAAATCCTGAGAGAACTGGCAATGGACTTTGACTTGAGGACAAGAAAGTGCACTTAGAGGAAGGACGTTCTCAGATTTGCCTTCAGAAATGCCACAAAAACAAAACACCCAAGAGGGGGTAGGTGGGTGAGTGGAGTGGGAAAAACTGAAAGCAGAAATAGTAGCAGGAAAATGATTGAAACAATGCCAAACAAGAACTACTTAAAGCCCAGACTTTGGTATAAGCAATGGGGAAGAGGAGGAAAATAAAGAAAAATCTAGGTGGTTCCTACAGTTGAACCAATACTGGGGAGGATATTATTCTCTATAAAAGGTAGCACTGAGATTTCGAACCTGAACAATTTATGAGCAGTAGGATACAAAGTCTCCAACAAATACATTATATATTTCATGATCATAATTATGATCGTCTTCCTCATTATGATAAATGCTTGAAACTAAACCAAATATGAAGCCAACACTAATGAATGAGTATCTGACTTAGCTTTGTAGCTGTGGGATACCATGCCTACCATTTAAAATGTTTGTGCTCCTAACATTATGTATGGGCCAAGAAAAGGGAATGTTTGTAGTTTGAACTGGATAGAAATGAGCCAGTTAATAAATTATTCCTGTGTGAAATAAAACAGTAGGAAGTCTAAAAAAAAAAAAACTCACCTAGATTTTTCTAATACATTCATATTTCAAATGGAAATAATAATAATTTAGCTCCTCTTTCCTATCTGTATAGATCTTATATTCTCATACTATCATGTTGAACAGAATCTCAACAACAATGGCAAATAATGGTGCTGTTACGTTTCTAATGGTACTGTTTCAAGTGTCTCACCATTGTGTGATACGCTGACAGTTAGTTTGTAATATGGATATATATATATATTTTTTTGCTATTATTAATGTACAATTACATGAGCAACATTAAGGTTACTAGACTCCCCCTATTATCAACACAGAAACCTCTGGAGATGATTTGCCCTGGTGAAAAACCAAACACAGAATAAAAACTGTAGTCCAGCAAATGTGCGACAGTTTCCCAGGTCCTGAGAGACAGATACCCATGGAAACATGACATCTCATTGACTCCTGGGACTCTATACTAATGGAAGAAACTCAAGCTGAGATTTGCATGTTGAACTGTATACAATAGCATTATTTCACAGCAAAAACATCAGATATAACCTAGATGCCCCCAAATAAGGGAGAAGTTAAAAGAGTGATAGTACATTCATTTATGTAGTCTTTTACAATTATATTTTTAAATAATATTTAATGATATGGATAATGGCCATAATGTAATATTTAAAAGAATTTAAAATTAACATCAAAAATTTAATAATATTTATATCAGAATGGTATGCTACAGATTATTTTCTTGTCCTTTGTATCTTTTTCCAAATTGCTAAAAAAAAAATTTCTTATGACTTCTGTCATCAAAAAATAAAACACTAATGTTACATAAAAATAAAAAAAAATCATTACACGATAAAATAGAAAGTAAGCATAAAGGATTTCTGGTTCTATGACAATACCCAAAACATCCTCTCCCAGAAATTATTTAAATGCAACAAAAAATTTTAATGTAATAAAAATGATTTTTCCTGAGTTTGTATAAAGAAAGTGAAATCCCAGTAGATCCTGAAAAGAAAAGAAAACTAATTGGAAGCGCTAAGCTTATGCTTGAGGCTGTGGCCTCCCCAGGGTTTTGGTGGTCTTGACAGAAGTGTGGGTGCTAATGTCCAGATGTGAATGGAGATCAGGTCTCCCGCATGCTAGATGAGGAATGGAACCGAGGGCTTTCCAGAAAAGCCAGGATCCTGAGAGGGCTCAGCTGTAGGTTGGATTGGGGGAAAAAAAAATCTGTCCATTGGCACAGGACAATAACAGAGCCTAGTCCTGTCCTGACACACTGCTTACAAGGACATTGAGATTTCGGCATACCAGTGACCCATCCCCAGGGCAGCAGCATGCACTCCACCAGTCAGAGGCTCTGAATGGAAGTTTGAAAATAATAGAATCATGTTTTCATAGCACTGAGACCCTGTAACCAGCACTTCATTTATATCAAAAAAAAAACTAAAATTCTATTCCCAGTTATAGTGTCAATCAACAGTGCAAAAAAAATAAAGTCATTGTCCAACAAGGTTTGAGGGAATTTGTCACTCACAGATGATCTCTAAGAGCAATAAAAAAAATGGAGACTGTGTAAAAGACAATAATACCTAATTAAATTACCACATTTCAAAATTAAAAGACCAAACGAGTATAATACACAATGAAAGGGCATAAACTGCATAAACTTAAGACACTGTAACCTTTTATTTTTCAGAAGACTAGATATACTGATAGTCTTTAGATTTTAAATTAACTCTACACATTAAAAATAGTTATTTGGGAATAACTATTGAAAATATTAGAACCCAAAATCTCTATCAACAGAAGGGAAAAATATAATAAAGAAAATTAAATCAAGTCAATAGTAATTAAAAGGAGTACCCAAAATAGGAATGCTCCAAATGAAAAATGTGAAAAGGAAATCGACAAGCAATTTACAGCCTGTAAGTGTAAATGAGGAGAGTAATAAAAAAAAATTCACCATCCCAGAAACTGAAGAAACACACATTAAAATGAGATTCCTTTCGCCTGTCACATTAGCAAATGGCTAGGTGATTACATTATTTCTCTTAATATGTAAATGGGTTTACAAATCAATAAGAAAAGCAGAATAATCCAAAAACAGGTGGATTAATGACAAAAGGAAGTAAACCCTTAAAATCATGAATATCTAATGAGGAAAAAAACTGCTCCTGGTCACAAATAATTTTAAATAGCACATTAATATCTTAAGACAGAATTTTGTTTAAGAAATGTTTAAACATTCATTGACAGTAAAATAATGAAACAGATGCTCATAATTTTCCTGGAAAAAAAATTGACAATATATATCCAAAGCTTTCAAAATATGATTGATTTTGACCTTGTAATTTTACTCATCAGCGCTACTCTGTTTCATTTTGTTTTACTTGTTTTACATGTGAAGTTCCTGTGTATGATTTTGTTTTGAGAAGGGATTCCAGTGCTTAAAAATAAAAATTTGAAACTTGGGGTTAAGTAATTTATGGGATATCCACCATGGTACATGTTGATGCTGGGGTTCTTGTTCACGAAGCTGAAGAATGAGCTTAGCAAACACCCAAGGTAGGAGAGCAAGGTACAGGCTGTTATTTAGAAATAAAGTGAGAGGACCGAGCTCCCGGCTGCCAGCAGGCAAGAGAGCCCGGTGTGGTGCGTTGTCTAGGGGTCTTTTAGGCAGATGAGGATTTTTCGAGAACATGAAAAAAAGGTTTAGGGGTGTGGACCTGCTAAGTGGTGTCTGAACACCCAGAATTAACACAAGGAATTACCCTCCCCAATCTCTCTCCAGGATACTGGCCTCTTGGCCTAGGAGCATATCAAAAGGCGGCCTGCCCAGCCCCAAGGTGGGCTGAGGAATTGTCTGTTTGCTAAAGAGTAAGTTAAGAATCCTGCTTCCCAAACTTCCTGGGTGTTAAAATGCAATCTTATCTTTAAGGTGGAATCTTTCCTGCCTTTTACTATGTTGTTTACAGCTGGGTCTGCATGCTGAATTAGTTGCTCAGTTTGTAAAATCACTCCATCAGATCTGAAAGAGGAAAGACAGCACAAAGGCCTGGGCCCTTTAGCATGCTAAAGTGAATCTTACACATGATTACAAATGATTAGCATAATAAAAACATGTGCTACTCTTCTTTGTCTGGGGAACATTAACTGATCTTACTGAAGAAATACCTAGAGCTTAATGTTTAACACAGAGTTTTGGTAGGGTGTTTCCTTGCATGTAGTTACATTTCTCTGACTGCAAATAATTCTGCCTTGCTTTTTCCAGAGGCCCTCACCCTATTCTGTCTAAACCCATGGTCCCTGTCTCAATGTAACTGGCTCTCAAAAGCATATGAAGTGTTTCATTAAAAGTAAAGATGTTAATAAAATGTTAACTGAAAAAAAATGGTTATAAAACAGTAGGAGTATGTGGGTATATTTTATTTTTAAATGTAAATGTGTGTATCAAATATTCATAGAAAAGGATTTAGAAGAATATATACCAATGGGTATTTAATGCTTTTCTCTATTTGGATGAAATTCTGAGAATTTGTTTGCTTGTTGTTTATTGCCAAGTCTGTGTTTCACCTTTTTGTAATACGTATGCCTTGCCTTTGAAATAAGAAACACTTATTTTGTGTTTGTAGACCCAGTGCAGTAGATTAATGGTCTGAGCTAATTTTATCCACTCCATCTTCCACTTGCCTCGTTGCTCACCTCCTGCTTTATACTGCATCCATTAGTCTTCTGTACCTCTGTCTATCACCTATAGTTGACAAGCAATTAGCTTTCCTTAACCTCTGGCATTAGCTCTACCATTTCATTCTTCTCACGCCTTCTCTGACCAGCCCCTCCTCTAACCTCATGGGGAAGGACACCCCTCTTCCTACCCCTAGTCTGCCTGTTGCAGATTCTCCCAAAAGCTTCCAACAGCTATGAGGATACCTCCTCTTTTGGGTGATGAGATTAAATGGGTCAAATTATAGGCTTTTAGTAGTCACTGAATCCAACCTACCTTCCAAGCACAGGAAACCCGTCTTCAAGCCAGCCTCTGCTGGAAAATTCTATTACCTAGAACCCAGTAGTCACAAAAATATTCCCTACTAATGCAGATTAATCCCAATATGGTAGTTCCCCCTATCTGTGGGGGCTATGTTCCAAGACCCCCGGTGGATGCATAAAACCATGGATAGTACTGAACCCTATATATATTTTTTCCTATACATACATTCCTATGATAAAGTTTAACATAAGTTAGACACAGTAAGAGACAAACAATAACTAGTAATGCAACAGAACAGCTATCACAATATACTGTAATAAAGATTATGTGAATATGCTGTCTCTCAAAATATCTTATTATACTTTACTCATCCTTCTTGTGATGACGAGAGATGATAAATTGCATATGTGATAAGATGAAGTGAGGTGAATGACACAGGCATTGTGATGTAGCATTAGACTACTACTGACCTTCCTATGTCAGGAGACGCATCAGCTTTCATGCCATGGTTGACTGCAGGTAAGTAAAACTGCAAAAAGTGTAACAACATTAAGGGGATGTCTACTGTATGTGTAAGAATATAAGAATATCCATTACCTTTAGTAACTTTCCTCTAACAATTCTATGTGCATCCCTTAAGGCCGTGTGCATACATTCAACCCATCTTCTGCATGCAGCTTTTAAATATTTGAAAATAGCTATTATGATCCTTTTCAGTTTTGTCCTATTTCTTTTAACCCCTCCTATGTGACATGGTGCTAGAGCTTGAATGTTTGTGTCTCTTAAAATTCTCAGGTTGAAAAGATAATGCCCAAAGTAGTCGTATTAAGAGCTGGGGCCTTTGGGAAGTGATTAGGTTTTTAGGGCAGAGCCCTCACGAATGGAATTAGCGCCCTTGAAAGGGAGGGCCCAACAAGCTTCCTGCCTGCTTCCATCATGTGAGGACACAGCCCGAAGTGAAAAGTCTGCAGCCCCCAGAGGACTTCCACTAGAACCTGGCCATGCTGGCACTGTGATCATGGACTTCTAGGCTCCAAAGTGTGAGAAATAAATTTCTGTTGTAATAAGCCTCCCAGTCTGTGGTTTGTTGTTAGAGCAGCCTGAGCAGACTGAGACACATGGTTTGTAGCTCACCTTCAATAAATAAACTTAGTTTGGTGGTATTCCACGTAAAATATGTCACTTGAAACCAATCACTGTTTTCTATATGTGTTTTCAACAATCCAGCAGACAAAAGACCTTACTTAACTTGCAGAGTATTTTTGCATGAGTAAAACTTAAGAGCACAATTGATCTTTTTTTCACTTCATTTCATTTCATTTCATTTTTGGAACAAGGTAATACTATTGACCAAAAGTTCTAAGAGATTCAGCAAGGTCTGATGATCCCAAATATTATTTTTTTAAAAGGCACAAAATAGAATACCAAAAAATAATAATCCCTGAGTGCTTGTCTAGCTAAGTGTGTTGGGTGTAGGCAGAGAATGTGTATATGTGTTGAAGAAAAGGGTAACTTCGGGGCAATGTCATGGCTGTACAGTTGTGAAGAAAATATGAGCTTTGAAATCCTGTGTCAAATTCCAGTTCCAATGCCTGCTGACTGTGTGACTTAAGGTAAGTTATTTCCTGGTTTGTAAAACTCTGTCTATAAAATCCTTTCATCATAGCAACTGTAGGATTATATTAAATCACATTTATAAGTTTCAGAGGACATTGTCTAGAATATAATAAATACTCAAAAAACAAATAGTAAAAAAATTCATAGCTGAAGCTTTTTGGTGCCAAAGATCAAACACATGTCCACTTGGGTCCCTTTGGGTTTGAGAATCAGACCCCCCCCTCTGGCTATAGGCTGACCATCTGGATCTTAGGGTAGCTGTCCCCTTCACACTTCTTCCTCATGAATTGCTAGCAAGCCTTATATTTACTCTTTAAATCTTACCCCCACCCTCCTGTGTAGTTAGTGTTGGTTGTTGGACAAGTGGGCCAGACCCTGGGTATCGTCTGAAAGCCAGGATCAATGGTCCAACCTGCCAGAATAAACAAAGCTAAAAGTGGAAGCTGAGGCGGGAGCAGCAGGCAACGGGAGGAAGGTAGGAAGGTCAAGGGTATTCCATGCGGTGCTGGGCCTATCGGGGACATCTCTGTGACTTGTCTTTATTGAATGTCAGAAGAAGGGTGGTGCCTGTGCAGTTCTGGCTGCTGTTTACAGACTGCCTGGGGCAGCCATGGTGCTAAAGGCTTTCCTCGGGGTAGGTGTGTCATTGCCGTCTCTGGGAGGCTGGTGGTGCTGATGAGAAGTCCGAAGCTCCGAGAATTCAGGCCCATCCCCAAGGTCACTCAACAAGGAAGGAGTTGAATCTGGGGCTGAGTCAGGCTTTCCCTGACATCGAACTGAAAAGGGCAGTTTATGGTGAACCTTCACCCTAAGATATTCATGTTACTCATTTTTTAAAGCTTAAATTTGGAACTTTACATTTCTTTCTTGGAAGGGGCAAGAAGGCCATGGAATTTTGCTAGCGGAATCTCTTCTCTCTGAAACTCTAGGCTTCTCTACACGCCCGTATGAGCTGTATGCTGTATTCCAGCTGGCCTGGCCTCACACCTGAGCAGGTTTCTACAGCTGCAGCAGTTCCAGATTTTTCACCAGCCCATCTGTAGTGCCTCTCCCTGGTCATAAGTTGTAGGAGAATTTTCTCACTGTTTTCAAATTCCCCACAAACCTTGGTAGATTTACCCTAGATTCTACCAACTCTTCCCTTCCTGGCCCATCTCTCTCCTTCACATAACTCCCTTAGCTACCTCCCCACTTTCCTTGGGGCCACTGTAGTTCCCAAAAGCTGCCAGGATAGCTTCTTAATATTAGATTCCAAAATAGATGCTCCGGACTTGTGAGGAGGAACTCCAAATACAAAAGAAAACAAACAAAAAACTCCCTTTCAGGGCGTGCCATTGGGGTCCCTCCGGTGGGAGGCGCCCCAGTGGTTATTCTAAACAGCTTTCCAGCCCTTCCTCCGTGACAGATGAGCAGCTCTTTGAGAAGTGGGACAATGCCTTCCCAAACTGGATCGTGCATGTTCCTGTGTACATCTGTGAAAGTGCAGTATGCTGTCGCGGCGGAATGGCAAAGCAGAAGAGAGGGGAAGCGCCGGGACGAGTGGAGCTTCGGCTGGAGGAGCCTGCTGGCGGGCAGCATTCCCACGCGGCGCGTCCGCCAGCCGCGCGCAGGCCCCCGAGGGCGAACACTCCAGGCTGACTGCTCCGCGAAGAGACAGGCCCTGTCGTGCCGTGCAGGGGCAATTTCCTGCACCTATTGGGAGTGGAGTGAGGAGAAATGAATATTCACGTGCGCAGCTTCCTTTGGCTCCAGTCATCTCAGCATCTGTAAAGCAACCAAGAATTCATCCATCACCAAAATAAAGTCATTATTGAAGCAGCTGTTACGCAGACATGACTCTTAGCTGGGGTGGTAAGAGAGCAATTTATCTCCTAGCAGCAGCTTGCCAGTATCCAGCCTGCGATTTACTGAGGAGGAGAAATCTCAGAATATAAGGTTCAGGCAGACGTGTTGAAGATGGCTCTTTAAATTCTTTTAAAAATAAAGTCTACCGTTTTTCAACTTATAAAATAGAGGAAACTTGGAAAATGTGAAAGCATGTACACAGGAAAAAGTGATCTAATCAACATAACTATTATTATTTTAATGTATTGCCTTCCAAGCATTTCTCCATATATTAGATAGATGATAGATATATGGTTAGATAGAGAGATGATAGACTGATGATAGATGCTATATTCTTGAGAATTGAGAATATATGGTATATTTATATGTATTTATATCACCAACAGAATAGAATCAGCCAGGGAAAATGAATCTATTCGTGTGACTCTGCCCTCAGGTCAGCCAACTTTCCCTAGGTTCTCATCTAGTGATTCTATTTATCTTCTGATGTTTGGCATCATATTTCATGTGGCCATTCCACATGACTTCTGGAAAAGTCCCCTAGCCAGCCTAGGCACCCTCGGCTTCACACACAAGGATATCTCTGTGTTTCCCAGTGTCCTGCATTAATAGGTGAGAGGATAACAAATTTAAGTAAACCCCATATGTCAAAGTGCAGGAAAGTCAAAGGAAATACTTCAAGTTGGAAGGAAATGAATGATGCAGGATATTAGAGAAATGTTAACAAAGCCCAGCTTGAAGTCCAAAGAGGAAAGAAATATGTAGGCATATTCCTTCCCTTCAGGGAACTCATGGATAAGAATATAAACCATCCTCTAGAGCCTGGTCTCTCAGCCTTGGCACTATTGACATTTAGGGCCAGATAACCCTTTGCTGTGGGGGGCTGTTCTGTGCTTTCTAGAATGTTTAGTAGGTCCCCAGACTCTACCCTTTCGATTCCAGAGGCACCTCCGCCTCCCCACCAGCAAGTGTGACAATGGAAAACATGTTCAGATATTGCCAAATGTCCCTTGGAGGGCAAACTGCCCCCAGTTGAGAGTCAGTGAACTAGGTATAGGGGATGGGAACAGGGGCTTATTCTTCTGCCTGCTGACATCAAGCAAAATTATCCTATTCACAAATCATAAAAATATTTCTTCAACAGTGTCCCTGGGGACGACAGGAGAGAACACCTATAGGATTTGGGTTTGAGAAGGAGAAAGCAAATAAAAAATGGATCCACATAACTTGTGTATTTTAAACCTGTCAGCAGTCCTTCAAGGTGGGCCTTATTCCCCTCATTTTACAAGTGAGAAAACTGAGGCTCGGAGAGGATAAGTAATTTGCCCAGGATCACAGAGCAGGTAAACAGAGGGCATCCCACCCTACAAGGCTGTATCCAGGCAAAAAAATAAGAGTTCCTAAAGTTTGAAGGAAGGAAATCTTAATCAATTCTAAATTTCTAAATACTAAATAAGAAAACCTGGAGCATGAGGAGATGGGCCTGAACAAAGGCATCTCTTCAAAATCCTCCGGTTTGTTTAGAATTACTTTGTCAGCAAAATTGTCATTGGAGTATTTTGTCTAGTGATTGGGCTCGTAATTAAGCCTCCCTTGACGATGGCATGTTAAGGCTAATTTTAAATCTGATTACCATCAGCATGATATCCACTTGAAGCTATTTTTCACACAAGCGGCAGCAATTTTCCCAGGGATGTCAGGGTTAAAAGTTTGTTTTCCCAGCAGCTCCGTCTTCCTCTCCCACCTCCGGAGCTCCCTCCAGACACAGGTTCACAGTATGGTAAGCTCAAAGTGCCTCCTGCCAAGAAAGGTCCCGTGCTTGTCTTGGGAGCCCAGAAGTGCCAAGGTATCTCAGTGTTGGCCTAAATCAGACAGCGACAAAAGACTGGTCTCCTAATCGGATTAGTGAGAGAAAAGTCTCCGGGCCATGTCCTGCAGTCCCTTGACTTGAATCCTCAGGGATTAGTAGCAGTAACATGGGACGTGTGCAGCCTCTGCTCCACTGTGGACAGAGAAGTTGAGAGGGTTTGACACGGATTATCATAAAGCTTCTTGGCCCCAAAGCCTTCCACTATCTCTCAGATTTTCTGATCTTCTTTTGAATAAAACATATGTTAAGCAAGACAAGAGCTCTGAAGACCGTCTCTCCAGTCCTCTCCAGCCAGTGGAGAAGCTGACAGCCTACCTCTGCTGCTTAAGATGACTCCACCGCCATTCAGGTGTGCCAAGGGGGCAGCACAGGGCAGACTGGAGCTGTGGGATTAATTCTGGGATCTGCACACCTTCCTGGTTCCAGTGCTCACCATCTTTTTTCCGACTCTCAGTTTTACCAGCTGCTCTCCATCCTCTGCCCTTGAGATAGTACCCATCTCTGTAAATTACCGTCTTCACAAATTCCTAGCACCAGAACAAGGAACCTGAAGCTCCTCACGGTGGAGCCTGCGCTTATCTCTTCAGACCCATCTCACAGTGAAAGCTTGAAAAGTGCAGAGATGATGAATGTATGAAAGAGCTGGAAGGCAGAGGAGGCAGCAGCTGGTGGCCGCCTGGCTGTGGGAGAGGAACACAAGGGAGCAGTCCAGAGTGACTCTGAGGCTCACTGATTCAGGCAATGGTGTACATATTCAGCAGCAGATTGACCTCGGGGTGGGCAGGGTGGGTGGGAGGAACACATCTGGGGGAAGATGAGAGGTTCAGTTTGGGGCACGTGGCTCTGAGCACCGAGGGCCACTGCGGCATCTGTGCCATGGAAGATAAGCTCTCAGCCCCGACCCCTTCTCTGCCCTCCTTTCTCCTAAGCACTTGAACAAGCTGGATCTCTGCTCCATTGTCTATGCAGATTTCTTCTAAGTGGGACAGTCACCTAAAGGGAAATGGGTCCTAATGTAAGATTTTTGGTTGGCGGGAGTGGGGGTGGGGTGGAGACAAAGGAAGGGGAGGAAGGCTACTGATTTCTGCCCTGCATTTGCAGACCAACCCAAAACTGGCATTGACTAAGGGGCCTTGGCCTTCAAGTTCTGGAAGAGCAGCCAGCTGCAGCTTTGAGCTCCAAGTTCAGTTATAGGGACCTCAGTCTCGCCCCACAAAGACCCCTATTTGGAGCCCAGAAGTTTCCATAGCCTCCACCAGCAGCATCTTACTTGTTTGTGTATGTTTCTCATTATTGATACTATCTTTTTTAATATCACAACCTTAAGATGACTTATTATGTCACTTGAATGTGTCTTATCCTCTTTTGTAAAGCATCTAGTCTTAGCCAAATGCTTTCCCAATCTTTAGGCTTCTGAGTTTTATTTATCATTTTTTCATGTTTTCATTTTTAACATTCTACCTTATTACACTACATATATATTTGGATTTGTTTTGATTTGCATTTTAGCTTTTGAGCTGCAGGTTTTAATCTCAATTGTTTAAATTTTTATCTCTAAACTTTTCCTTTGTATCTAGTAGAATCTTTAATCTGTTTACTGATTCTTTAAAAATTTTTTATTTTCAAAATTTCTGCTCTTAAATTTTTAGCTTGTCTCTTCCTAATCATTTTCTTACTAGGTTTGCTCTTTTTATTTATTCTCAACTTTAAGTCTGTTGTTTCTCCTACTATTTTTTTGGTTATTGTTGTATAAAGGTTCTGGAAATAATTCCTACACTTCCTATACTAAACAGAAATTAGATGATTTTTCTCTTCGATACACCCCCTTCCTTTCTGTCTGGTCCCAGTAAATTTTTGATAATTAGAAATGAATTCTAAAATAATTCTAAAATAAACTGTATGTACACAGACACACCTCTCCTTATTAAGTGAAATTCCTTCCCAGTTAATAATGCTGCCTCTGCAGATGGCACATCTGAGAAGCTGGAATGATGATATATTCCTTCATCATTGTAAGGATGTGTGGATTTTATAATCTCTGACTCCGAATAATTCAAAGGACAATAGAAGAGAAGGGTTTCAATGGACTACAGTGTTGTCTAGGGAGAATAGATGTCATGGGAATATGGAATAGTAATATAGAGATAATCTGAATGCTAAATTAAGGTTGATTGGAAAGAGCAGTTTGAGAGTTAGGAGTTCTTGAACCCCTACTCGGTGTTAGAGACTCTATCCCACCTGCCTTATAAACATTGCCCCCTTTTATCTTTGCAATAACAACCTGTGTGGAAGTTATTACTACTATTTTACAGATTAGAAAACTGAGGCTCACAGAGGTTAAATTTTTTTTCCTATGAGCACAAAGACATTAAAGGATGGAGCCAGGAAATAAATGAGATCCCCTGGTTCTAACATCTGTGCTCTGAATACTATCCTTCCTTCTTCCCTGGGTGAAGATGGAAAAGCAAAAGATTGGAGAGCAAAAAGTAGAATATGGAACATGTTCTCCAAATCCACAATCAGGGCATTTTAGAACTCTGAAGGAGCTTATAAATCAGGACAGAGGGGATCTACTAGGTGTTTTGTCAGCTAGGATAATCTGGAGGTGAATGGAAGGAAAAATGCCAAGACATTCATGACTAACCAGAGAGAAGCCGCATGGGGGAGAGAAGGGTGGTCACAGAAGAACCAGAAGGTGAGTTGAACCTGCTGGAATTGCACCAAAAGAAGGGAAGACAGTGTTCAGAGAAGCCCAACATGGGCTGGAGGTATATATAGCTTCCTAGGGCTGTCGTAACAAACTCCCACAAAATGAATGACTTAGAACAACAGAAGTTTATTCTCTCACAGTGCTGGGAGCTGAAAGTCCAAAGTCAAGGTGTCAGGGCTATGGCTTCTGCCTGAACTTCTGCTGATTACCAGCAGTCCTCGGGGGTTCTGGGCTTACAGTAGTATGACCCCTATCTCTGTCCCATCCTCGCATGGCTGTCTTCCTTCTGTGTGTCTGTGTCTTCACACATATCCTCCTCTGTCTCTGTGTCTCTTTTCCTCTTCTGATGAGGACTTCAGTCATACTGAATCGATAGCCCACCGTACTACAGGATGACCACATCTTAAATTAGCCAATAACAACTGCAACAAACCTATTTGCAAATAAGCCTACATTCTGAGGTTCTGGGAAGAATATAAATTTGGTGGGGGGTTAGTTATCCAACCTAGTACTATATGAAAAGTAAATTAACACAAGCAACCTGAAAGAGCCTGTGAGACTCTCACCAGAATCTGAGTCCCAGGTTCTCAAACTTGGCTGCACTGTGGAATGACCTGGACTGCTTCAACCAGTCCTGCAGCCTGGGCCCACCTCTAGAGATTCTCATTAGTTGGTGTGGGTGCAACCTGGGCCTGTGGGGTTTTTAAAAGTTTCTCAGTTGATGCAAACGTGCAGCCAGGGTTGAGAACCACTGCACGGAAGCAGTTGGAGGTGAGAAATCAGCCAGTCTCTAGGGCCATAACAAATTAGGTAGTTGAGGTGGCTTCATGACATAACCCCTTGGATTTTGGAAGCTATTGGATCTCAGTGGAAGAAGCTCTGGACCCCATCTCACCAACAGGTTTAGATTCAACTTCCTTTGCATTAGTCATTTGCCCTTTCTGAACATGTTTTTCTTCTATAAAACAAGATGGTTGGACCAGATGTGTTCTGAGCATCATTCATGCTATTAAAAAGAACTTCATATCATTTTACTTATTATTGGCAAGTATTGAATGTCTGCTATTAAAGGAATTCATAGCATCTGTGACTTCTGATGAGAAATAGGATAAAATCTGGTTAAGTTGCCTAACAATTCACACACTTCGTAAAGGCCTCTTGTCTTCATTTTTTCACTACTGACTTGTTAGCCCTTAGCATAGTTTCTGGCACACAAAAGATACTCAAAAATATTTGTTGACCTTCTAATTGCCATATATAAAGAACATCCCAGTGCAGACTAACCTACCCCAATTCCCACCCAAGCCTGTGGCCACAGCAGTAAATCAAATGCCAATAACAAAAACCAGGTCTGATGTTTTAAAAATAGAAAGTTCTGGTTCCTCCTCTTAACGGCTGAAAGTTTAAGAGTTTAATTCATCTCTCTGAACCTCATTCCTCTTGTCTGTAAAATGGGGGTGATAATACTTACCTAGCAAAAGAATGGTATGGTGATTGGCCATAAACAGTGAATTATTTATGTAGATGTACTTGGCCATATTACTGACATTAAAAACAACAACAGCATTTTGGGGGTTATAAGGAGATCTGCGTCTAACTTCAACCAGAGAACTATAGTATTTTTAACTAAAAACAGGAAAGATCCCCTTTTTAAGATGTTAATGTTTAGTACTATTAATCTTCTGAACCGAAGTAAGTTACATCTATAGAAACTGTAGCCTTGATAAAGTTGGGCATTTACTTGTCACTGAACATCACCTGGGGTATCAAATACATGATGCAAAATATGTAACTTTTTAAAGGTGGCATTGCTTTATAGCAGTGTTTATCATTAGTAATCTATTTCTCTATAACAAATTACCACAAAACATAGCTGCTAAAGTAACAAGCATTTATTATTTCACAGTTTCGATGGGTCAGGAATTCATGAGGGTCTGAGCTGAGTGGTTCTAGCTGAAAGTGTCTCATGAAGCTGTAGTCAAGATGTTGGCTTGAAGTTATATTCATCTTAAGACTGAACTGGGGCTGAATGACCTGCTTCCCAGGTGGCTTACACACATGACTGGCAAGTTGGTGCTGGCTGTTGGGAGACCTCAGTTCTCTGCCACATGGACCTTTCCACTGGGCTGCCCAAGTGTCCTCAGGACACAGCAGCTGCTTCCTCCAGAATGAGTGATCCAAGAGAAAGCAAAGTGGTGGTACAATGAGGTTTATGAGCTAGCTACAGATGTCACACTTCATTGCATCTGCAATATTTTACTGATTACAAAAGTCAGCCCGGTTCAGTCTGGAGGAGAAGCACAGGAGGTGAAAACTGGGTCTTATAGATGATTGGGGGTCATCTTGGAGAAAAGTCTGCAGATGAACTGCATCAAAACCATCCAGGTTGCTGCAAAACAACCTGCACCCCACCTGCATTTTAACTAGCTTCCCAGATGATTATATCATTTATATTAAAGTTTGAGAACAATTGCTTTCTTATACTAAAATATGTCTATCTATATCTATATTTACATAAAGATATATACAGAAATATTGAAATTATTTTGAAAATTGTTACTTCTGGAAAGTGAGACATATCAGGGACAAATATCACCTTCTTAATAATAAATTTGTGCTACACTTTTAACAAGAGTTGTAATAAAATGACTTCTTAAGTGGCACACACCCTTTTGGATATTGTTTTATGCTGTCTGAATCTCTTTCGACTTTAAGATAGAAAGTAGAACAAGTTGCAAGAACATAGCCTCTGAATGCTGACACTACCTCCAGCTACATTGAGACAGAAGTTAGAATTCCATGGAGTACCACTAAAGGAAATTCACCTGCTCTGGCCCTGCCACGTTCCTCTTCAAAGAATTGGAAGGCCATCAAGGACGGACAAGGTGGCCCAGTTTCCGTTCTTTCCACTCCTTTCACTTAGCTTCTGCATGGCTACAGGATAGAGATCAAACATTTTCGAAGAGAATTCACTGGTGCAAGTGAATGAGGACGTCCTTGTTTTAACACTCCAACTACTTTCACTGTCCTATTTCCAAACATTTATTTACACATCCCCATGCCACTTATAGACACACTTTCAGATCAAAGCTTTCCAGCTTATTTTAATTGGTCAAGGCCAAAAGCTTATCAGTGTTCTCTCCAGGGATTTCATTTGGGGTCAGGTCCTGAGAAACTGGGATAAGTATATCAAGAAAACTGGAGAGGGGTGGAGAAGAGGGAGAAGACAGAGGAAATCTGCAGTCACATACTTAGGGGACCACTTGGATTAGTGCCTTGGGTATATCTGGCTTGGCCCTTAGGCTATCCCACTACTGGTATTTCTCTATACTCCAGGAACTGTGGGAGGGGTTGAGATGGGATAGACATATTGACTCCCTCAGACTCTGTGCCCAAAACTGCTCTTATGTGCTAGAAGGCCCTGCCTCCATCCATCTTTGTGCTCCCCTAACTGTTTGGACACTTAATTTGAATCAGCATCTCTATCTCTTTAGGATAGATTCCTAGAACTACGGTTACTAGGTCAAAGAGTATGAACATCTTTGAGAACCCTGATTTATGTCCATTCATTATACAAGTGTTAGCTTTTTCCCACCGGATGGCCTATTATAGACAAACATTCTGTAACAGACATGTATTCATGGGCACATGAACAACAAATTATTAGAAATAGCAAGGTCTGAATGCTCTTCAATGTACATAGCACTTTACTTCTCCCTATCTACTGCTTTGACTTTAAATACTTAACAGTGGTGGTCCACAGGCTTTCAATGACAATGCCATGCTCTGTATAAAAGAAAAGTTTAGTATTCCCCACCCAGGGTAGTCAAAGCAATATGGAATCTATAGTTCAGATGATCCAGACAGATTGTGAAGCTAATCAATAATGTAGAGAATCCATATGTTTCGATGGGTATGGAAATGCAGGCTTAGCATCTGTTATACTAATACTGTAGAGGGTTTATAAAAATTTAGATGTATTTCACACATGATGTGATTCATCCCTGTAAAGTGTACAGTTCAGTGGCTTTTCATATACTCACAAGGTCATGCAATACCATAAATTCCAGAATATTCTCAGCTCTCCAAAAAGAAACTCTATGCCCATTAGCCTCACTCTCCATTCGTCCTCCCTCCAGCCCTAGGCAACCACCAACCTGCTGTCTGTCTGTATGGATTTGCCCACCCTGGACATTTCACATAAATGGAAGCATAATACGTGTGGCCTTTTGTGACTGGCTTCTTTTCATTTAACACAATTATTTCAAGTTTCATCCATGTTGTAGCATGTATCAGTATTTCATTCCTTTTTAAGCTGAATAGTATTCCATTGCATGGATATAACACATTTTGGCATCCATTCATCTGTGGAGGGTTTTTAATATAAATGTGGAATACGTCCAGAAAAGAATGGTAATCGTAGCTATACATCTTGATGAATTCTTACCAAGTGAGTAACCAGCACCCAAATCAAGAAACAGAACATTACCAGAAACTCAAATGTCCCTTGGGCCCTTGTCCAGTCACTAAACACCCTCCAAATATAATCATTATCTTAACTTCGAACTCCACAGATTAGTTTTGCCTATTTGTGAAATTTATACAAATGAAATCATACACTGTGCAATCTTTTGTACTGGATTTCTTTCACTCAGCTTTTTATTTGTGAGATTAATCCATGTTGTGGCTATAGTTGTTGAATCTTTCTCAAAGCTGCATGATTTTCTTTTCTTTCTTTCCTTTTTTTTTTAAATTTTTACTAAGATAGTATTGATATACACTCTTATGAAGGTTTCACATGAAAAAACAATACGGTGACTACATTTACTCATATTATCAAGTCCACACTCATACCTCAATTCAGTCACTATCCATCAGTGTAGTAAGACGCCACAGATTAACTGTTTGCCTTCTCTGTGCCACACTGTTTTCCCCGTGATCCCCTATACCATGTGTACTAAACATAAAACCCCTCAATCCCCTTCTCCCTCCCTCCCGACCTGCCCTCCCACACCCCTCCCCTTTGGTAACCACTAGTCCCTTCTTGGAGTCTGTGAGTCTGCTTCTATTTTGTTCCTTCAATTTTGCTGCATTGTTATACTACACAAATGAGGGAAATCATTTGGCACTTGTCTTTCTCCACCTGGTTTATTTCACTGAGCATAATATCCTCCAGCTCCATCCATGTTGTTGCAAATGGTAGGATTTGTTTCTTTCTTATGGCTGAATAGTATTCCATTGTGTATATGTACCACTTCTTCTTTATCCATTCATCTACTAATGGACACTTAGGTTGCTTCCACATCTTGGCTATTATATTGTAAATAGTGCTGCAATAAACAGAGGGGTGCATATGTCTTTTTGAATCTGAGAAGTTGCATTCTTTGGGTAAATTCCAAGGAGTGGGATTCCCGGGTCAAATGGTATTTGTATTTTTAGTTTTTTGAGGAACCTTCATATTGCTTTCCACAATGGTTGAACTAGCTTACATTCCCACCAGCAGTGTAGGAGGGTTCCCCTTTCTCCGCATCCTCACAGGCAGCTGTTGTTCTTAGTCTTTTCAATGCTGGCCATCCTTACTGGCGTGAGGTGATATCTCATTGTGGTTTTAATTTGCATTTCCCTGATGATTAGTGATGTGGAGCATCTTTTCATGTGTCTGTTGGCCATCTGAATTTCTTCTTTGGAGAGTTGTCTCTTCATATCCTCTGCCCATTTTTTATTGGGTTATATGCTTCTTGGGTGTTGAGGCATGTGAGTTCTTATATATTTTGGATGTTAACCCCTAGTCGGATATGTCATTCACAGATATATTCCCCCATACTGTAGGATGCCTTTTTGTTCTGTTGATGGTGTCCTTTGCCATACAGAAGCTTTTTAATTTGATGTAGTCCCATGTATTCATTTTGCTTTTGTTTCCCTTGCTCAAGGAGATGCATTCAGGAAGAAGTTGCTAATGCTTATATTCAGGAGATTTTTGCCTATGTTGTCTTCTAAGAGTTTTATGGTTTCATGACTTACATTCAGGTCTTTGATCCATTTTGAGTTTACTTTTGTGCATGGGGTTAAACAATAATCCAGTTGCATTCTCTTGCATGTAGCTGTTCTGTTTTGCCAACACTGGTTGTTGAAGAGGCTGTCATTTCCCCATTGTATGTCCATGGCTCCTTTATTGTATATTAATTGACCATATATGGTTGGGTTTATATCAGGGCTCTCTAGTCTGTTCCATTGTTCTAGGGTCTGTTCTTGTGCCAGTACCAAATTGTCTTGATTACTGTGGCTTTGTAATAGAACTTGAAGTTGGGGAGCATAATCCCCCCAGCTTTATTCTTCCTTCTCAGGATTGCTTTGGCTATTCGGGATCTTTTGTGGTCCCATATGAATTTTATAATGATTTTCTCTAGTTCACTGAAGAATGTTGTTGGTATTTTGATAGGAATTGCATTAAATCTGTAGATTGCTTAAACAGGATGGCCATTTTGACAATATAAACTCTTCCTATCCATGAGCATGGGATGTGTTTCCATTTATTGATATCTTCTTTAATTTCTCTCATGAGTATCTTGTAGTTTTCAGAGTATAGGTCTTTCACTTCCTTGGTTACGTTTATTTCTAGGTATTTTATTCTTTTTGATGCAATTGTGAATGGAATTGTTTTCTGATTATTCCCCTCTGCTAGTTCATTGTTAGTATATAGGAATGTCACAGATTTATGCATATTAATTTTGTATCCTGAAACTTTGCTGAATTCAGATATTAGATCTAGTGGTTTTGGAGTGGATTCTTTAGGGTTTTTTATGTACAATATCATGTCATCTGCAAACAGGGACAGTTTAACTTCTTCCTTGCCAATCTGGATGCCTTTTATTTCTTGGTGTTGTCTGATTGCTGTGGCTCGGACCTCCAGTACTATGTTGAATAGAAGTGGAGAGAGTGGGCATCCTTGTCTTGTTCCCCATCTTAAAGGAAAAGTTTTCAACTTCTCACTGTTTAGTATAGTGTTGGCTGTGGGCTTGTCATACATGGCCTTTATTATGTTGAGGTACTTGCCCTCTATACCCATTTTGTTGAGAGTTTTTATCATGAATGGGTGTTGAATTTGTCAAATGCTTTTTCAGCATTTATGAACATGATCATGTGGTTTTTGTCCTTTTTATTGATGTGGTGGATGATGTTGATGGATTTTTGAATGTTGTACCATCCTTGCATCCCTGGAATAAATCCTACTTGATCATGATGGTGATATTTTATATATATATATTTTAATACAGTTTACTAATATTTTGTTGAGTATTTTTGCATCTATGTTCATCAGGGATATTGGTCTGTAATTTTCTTTTTTTGTGGTGTCTTTGTCTGGTTTTGGTATTAGAGTGATGCTGGCCTCATAGAATGAGTTTGGAAGTATTCCCTCTTCTTCTACTCTTTGGAAAACTTTAAGGAGGATTGGTATTAGGTCTTCACTAAATGTTTGATAAAATTCAGCTGTAAAGCCATCTGGTTCAGGAGTTTTGTTCTTAGGTAGTTTTTTGATTAACAATTCAATTTCATTTCTGGTAATTGGTCTGTTCAGATTTTCTGTTTCTTTCTGGGTCAGCCTTGGAAATTTGTGTTTTTCTAGAAAGCTGTCCATTTCTTCTAGGTTACCCAGTTTTTTAGCATATAATTTTTCATAGTACTCTCTAATAATTCTTTGTATTTCTGTGGTGTCCTTAGTGATTTTTCCTTTCTCATTTCTGATAAAGCTGCATGATTTTCTATTCTGTAAGTACTACTGTTAATGGATATTTGGGTTCCAAGTTTTGGCTATTGCTCATAGTGCTTCTCAGAATTCTTGTACTTGTCTCTTAGTGACTCTACGTACACATTTCTATTGACTATATGCCTAGGAATGGAATTGCTATTTTGTACCAGGTACCTATGAAATAGCACTTTTAATAGATACTATGGAATAGTTCTCCTAAGTGATTATATCAACTGACAATCTCACCCTTAGTTTTTAGATGTTATGGTTGCTTCACATCCTTACCAACACAAAGGATTTCCTGACTTTTTCACTTTACTCATTTTGGTGAAGGTAAAGTGGTATCACAATGTAGTTTTAAATTATTTCCCTAATGACTAATGAAGTTCAGCAACTTTTCAAATAGTTATTGGCCACTGAAAGCCCTCTGTTTTGAAGTGTCTATTCAGTGCTTTTCCCCATGTTTCTCTTGGCTTGTCAGCTCTTTTCTAATTAATTTGTGGTAATTCTTTATATTCTGGATTTGGATCTTTTGTTGGATATAGACCTTGCAAATATCTTCTACTTTGTCACTTGCCTTATCATTCTCTTAATGGTATCTTTTGATAAATAATGTTTAATTTTAATGTAGTCCAGACTTCAAATGTTTTCCTTTATGGTTAGTAATTTATATATATATATATATATATATATATATATATATATATCATGTTTAAGAAATCTTTTCCTACCCCAGTGTCATGAGATTGTGTTTTGAAATGTTTGATATTGAGATGTTTGATATTGAAAGGTTTATTAACTACCAGCTTCATACTCAATGGTGACTCTCTCTCTGTTATGGCCCATTTAGGAAGGGCACACACTTCTTAGAGATATTCTGAATGGAAATAAGAACAAAGGAGCAAAATCATAGCATCCACTCTGCCAACACCCAACACAGATCACACGCCTCTCTCTGGTTTCCTTTAAAGGAAACTGATCCAGGGTTGTCTTTCAGCTTAGTGTTCCCGGTTGTATCTCTAATTCCTTTCTAATTTTTACATCATCTTCACTTGTGGCAACAATTAGCTCTGACTCATAAATCTCTGTCTTTTTGTCTAAATATAAACCACACTTCCCAACTCTATTAGCCAGTATGTAATCGTCTAGGCAGGAGTAAGGTTATATCTGGGAAGGGCAGTTCAGCAATGTTCCAATAGATTTATCTCTCCATCTGAACCCTTCCTGAAGATAGATGCCAAGTGTTCTTTAAATTACCAATCTGGTCACAATTTGAGCATCACTATAATTTATGTCACAGGCAGTCTAGGGGGCAAGAAAGAGAAATTAGCCAGATTTTCAACAGCATTGCACTGTCACATGAAACAGAAAGATTGTATACAGGCCAGCTTCTCTCTAGGATCATGACACCTCCCCCAGCTCACAAATACACACAGTATTTGCATCAGGCTATCGGCAGCAATTGGCTCTAATACTGCATCACGCTGCAAATGCAAAACATACCCTTCTTCCAAATTAACTGCTGCTAAACACGATCAGGCAGAATAGCACAAACAGAAGGAATGGTTTACTGGGGGCTCAGAAGAGCTAGACAGCACATTAAAGGGCTGCACACCCTCACTGAGCACAGCAGCTGCGTCTCACAGTGACAGGAGGCTGGACTAAAGCTTTCCAAGTACTCTTCATTAAGAAGCGTGGCAAGCGTCACAAAATGAGGTGAACAGGAGAATTAGTGACAGCAAGGGAATGAGAAGCATGGCCAAGAAGGCATGTGCCCACCCCAGTGACACTCCTTAGTTCACACAACACACTAGGATGCCAAGGCTGAGGGCCATGGGGTTGCTTCCCCAGAGGCTGGACCAGAGAATGGCTTGTGATAATTTGACAAATTAGACTTGATCTTGTCTTCAAAATCACAGTTCTCTCAATGTCTTGGAGAAACAGAAAAGAAGCTCAGAGTATAAAAAATGCTTATTAAAAACTGCCTTGTGTGTAGAGTCAGGAATTTCTCAAATACTATCTAGTAAAGTGGGTAATAATACCTGTTTTCTAGCCTGTGAAACAATATACCAATAAAATAATCTACAGGAGTGTTTCCTATCACTTCTCAGAAAGGGCCAGGGATGTTGGAGGAAGAGGAAACCATAATTAACAACAGGCCAAAGGCAAACGCCTGGATGCTATGAGTTAACAATAGGCTGAAGGGAAGGCTGCTCACCTGGGCACCAACACCTAGGGAGCCAGTCAGGTGGGAGCCACTGAGTTCAGGTAGGAACTCTGTAAGGAAGGAATCCTTTTGCAGTCCACTCTACCACCCTAGGCCCTGTTGGGGAAGGTCATCAAGAGAACATGACCACCACTTGACTAGTGAGCTGGACCCAGGCAGTCAGAGGCTCCTCACCCTTTCCCGTGCCCTTGTAACATAACTCTGCTTCCTGTTCCCACAGTAGGAGCCACTTCAAGGACACAGCTTTAAGATAGTGATGTGATTAAGACTATAGAGAAAATGAAAGTTCCTGTGGCCAGGATTCTCACCTGACCCTGGTTGGCTTGCTCACTGCACACCTGTGGGCAATATGTTATTACTGACTCTATATAAAGAGCTCTGCCCAGTGCTCTGGGCTGCATGGCTGCAGGAGAGCAGAGGCTGGAGTGGTGGCATCAACAAGGACAGAGACTGAGATGGCTGAGGTGGGTAGAGAGGCCCAGAGGTAGACACTGGCTTGCTACATGCAGACTTGCTCTGAGTGGACACGATTCTAGTGATTGACCTGCCAAGGAAATAAAATTGAGTATAAACCCTTTCACCCCAAGAACGTTCCATTGTCATTTTTCAGTCTTGCTGAATCAAGAGTGAATTTGGCCGGGGCTGAAACCCATTGGCAAGACAAGACCATCTGGATGGTATACTTGCCTGAACCCAGGTAAGGCCTCTATATAAACGTTCAGATTTGCCAAGCAGGTGCTGAGAGCTTTTGCAAGACAAGCTTCGCAGGTAAGTCCCTTTGCTTATTAAACCTGCTACCTACTAATCTGGAGTGGCTGCCTGTGGGGGGAAATGGAAGCTTTTATGGCCAGGGTCCTCACTTGACCCTAAACTACTTGATGACCTACTGCTAGGCTAATGCTTTCAAACCCATAGGCAATGAGCTATTATTGACTAAGTCACTATATAAAGAGCTCTGCTCAGTGCTCTCACTGGAGGCAGAGACAGAGGTGGATTATGGACCTGCAGACTACTTGATGCAGACATGATTCTAGTGCTTGACCTGCCACTGTGAAAATAAAGCCAGGCATAAACCCTTTTTCCTCAAGAACGTTCTGTTGCCATTTCTCCGTCTCAGTGAAGCCATAGTGAATTTGCCCAGGGCTGAAACCCTCAGGCAAGACACCTACCTCTTTCTTTGGTCTCTCCCACTCCAAGTTTTGGGTCTGGTTTCAAATTACACCTTGGAAACTCCCTGATTCAAGCCAACAGGGCCCTGGTCTTGCTTTATCCTTTCCAGGCTTCCCTTCCCATGGCTCCCTCTTCTTCACTCCCAGGTCTCAGCTCAGATTCCCCTTCTTAGAGAGACCTTCCCCACCACCTTATCAGCAGAAGCTGCCTTACCCCAGCCTGGCAGCTAGTTACTCTCATTCAGCTCACCTGTTTATTTCTTCATGAAAATTATCACTATGTGAAATTACCTCTTAAATCACTTGTTTACTTTTTATGTTCTGTCACCAATAAAATGAGTCCTGCATGAGGGTAGGGACTTTGTCACTTCTGTTCATGCTTTATTCATGAAGCCTGAAAAAGGATCTGGTATTGTAGGTGGTTAAATATATGTTGAATGAATGAATCATAGAGACAAAAGGATTACTTAAGAACTCCTGGCCAACATTCTGGAATATGAATGACATACCTTAAATTGACCAAAGCATCAATATATTACAAGTTCTAAACTTAGAGAGTAGTTTCCGATAATTAGTGCATAGACCTCTCTGTGGAGCTGGTGTGGTGTATATGTTGTCCATGGCTTTGTAATAAATGGCGCCAAACCTTTGCAGGTGAAAACAATAAACATTTATTATTAGGTAGTTTCTGAGGGTCAGGAATCCAGGAGCGGCTTGGCTAGGCGGCTCCTGCCCAAGGTCTCACATAAGGTCGCAGCCAAGCTGCCAGCTGGGGCTGCCGTCTCTAAGAATTGACTGAGACTTAAGCATCCACTTCCAAGCCCACTCATGTGCCTTTTGGCAGAAGGTATCAGTTCTTCTCCATGTGGGTCTCTTCACAGAACTGACCCAAATATGGCTGCCGCTTGAGCAAGTGATCCAAGAGACAGAAAGAAGACAGGCAAAGAAGAGAAGCCCAAGATAGAAGCTGGAACCTTATACAATCTGATCTCATAAATGACATATCATCATGGATGCTGTATGCTATTGGTCACACAGACTGAGCGGGTACATTGTGGAAGGGCACTCTATCAGAGTGTAAATACCAGGAGGCAGGGATCACTGGGGGCCATCCTGAAGGTTGGCTACCCCATGTGTTAAAGAGAATTCTCTCCATTGTGGTCTGGTGTGGCTCCCTCTTCTTTCTGGATAGTCCAAGATCTGCCAGCCCTCTGTGCTAGGTCCTCTTCTGTTCTTGCTCAGGGTTCATCTGCCTTGAGATGTCTCTGTTCTGAAGCAAAAGTCCCTTATCCTCAACTTAGGAACTGGTTCACTGTTTGCTTTAATTATGCACATTTTCAATGATAAACAGATCTTACTTCCCTTTAATACAGCCTGCAAAAGATTGCCCACTAGTTACTTTTATCCTGTAGTGGATTCTGTTGCAGGATATGGCCTCTCTGCTCTACGATCAGTGCATCTCTGTTCTGTAACTTCAGTGTTTTTCCTAGGTTCAGCCTGCTCTGTAGAGTGGGAGGTAAAGTTTATTCTGCCCTCCTCCGTCTGAGCTGAAGACAGGCCCTGTGAAACACCATGTGACCCTGTCAGATGTCATCATTTCTGCAGTGAGCAGAAATTTGATCATTTAACTAATGGTGTCATTAATTGATGCCATAGTTTATGCAGGCCAATGAATTGCAAAGTTGGCTCCTATTAAGAACCTCCTGGGCAACTTCTGGAAAACATCCATTTCCTAGATCTCATTCCAGAAATGTTTGTGTTTATTTTGGTAATATTCCTCCCTTTAAAGCTCTTTGGGTAAGTCTGATGGTCAAACAAGTTTGGAACCAATTGGAGAGGCTAAGATAAACATAGCAAGTAATAAAGAGCCATTAAAACAAAGTTATATCAGAAGTCATATGTGCTAAGGCTGAGGTCACAGAAGCAAATGAGATGCTTCTTGTTTCCTCTAACTTCTCACATGGGTTAGGTCCTGACGATGGATTCTCCTACCACACTGGCTTTCTACTCCTTAAACACCTAATGTACCTCTTTTCTCTTTTCCAGTCAGGGCAGGAAGATGAGGAAATTAGACCCTTCCAAATCTCATGAAATGGGGTCTCAACTGCAAAGGAGGTTTTGTTAGCAGAAAGTGGGGGAAAGAAGAACAGGATAAACCAAGGCAGATGCACACCTCAGAGAAGCTGTCAGCTGCTGGCGTACACAGTCGTCTGTTCAGTACATGGCTTTTGTAGCGCAGTCCAGCAGGAAACCAGAAAAGAGAACAGGTTAAATTACCTCTTCAAGCCTCTTCTGCCAGTTGGATGCTACAAAGTTTGAAAAGTTTGAACAGTGTCGTACTGAATCCCTACTCCTGGGAGAAGTTTATGTTGCTGCATAGAAAATATTTTGGACTTGTGTTGGTTTTTTGTTTGTTTTTACAACAAGGGATGATTTCAGCTCCCATTCCAAGCCAGAAATGATCTTGCTCTCCAAAAGGAACTCAAAGCATCCTTCAACTTGTTACAGTATGCCAAGCACATGGACATCGAAGCTGGGAGCACAGGGTGTAACAGCCAAAGGATCATAGACTAGATCCACAGCTGGACCATAGACTAGAGCACTGCAGGCAAGAAAAGCCCAGGCTAGAAATCAGTTGTAAAGACTCAGGATATAAGCGTGGTATTTGGAGGAAACACACCTAAATGCTAAGACTTCTTAACAATTTTGAAACAAAGGAGAATAATTGGTCATCCCCTTTATGGGTCAAAAGCAATGTGTAACACCCAGGAAAGGAACAGACAAAGGATGGCTGTATTAGTTTCTCACAGACAAGAAGCCAGGTATTAACACTTGAGCTCATTGTCCATTTTTTGAAGTTTTATTGTGTATATGTATACATATATGTCAACCATATATGGTTTTCTTTAATGAGGTGGGTTCATCTTTAGTCATCTCCATCTAGTATAAGTGAGAAAGTCCTAAGCTAAGGTGGTTCCTGGCAGTCAGTGAGAGTCAAAATTCCAGAGTTCAAATCAAGTACACACTTTCCCTTCCAGAATTCTATCTTGACAAGGCTTGTTTCTTCCTGGGAGTATGCCCCAGTCTACAACATCATGCTACCACACAAATAAAACAGTTTATGAAACTGTTGTTAATTTTTAATCAACCAAATTTATACATTTTGAATACAAATTTTCTTTTTAAAAATATTAGATGGCATTTAAACATTTATTTCCGGTGTTTTTTTCATTGATTGGTTCCAGAAACTGACAAGAACTTGTTGTTAATTACATTTGTTAAGTTTTATAATGAATAATAGATTATTTTAACAGTGATAATTATCAGTTTCTCTATTTATAGAAAATGAATGCAAAGCAAAAAAAAACAGTCATTTCCATATTCTCAATTATTTCATTAGGCTATGCTATTACATTCTAAAGAACTGTGTAGTAAGATTTTTTTTAACTTAATGTCTGCCTATGGTTCCTTTAATGAATTCCATTAATTTAGCTTGTGTCTTGTCTTTTCTTATAAGCATCACATTATTTACTCTTGCTGCTTACAAACCAGTCTGCATTAATATGCATGAAAGTATCTCCCTTCAATATAGCATACGGAAGTGAATAAGCACATCTTAGCATGGCCATGGACATAACATGCACATGCATGGGTGCACACACATACTCACACACCATACTTGTATGAGCACATACAGAAAGAATTTGTCCCCCTTACTCAGCCTTGGAATCCATATAGAACAATAAATTACCAGGAAAAGGATATTGTCATTGATCTTCAGATCAAATACCATAATTCTTATGATTTAGTTTTTATTTTTATCAAAGTTATACATGTATACACATAGAGTCAAATAGCTCTACCAGGATTATTACCAAAATTAACCAAAACAAAACAACCCCCTGTTCCCCACCCACAATCTCAAATTTCCATTTCTTAGAGGCTATCTTTTGCAATTTGCTACACTGTTGCCCTTGCTTCTCACCTGTGTCAACAAACTGCATACTGCTTTTAGCACTACTTGGACTTGTCGGTGTTAGGCAGCATACATTGACTTCCAACTGTGGAAGGTAAAGATTTAGCTCTTTTTCACTCTCCTTCAAACCATTCTGGTTTCTCTCTCTCTCAAACACATACATTTCTCTTCTCCTCAGATCCCAGTTATATCAAAATTTTTATTAATTCAATATTTAATATTGACATTAAAACTATATAAACACTATTCTCAGTTGAGACACGTAGAATATGCACAGCTGTTTGTTTTCTATGAAATTAATGATGGGCTTATTTTTTTTTTCATTTAGTTTTGTTTGTATTTATCCAGAATCTCCCTCATTTCCCTACATGTGTGTTTAATGTGACTCAGCTCCTGAGAAATGATGCCACCTTCCCTGTGCGTGTTAACCAGGCTAGATTTCTGAGCACCAGGGCTGAGCGCTGGCCTAAATCCCCCACTCCCTAACACCTCCCACCATGAGTCTTCCTCCAGGGGCAGCCCTTTTTGCATCACTGTCTTAAGTTCTACACCAAGAACTTTTCATGTGCAAGGTATTTGGCCATGAATTTAGATTCTCAAAGAAATAAAACATTGCTAGTCTCATGGGCTCAGGTTCACTGTGGCAATGATGTGTGAGAAGTTAGGAGCGAGAGAGAATGGCAAAGCAGAGAGGGCACAGGGGTTACAGGTATGACAACTAAGGGCAAAAGGAGAGCTCATAGATGAGCAACTTTTGGCCAGCCCCTCTGCCCCCACAGCCACTCTCCTCAATACTTGGAGCTGCTGTAGCCAAAAGTTACAGTACTGAGAAATGTTCTCAAAGTATATCCCTTGGCTTGGAGCAAAGTAAGTATCACTTTCCAGACTTCCATGTGTCATGTGATGTAGTCAAAAGATACAGTTACTTTGGAAGCAGACAAACGTGGCTTCAAATCCTGTCTGTCCCGTTTGATTATGTTAGACTAGGAAAGTCAGTGAGCCTCTCTCCACAGCAGTTCTTGCTCCTGTAAAAGACGATTACAAGCATTTTTCTGTAGGGCGGTGGTGGGACCTAGAGAGACAATTTGGAAGACACTGTGAACACAGATACTTTTTTTTTAAGTTGCTAATCTTATTCCTGCTGCTTAGGCAAACTGGTCAGATCATTTCCCTCTGAGCCCGCGTGTCGTAGCTAATGGACTGGAGGAGTGAGGTGTGTTTGAGTTGGGATTTACTACCTGTGTGACCATACGCAATTCACTCAATCTCTCAACCTCTGTGAGCACCAGTTTCCTGTTCTGCAATGTATAGGTTTTAAAACCCAGTGGGTTGTCCTAGTAAGTGAGACCATATAAAAAAGTTATATAGTGTCAGGCACATAGGCACAAACTCCTAGTTCCCTCACCTTATCCTGCTTTTGGTCTCAGAACACATCCAGCTCATTCAGTTTAATTATGGAGATGACGAGGCATGGGGAAAAGCTGCTGAGAGGCAAAAAAAAAAAACAGATTCTCGTTTTTCTTTTACAGAAAACCAAAGGTCTTTTGACAATAACTTTAGCCAAATCTCTGCCTCTGGCCAGTGGTTTACACTGGTGAATTACAGCTGTGGAATCTTTGTATTATTTGGTAAATTGGCTGACGGCCTGTCATTCTTGGGGTGCCTAGTTTCACTTTGTATCTGTTTTTCCACTTAATCTTCTAGCACCCATGGGGGTGAATGCTGTTCTCTGTAAGGCTGTGACCCATCCACAGGTTACAGAATGCGTGCAGAGTGGAAAAAGGTGTCAGCTCTCAATAACTGGCTCAGTCTCCTCCAACCTTCTTCCCCCCGCACTGTCTGTCCCTAGACGCTCAGTGCTATTATCTCCTTGTGAATATAAGGTTCCTACATTTCAATTTTCCTATTGCCTGAGGTCTCAGAAGTTTGATTTGGGCCATTCATTCTCCAAAGTATCTTGGGCAGCCCTTCCAGTAACCAGGAATGTGGTCAGACAAATCACTGGCCTCTGATTGGGCCTGAAATAAACCAAGAATAAAGGCCAAATGCTTTCACTTTCGGAAAATGAGCTGGTTATTTGAAAGGATTAGGAAAGATTCAGTGCTATGTTTGGGGAGGGCAGGAAGGGAATGCACCCTGCTGTGGTGATTTCTAATTAATCAGCCAGCCTCATGGTCTGTGGGTTTGGCTCTATAAATAGAAAGCAGATGCTGCCGTGGGGGCTGCCAGAGTGAGGAAAATAGCAGAAATGTCTTCAAGCTGTGACATTTTCAATGAAAAGAATTTAAGGAAATGATGGTTAGGTTTTTAGACATTTTATTAAAAGTAGTAGTGGGTATGTATAGCCATAACATTCTTCTCAGAGTAAAGCTGCCTAAAATATGTTTCAAATAAACTCTCCCAATCTCCTTGTCAAAACAAACAAACAAACAAAAGGTTTGGGAGTGTAAATAATTATCAACTGGACTTGCAAAACCAACCTATATTCAAAGTGTATTCTTGTTCTCTCAAAAGGAAGACACATACTCAGAGCATCTATTAAGCACCAGATACTTTACAGCTGTTACCTCCTTGAATTCTCATATAAACCCTGTGAGGGAGTTGGCTTTTATTCATTTATTTTTCTAATTATCTTCTGGATGAGGAGAGGGAGGCAAAGAGAGTGAAGTAAGCTGCCCTGGGTCCCCGGCTGCTGAGCAGAGGGGCTAGGAGAGGCCCCCAGTCTGGCAGGCAGAAGCTGGGGTACAGCATCCTGATGTGAGCGCCCCTCTGCAGCAGGCTTGCCTGGTTTGAATCCCGACTCTGCCCCTACTGGCTACAATGCCTAGGGTAAGTCGCTTAAATTCTCTGTGTCTCAGTTTCCTCAACTGTAATGTAGGAATGAGAGGCTGAAAAGACAAACGAACAATGGTGAGACCATGTACAAAAAGGACTCTGGCCCTCTGCCTCTCAGCAGCCAGCCCAGGAAGCCACACCACCACGTCTGCACGATCTGCCCGGGTGTCAGCACGTGGCCAATGACTGCCGGCTTTCCTAGCTTGTTGCCTTTCCTTCCAACTCAGGACCACCAGAAAAAGCCAGATCTATTCCCCAAACAGATCCCATTACGAGGCCACACTGAGAGTTGGCCTCCCTCCTGCTTCCCCGTGCCCGCAGCCTCACCTCAGAGCACACCTGAAGCCTGCCCTTCTTAGAGTTTTCTCTCTCTGCCAATGGCCTGTGGGTCTCTGCCAAAAGCAGGTGATGGTGAGCCTTGTTGAGTCTCTGTTCTCATTCAGGGTGTCTTCGTTTATTTCCACAGGGTAATGGCACCAGCTTCGCAGGCTTGTCATGAAGATAAATGTAGGCAATGTAGGTAAAGTGCTTAAAGAACCTGATCCATATACAGCACTCAATAAGATGGTTGTTTTGCTTTGTTTTTTTATTGATTTCACAATGGAAAGTGGTAAGGCAGATTCAAATAAATTATTTCCACATGAAAGAATTTAAGAACTACTAAGTAATGGGGATTTGGATGGATACTTAGTTGAGGTTCTTTTCTACCATGTCCTGGGCCATATGATTATTTCTACTCTATAGAAGAGGAATCTGAGACCCAGCAAGCCTGAAATTGGAAGAAGCTGGATTCCAAAGTCCATGTTATTTCCACTTCTCATGCTCACTTTCTATGATGACTGTTTTAAAAGGTTTCCCTCGGAGATGTCTACCTATTAGGGGTTTGTGTAATCCCAGCGTTTGGTAAGAACAGAGTGGGCAGATCACATGATTCCCTGAGCTGTGAGATAACCAATCACATTAATATCATGCAGTAATATATATATTTTTTAATATAATTTATTTTGGTATCATTGATCTACAATTACATGTGCAATATTATGGTAATTAAACTACCCCTTCATCAGGTCCCCCCCACCAACCCCATTACAGTCACTGTCCATCAGTGTAGTGAGATGCTATAGAATCACTTCTTGTCTTCTCTGAGTTGTACAGCCCTCCCCGTGCCCCTGCAACATTACCTCTGCTATTCGTAATGCCCCTTTTTCCCTCTTATCCCTCCCTTCCCACCCATCATCCCCAGTCCCTTTCCCTTTGGTAATTATTACTCCGTTCTTGGGTTCTGTGAGTTTGCTGCTGTTTTGTTCCTTCAGTATTTTTTTCTTTGTTCTTATACTCCACATATGAGTGAAATCATTTGATACTTGTCTTTTTCGGCTTGGCTTATTTCACTGAGCATAATACCCTCTAGCTCCATCCATGTTGTTGCAAATGGTAGGATTTGTTTTCTTCTTATGGCTGAATAATATTCCATTGTGTATATGTACCACATCTTCTTTATCCATTCATCTACTGATGGACACTTAGGTTGCTTCCATTTCTTGGCTATTGTAAATAGTGCTGAGATTAACACAGGGGTGCATCTGTCTTTTTCAAACTGGGCTGCTGCATTCTTAGGGTAAATTCTTAGGAGTGGAATTCCTGGGTCAAATGGTATTTCCATTTTGAGTTGTTTGAGGAACCTCCATACTGCTTTCCACAATGGTTGAACTAATTTGCATTCCCACCAGCAGTGTAGGAGGGTTCCCTTTTCTCCACATCCTCGCCAACATTTGTTGTTGTTTGTGTTTTGGATGTTGGCCATCCTCACTGGTGTGAGGTGATATCTCATTCTGGTTTTAATCTGCATTTCTCTGATGATTAGCGATGTGGAGCATCTTTTCATGTGCCTGTTGGCCATCTGAATTTCTTCTTTGGAGAAGTGTCTATTCATGTCCTCTGCCCATTTCTTAATTGGATTATTTGCTTTTTGTTTGTTAAGGTGCGTGAGTTCTTTATATATTTTGGATGTCAACCCCTTATCAGATACGTCATTTATGAATATATTCTCCCATACTGTAGGATGTCTTTTTGTTCTACTGATGGTGTTCTTTGCTGTACAGAAGCTTTTCAGCTTGATATAGTCCCACTTGCTCATTTTTGCTTTTGTTTCCCTTGCCCGGGGAGATATGTTCATGATGAAGTCGCTCATGTTTATGTCCAAGAGATTTTTGCCTATATTTTTTTCTAAGAGTTTTCTGGTTTCATGACTTACATTCAGGTCTTTGAACAACCTTGAGTTTACCTTTGTGTATGGGGTTAGACTGTAGTCCAGTTTCATTCTCTTACGTGTAGCTGTCCAGTTTTTCCAACACCAGCTGCTGAAGAGGCTGTCATCTCCCCATTGTATATCCAAGGCTCCTTTATCAAATATTAATTGACTGTATATGTTTGGGTTAATGTTTGGATTTTCTATTCTGTTCCACTGGTCTGTGGGTCTGTTTTTGTGCCAATACCAAATTGTCTTGATTACTGTGGCTTTGTAGTAGAGCTTGAAGTCCGGGAGGGTAATTCCCCCTGTTTTATTCCTCCTTCTCAGGATTGATTTGGCTATTTGGGGTCTTTTGTGCTTCCATATGAATTTTAGAATTATTTGTTCCAGTTCATTGAGGAAAGCTGTTGGTAGTTTGATAGGGATTGCATTGAATCTGTAGATTGCTTTAGGTAGTATAGCCATTTTGACAATATTTATTCTTCCTAGCCAAGAGCATGGGATGCATTTCCATTTGTTAGTGTCCTCTTTAATTTCTCTTAGGAGTGTCTTGTAGTTTTCAGAGTACAGGTCTTTCACTTCCAAAGTTAGGTTTATTCCTAGGTATTATATTCTTTTTGATGCAATTGTGAATGGAATTGTTTTTCTGATTTCTCTTTCTGTTAGTTCATCATTAGTGTATAGGAAAGCAACAGATTTCTGTGTGTTAATTTTGTATCCTGCAACTTTGCTGAATTCAGATATTAGTTCTAGTAGTTTTGGAATGGAATCTTTAGGGTTTTTTATGTACAGTATCATGTCATCTGCAAATAGTGACAATTTGACTTCTTCTTTACCAATCTGGATGCCTTGTATGTCTTTGTTTTGTCTGATTGCCGTGGCCTGGACCTCCAGTACTATGTTGAATAACAGTGGAGAGAGTGGGCATCCCTGTCTTGTCCCCGATCTTAGATGAAAAGCTTTCATCTTCTCGCTGTTAAGTATGATGTTAGCTGTGGGTTTGTCATATATAGCCTTTATGATGTTGAGGTACTTGCCGTCTATACCCATTTTGTTGAGAGTTTTAATCAGGAATGGATGCTGAATTTTGTCAAATGCTTTTTCAGCATCTATGGAGATAATCATGTGGTTTTTGTTCTTCTTTTTGTTGATGTGGTGGATGATGTTGATGGATTTTCGAATGTTGTACCATCCTTGCATCCCTGGGATGAATCCCACTTGATCATGGTGTATGATCCTCTTGATGTATTTTTGAATTCGGTTTGCTAATATTTTGTTGAGTATTTTTGCATCTACGTTCATCAGGGATATTGGTCTGTAATTTTCTTTTTTGGTGAGGTCTTTGCCCGGTTTTGGTATTAGAGTGATGCTGGCTTCATAGAATGAGTTTGGAAGTATTCCCTCCTCTTCTATTTTTTGGAAAACTTTAAGGAGAATGTGTGTTATTTCTTCTCTATATGTCTGGTAGAATTCAGAGGTGAATCCATCAGGTCCGGGGGTTTTGTTCTTGGGTAGTTTTTTGATTACCGAATCAGTTTCATTGCTGGTGATTGGTTTGTTTAGTTTTTCTCTTTCTTGCTTGGTCAGTGTTGGAAGGTTGTATTTTTCTAAGAACTTGTCCATTTCTTCTATGTTTTCCAGCTTGTTAGCATATAGATTCTCATAATATTCTCTTATAATTCTTTGTATTTCTGTGGGGTCTGTCATGATTTTTCCTTTCTCATTTCTGATTGTGTTTATGTGTGTAGATTCTCTTTTTCTCTTAATGAGTCTGGCTAGGGGTTTATCTATTTTGTTTATTTTTTCAAAGAACCAGCTCTTGGTTTCATTGATTTTTTCTATTGTTTTATTCTTCTCAATTTTACTTATTTCTTCTCTAATCTTTATTATGTCCCTCCTTCTGGTGACTTTGGGCTTCATTTGTTCTTCTTTTTCCAATTTCAGTAATTGTGTCTTTAGACTATTCATTTGGGAATGTTCTTCCTTCTTTAAATAGGCCTGGATTGCAATATACTTTCCTCTTAGAACTGCCTTTGCTGCGTCCCATAGAAGTTGTGGCTTTGTGTTGTTGTTATTAGTCTCCATATATTCTTTATTTCTGTTTTGATTTGGTCATTAACCCATTGATTAATTAGGAGAATGTTGTTAAGTCTCCATGTATTTGTGAGCCTTTTTGATTTCTTTCTAAAATTTATTTCTAGTTTTATACCTTGGTGATCTGAGAAGTTGGTTGGTAGGATTTCAATATTTTTGAAATTACTGAGGTTCTTTTTGTGGCCTAGTATGTGGTCTATTCTGGAAGATGTTCCATGTGCACTTGAGAAGAATGTGTATCCTGTTGCTTTTGGTTGTAGAGTTCTGTAGATGTCTGTTAGGTCCATCTGTTCTAGTGTGCTGTTCAGTGCCTCTGTGTCTTTACTTATTTTCTGTCTGGTTGATCTGTCCTTTGGAGTGAATGGAGTGTTGAACTCTCCTAAAATGAATGCACTGCTGTCCATTTCCTCCTTTAATTCTGTTGGTATTTGTTTCACATATGCTGGTGCTCCTGTGTTGGGTGCATATATATTTATAATGGTTATATCTTCTTGTTGGACTGACCCCTTTATCATTATGTAATGTCCTTCTTTATCTATTGCTACTTTCTTCATTTTGAAGTCTATTTTGTCTGATACAAGTACTGCAACACCTGCTTTTTTCTCTTTGTTGTTTGCATGAAATATCTTTTTCCATCCCTTCACTTTTAGTCTGTGTATATCTTTGGATTTGAGGTGAGTTTCTTGTAGGCAGCATATAGATGGGTCTTGCTTTTTTATACATTCTGTTACTCTGTGTCTTTTGATTGGTGCATTCAGTCCATTTACATTTAGGGTGATTATTGATAGATATGTACTTATTGCCATTGCTGGCTTTAAATTCATGGTTACCAAAGGTTCAAGGGTTGCTTCTTTACTATCTAACAATCTAACTTAACTTTCTTGTTAAGTAATTGTAAACACCGTCTGATTTTTCTTTATTTCTCTCCCTTCTTATTCTTCCTCCTCCATTCTTTATATACTAGGTGTTTTATTCTTTGCCTTTAGTTAGTATTTGGATGGTCCACTTTCTTTGCTATGATTTTATTTTCTCTGGTGACATCTTTTTAGCCTTAGGGGTGCTTCCCTCTAGAGCAGTCTGTTTAAGATATCCTGTAGTGGTGGTTTATGTGAGGCAAACTCTCTCAACTTTCGTTTGTCTGGAAATTGTTTAATCCCTCCATCATATTTAAATGATAATCGTGCTGGATACAATATTCTTGGTTCGAGGCCCTTCTGTTTCATAACATTAAATATATCATGCCATTCTCTTCTGGCCTGTAAGGTTTCTGTTGAGAAGTCTGATGATAGTCTGATGGGTTTTCCTTTGTAGGTGATCTTTTTTCTCTCTCTAGCTGCCTTTAATACTCTGTCTTTATCTTTGATCTTTGCCATCTTAATTATTATGTGTCTTGGTGTTGTCTTCCTTGGGTCCCTTGTGTTGGGAGATCTATGAGCTTCGGTGGACTGCGAGACTACTTCCTTCCCCAGCGAGGGAAAGTTTTCAGCAATTATTTCTTCAAAGACACTTTCTATCCCTTTTTCTCTCTCTTCTTCCTCTGGTACTCCTATAATGCGAATATTGTTCCATTTGGATTGGTCACACAGTTCTCTTAATATTCTTTCATTCCTAGAAATCCTTTTATCTCTCTCTGCCTCAGCTTCTCTGTATTCCTGTTCTCTGATTTCTATTCCATTAAGTCTCTTGCCTCTCATACAGTCTGCTGTTAAGCCCGTCGATCACTTGTCTGATTTCTGCATTGTCTTTCCTCTCTTCCCTCACTTCCTCCCTTAGCTCTTGCACATTTCTCTGTAGGTCCATCAGCATGGTTATGACTTTTATTCTGAATTCTTTTTCAGGAAGACCTTGCATTTCCATCCCTTCAGGCTCCCTCTCTGGGGTTGTCTGGTTGATTTTGGTCTGAACCATATTCCTCTGTCTTTTCATGGCTATAGACGTGGTTGCTGGTAGTTGCCACGTATGTCAGCTGGGCTCTTCAAGAATTTAAAAGAGAAAAAAAATAAAAAAAAAAAAAAGAAAGAGAAAAAAAGAAAGAAAAGAAAAAACAAAAAACAAAACAAAAAAAACGCCCACCAGGAGTAGGTTCTTTGGGGATGCTGTAGGTGGCGCTGTTGCCCCAGTATTCCGCAGCCGTGGCCGAGCCGCTCCGCAGGGCCCTTTATAGCTGTGGCCGGGGTGGAAACGAATGGGAGTCTGTTGATCTCAGTGAGAAGTGTAAGTACGGCCACACTTCCCCAGTCGCCAGCTAAGGCGTCCGAAACTCCCCCGGACTCCCAGCCTGCCGGGCTGAGTGTGCCGGGCGATCCGTCTCCTCCGCTGAGCTCCTGTCTCTTTAAGACCGCTGAAGAAAGCGCGCGTTTTTTTTTCCTTCCTGGGAGCCAGCTGCAAGCACCCTGGCACGTTCTCTGGTCAGATCCTGCCTCTCTGTCTCTCCAATCTCCGCTACACTGCGTGATGTGGGTCAGCGCTCACCACGCAGATCACTTGGGCTGGCTACTTCGCGGGGTGTACTTCCACTCCCTCCTGGCTCTGAATCCTCTCCTCCCACCGGTGCGCTGGGGTGGGGGAGTGCTCGGGTCCCGCCGGGTTGCGGCTCCATATCTTACCCGTCTCTTGGGGTGCCGAGTCCTCTTGGGTGTAGCTGCATGCTGTGCGTTTTCCTGTGTATTCTGGTCTCTCTTTTAGGAATAGTTGTATTTGCTGTATTTTCGTAGATAAATATAGTGTTGGGAGGAGATTTCTGCCACCCTGCTCACGCCGCTATCTTCCCAGAAGTCCTCATGCAGTAATATTATGGCAGGACTTTGGAGAAAGGTAGTCAAGATGTTTCTTGGTTGAAATTAAATGGTTTAAAGTTAAACACCTAGAGAGCAAGACCCAGAGCAAAGCTCCTTGGCACAGTGATAGCTGATGAGAGTTAGAAAGCCAACTTAACCAGGTGATGTCTATGTACTATGTCCATGAGTATTTTTAAGATATTGAGATAGCCAGAGAGATAGTGCCAGGTGCTTGATATATGATAGATAGATAAATCTGGCTTTTATCTTGATTTATATCAATTATTTAGATGAAGTGAGAACCCAAATCAGGAGCAGTTGGTAATTGTGGGTTGCTATATTAAAGGCTGTTTAATGGTGACAGAAGAAGAGACAGGCAAGTCTCCAGACTGATAAGCCTTCTAGCTTCAAATGGTGCTTCTCTCCTAGAGTGAAAACCTTAAGAACAATTGATTGACTTTGGAGTTTAGTGGGGAATATAAATGTGTAAGGGACATAATGAACACCTCTATTCCACAGTAAAAATTCGTTTTGCTGTGGGTGACAAAAAGCTGTGAAATAGCCTTTGGAAGCCCATATTTGAGAGAAAGATGAATAAACATTTTAAAAGAAACACTTCAACAACTAAGTTAATAATGAATCTTATAATACACAGATGTTTATACTCTTCTGACACATATTCTAACAAGAGCATTGTATGGCCTTTAAGCAAAATTAGGGTTCACTCATCCACTTTTATTTGTATACATAAATAATTTTGTCTTGTTCTTGCATGTGTATACAAGTGGTAGATCTCATATTTGACTCCCTTCCCTCCCCAGTTTCCATGACAAAAATGTAAAAAATTAAGAACAGTCTGGGAAGTGGAGAGGACAAGCAGAGAGCCCCTAGCTCCTACAATCCCACAGAGAAAAGCCAAGCACAAAGGAACTCCCAGAGGCACATGGACGGCAGCAAATCTCAGCCCACGAACATGTGGAAGTGCTGAGAATGCAGTTCATTCCCCTCCCAGCTGGAGCTCTTCCTCCCGCCACCTTTGTAATGTCTGTACCTTTTTTTGGACTGAATCACTGCAGCTCTTCATACTCTATTGAGACTTTTCTCTCTAAAGAAAAATCACCAGACAGTTGACAGGTTTCAGTGGTTCATATGAAAGGAGCTTTATATAAGGAATTAAAGAAAATACTCGACAAACTAAAAATAGCCAAATACATACATTAAAAAAAAAAACATGTTTCCAGCAACTTGACAAGATTCAAGAGAGCTTTGTACCACTGAAAAGGGATCAAGACAATGAGAGAAAAAATTACTTGGATATGAAAAGCTTTGTTAGTGGATTTTAAATGCCTGGGCTAATTCAGACAGTGGTGGTCAATGGCTGGCATTGTGAGAGGAAAGGTTGCTGGGAACTTTGTGCAGGGAGTGCTCAGGCTGACATGAGGACCAGAGATACAGTGATCCCTTGGCATCACTGAAAGCAGGTCATCTGGGCATTCTGCACCTCCAGGTGTGACACAGTGTATAGCACACAGACCCACCTCTTACAGACTCTTGCCAAAAGGAGGTGAAGCAGAATCTAATTGTATCTTTAAACTTAACTAGAGAAAACTTGAGTGGGGGTGGGGAGGACAAGTTAATCAACACTATAAGCATGCATGGCATTTTAGAAGACTACTGACTGGCATGAAACAAGCCAGGAAGGAAGGGGCTGTGTGAGATTAAGAGGGACTTAAGAAAAGGCCAGCCAAATGGGGTGTAGGGACTCTGTTGCAATCCGGATTCAAACAAACTCATAGTATTTTTAGAAACACTCAGAGAATCTTGATTACCAAGTGGGTATTGTGTGAAACTAAAGAATTTTTGTCAGTTTTTGTATGAGGTGGAATAGTGGCATGGTGGTTATGTAAGAACATGTCTCTCTTGATTTAGACTTGCATATTAGTGCTCAGGGTAATGCCTGTGATCATTGTCATCTTAACTTTTTAATTTTTCTAGCTTTATTGAGCTATTATTGACACACAAGAAATGTAAGTTTAAGGTGTACAATGTGATGATTTGGTACATGTACGTATTGCAAATGATCACCACAATTCAGTTTATTAACATCTTCATCATATAATTACACTATTGTTGTGGTGATAGCTTTTCAGATCTACTCTCAACAACTTTCAAGTATGTAATATAGTCCTGTTAGTTATAGTCACCATGTTGTATCTTAGATGGGATTATTTTTTAAATATTTCAACAACAACAAAAAAGAAAGGAAATGTAATATCTTGATAATTGTTGAATCAGGGTACTGGTAATATAGGGGTTTATTAAACACACTGGTATGTATGAAAATGTTCACACTATATTTTTAATTATAACAATGACCTCTCAGTCAGACTGGACATCATCTTCATCACCTGGCCCGCTATTCACAACAGGCAGCTACCAGAACAAAGTATTCTGTTTTGGTGATCTACTTACTCTAAAAACTATCACACAGGAATTCTGCCACATCAGATCTGTAAGTACTGGTGTATGTGGCAGGTGTTGGGATGCCCTCTCTGTTCCCTTCAGGATGGAGAGACTAGTTCCTCAGCTGCCCAGAGGGTCCCCTGCTTGTCTCAAAGCCGAATCCCTACCCAGGAGCTGTTCTTGGTCAAGATGAGCTGCCTCGTGCCAGGTCATGGCCCCTTCCCGGGCAGTGGGCATCCAACATCTGGTCCGTGTGTGGAAAGGCCCCCTTCCCCCAATCTGAGACAAGTGCGAAAGGCTCCAGAGCCCCCCTGAGGTGGCCGACAGCTCTGTTATGGCCGCACTGCGGTTGACCTTTCCTGCCCCGTCCTGCTCTGCTTACTCTCCCACAGGCATTACTCTTAAGAGCAGTAGCCAGTCACCTTCCTATGCACAAATCTCCATCTCAGCTTCTGTTTCCCAGGAAACCTGACCAAAGCAGTGTGGAAAGACCCCCACTACCTGTTGTTGAATGAGAAAACAAATTGCAAAACAGCATGAATAGAAAGTTTCCTTGAAAATAATAGAAAAAAAAAAAGCATACATTTCTACAGGGTTATGCAAAAAAGGCTAAACAAAGGTATACAGGGTATAGAAATATGAAAGAGATGAAAAATAGACCCAGAGGATTGTGTGTGTTTGTGTGTATGTGTTTCATATGAAAGAGAATCAGGAGAAGCAATCATTAGACAGTAGAAATAAAAACGCCTTGGTTTGGAAAGACTAGAAGCTTCAGAGCAAAAGGGTCTCCAAGTACCAGGCAAAATATCTGAAAAGAAACGCACATCTATGTGGTAGAATTTTTTAACTCAAATGATAAAAAAGGAAAATGTTACAGGCATTCAGAGATTAAAAACAGGTTGTCTCCCAAATATAAAGAAAATTCAGCTGGCACCAGACTTCTTAAAAATGCCAAGTGCCAAAAATCAACAGAAAAGTGGCCACAGCATTTGAGAAGGAAATATTGTGACCTAAGGGTTCTTTATCCAATAAAGTGATATTTACCGTGTGCAAGAGCATCAGAAGAGAGTTGCATACATGCAAGAACTAAAAAGCATAGCATGCACATATTTTCCTTAACAAAATTACTTAACCAAGTACCGATGCAAAAATGCTATGAGCCAAAAACTTGAACCTGGATGTTGAATAGAAAATTAATTGTGATGAGCAATAAAATAACTAAAATTTTGAATTAGTCTAATTAATCAGTATTAGCTTGGAGTGAGGCTTAATGCAAATGTCAAGAATTATTTTTAAAGTTAATATTCATGACATAAAAAAATCATTATTATTATTTGGATAGAAAGTGCCTCATTTATTGAGAAAACCCCAGGAAAGATGATAGTCAAGAAGAGAGGAAGGACGGAAAATGTATAAGGGTGCTAAACATAGGTATTTAAAAGACATTATTTTATTCTTGGTATTAATTGGGAAATATATATATATTTCAGTTTAAAAGCTATCACTGGTAGACCAAAATTATAAATTTTAATTTCTAAAGAAATAGGGGAAAAATTAGGAAAATTTGGCCTATTAAAAAAGAGTAGGAAAAGAAAAAAGTGCATGATGAGGAAAAATATGTTTAAAAGTACAAAATAAGATGACAAAATCAGAGTGAAAGAAATTAATTCTTAAAATTAATGAGTATATTACACAGAAGTATTAAAAACAGAAAACATTCAGATCCACTTTAAAAAATACAATTATGGGATTTTCCAGAGACTCAACTAAAATTAACTCAGAAAGTTTAAAAATAATTAGGTAGATAAGACACACTGGACAAAACAAAAAGAATGTGGGAAGTGGGGGTGGCAAAAATAATATCAAGTAAAGAAGAGAAACAATTGTTAATGAGACAAAAGGGATTGTTTTATATTTTTGAACAAGGTCTACATTAAAGATAGAATAGTCATGAATGATGACTGAATTTATCATGGAATCATACAGCATTAAAATGTTAAAAAAATATATTAGGAAGAGAAATTGACAAAAAAAATACATCCAATAGGAAATTTTAGTATATCTATCCTAGAGTCCGGAGAAATAGTAGAAAAAAGTATTAAGGACATAAAAAATTAATATAATTAAAAAGCTTAATCTCTATCAATCCAATCAATCAATTATGAATTACACTTAGTACAACCATGCCTAGCATATTTACAAAAATCAGTATCTTGGGCCACAAAGCAAATCTCAATTCCAAAAAAGACATTAAACTGATTTTTCACCACAGTGCAATAAAATTGAAAATTAATGGCAAATGCTCTTTTAAAATTCTACTTGGAAACTCAAAAAACCCAGCTAACACACACTGCAGTCAAAGAAGACATTAAAGCTGCAATTAAGAATGAGTTAGATGGTGATTACAATGGCTAGAATGAATCTCAGATTTTCATGGGGTATGCCAAAGCTGTATCAAAGACATTTCAAAAAGAATATAATACATGACCTATACTTTTACCAATATCAACCCAAGAGCAGACATAACATGTAAGCTGAAATTCACAAATTTGAAACAGAACAATTGGTAAATAAAAGAAAGAGATTTAATTCTGAGCAAGCTAAGAAAACAAAGGAGAATAGAAATATACATGAAGAGTGAAAAAGCATGTATGTTAGAAACAGAAAACAAATTCTTAGAAATGACAGGAATGAGATCAAACAATGAATATAAAATACATTACTTTCTCTATTATAAGACAAAGATCTCACATTATACAAGATTTCTTTTTTTATGAGACTGATTTCTTTTTTTAAAGAGAAACACCTAATAGCAAATAATCAGAAAGTTTCAAATGAAAGAAGGAGGCAGAAGATGTACCAAGTGAATAGAAACACACACAAAGGTTGAGGTGGTAATATTATCTGACAATGTAGAATCTAAGACAAAAGGATTACATAAAACAAATAAGCTTATTTTTAATGGCTAAAATTACCAGTACAATAGAAATACACCAGGCATGCACCTTTCCATATCAAATAATATAGCCCACAAATAGATAAATAAAAAACTCCACAAATGTGATATGCTCCAGGAAAACCCTTGGATCTCTTTTCACGGGCCAGGGCTCTTTAACATCACTATGTGAAAACCCACCCTTCTCTTTGAAAACAAATGGAAGTAATAAACTATGGCAGTTTTTCTGAGCTCCATATTGCTTCCCAGAGAGACCATGTAATGTTTGCAAAATTCCTTGGAGCACTCTCTCTCTGCCTGGAAATGATACTTGCTGTTGTTTGATGTTTCTATTAGAAAAAAAGAAAAACAAAGATGGTGTCTTAGTATTTCAAATCTGATAGCATTATGATTTGAGGTTATCCTTAGACCTTCCAATTCCACCTCAGGAGAAATAATAAAAGGGAATATAACTCCAACCTCTTTGAACCAGCCACTTGGTAGAGTTCATCAACTTTGACTTCTGTGTCAAGGCAAACTTGTTTCCCCACTTAGTTAAGGGAGCTAGACTAACATGGGAGTTTGGGACTATATAAGAGTAGGGAAAAAACAGTTCTTGTTCTTCCTAGCAGAAGAATTAAAACAATTTGGGTAATACTGTTTAGCTCGTGTTGCTTTGGTCGGACTCTGTCTTTTGAAGCCATCAAACTTCATAGTGTTGCTTTTTAAAGATTTGAGTAAAGTCTAGCCCAGAAAATAGTCATCTCTACTTTTGGCAATGATTAAAATAAGATGGAAAGCTTTAAACAGTTTTCTCATAAACTGAGAGATCATATAGACAAAAATACATAAGGATTTAAAGGCTCTGAGACATACACTTAAGTTGTTTAATAAACAAACAGAGCTTTTTGCCTTACAAGAGAATACATTCTTTAAAGTGATCCCTGAAACATTTATAAAATTGCTAAAATTGGTTGAAATTTTTAACAAATTTAAGAATAGAAATTATATAACCTTCATTTTCTCATTATTTTATTTGTTCATTCATTCATTCAATATGTAATGAGCATCACCATTTGCCAAACAATATGCTAGATGCTGGTGATGGGGCCAGAAAATTTAGAACATTTAAAAAAAATAAATAGAAAAGAAAATTCTCAAGCTTTTAGGGAACTCAAACAAAAAAAGATGTTTCTCCTAAATAACTCTGGGATGAGAGAATAAATCAAAAGTGCAATTACAAACTACTTAGGCAATATTAATGGTAATTATACTACATTCTAGTGAAAACTGTGCTCAGGGGAAATTCATAGCATTTGATGTTTTTATTATTAATGAGGAGAGATTTAAAATAAATAAGTGAAGTATTTCTGTTAGGTTTATTTAGTTGCAAAAAACTAAAAAGCTGATCCCAGAATATATCCAAAGGACTCCCCCATCCTCCATTAGCTATCCATTGGGAAACTCATATTTCTACTGGAATGGGTCATAAAATCAGAGGAAGAAAGGAAAGTCAGAACTCAGCATTAGGAACTCAGAGACCTTTTCTCAAGATGCTGAAATTAGGGTGATTCATTTATAACTGCCATCCATTCCTGAATGTCTGCACTACAGATTCAGCTTCCCAGGAGAGAATATCTGAATGAGCTATTGTAAGTGACCTGTTCAAGGTGATCCAGGATCCCATTACTGGGGCCCGGGAGAATCATAAGTAGTGGAAGAAGAAAGTTTTGTAAAGCAAGTGACGTTGGACAGGAAAGACAAGACACCCCCTACACTACCCATGCAATTCTAGAAACTAGAAAAATACAACAAAATAAACAGTAAGAAAATAAACATAAAGAATTAACGAGTGAAGGGAGCAATTAATGTCCATTAAAAATTCTCTAACCTTACACAATCTAGAGCAGTTATCTGAAAATTTCAAATAAAGCCAGGAATTATAAAAACATTTACCTTATTTGAATTTAAAACATAGGCATACAGTTATTTCTCAGTCTTTTGCAGCAGAGACTTTCCTTTGAATGGAGGTCTACTGACTGGAGTGCTCCGTCATTTTTCTCACATAAACCATTTTCTATAACACATCTTCCCTAATTGCTAGTTTCAGAACAGAACTTAAACACCCCTTGAGATATAATATGAAGTAAAATCCTAGTGTTTCACAGTTCTTCCCCAGGTTTTTGTTTCTCCCAAACTTAATGCAACAGTAATATTTAAGTATTTTTTAATATAAAGACCAGCATTCTACCTAGTTTTCATAGAAACAACTTTTTTCACATTCATATTAATTGGTTTATGCAATATTTAAATAGAACATATAATTTCAATAACGTTTATAACTGGTATCAACAGTTTTCAGATAAGCCCATTGAGACAGGGACTGTGGGTGTAGTCAGAGTAGGGGGAGGGCCTCTGGAAAAAGCAAGGCAGAATATTTGCAGTCAGACCAATGTAACTACATGCAAGGAAACCCCCTACCAAAACTCTGTGTTAAACATTAAGCTCCAGGGTCATTCTTCAGTAAGATCAGTGGGTGTTCCCCAGATAAAGAAGAGTACCCCATGTTGTTATTATGCTAATCACTTTAGCATGCTAAAAGGCCCAGGCCTATGTGCTGTCTTTCCTCTTTCAGATCTGATGGGGTGATTTTACAAACTGAGCAACTAATTCAGCATGCAGACCCAGCTGTAAACAACATAGTAAAAGGCAGCAAAGATTCCATCTTAAACATAAGATTGCATTTTAACCCCCAGGAAGTTTGGGAAGCAGGATTCTTAACTTACTCTTTAGCAAACAGACAATACCTCAGCCCACCTTGAGGGCTGGGCCAGCCACCTTTTGATATGCTCCTAGACCAAGACGCCAGTATCCCAGAGAGAGATGGGGCAAGAAATTCCTTGTGTTAATTCTGGGTATTCAGACACCACTTAGGTCTGCACCCCTAAACCTTTTTTTCATGTTCTTGAAAAATCCTCATCTGCCTATAAAACCCCTAGACAACGCAGCACACTGGACTCTCTTGTCCCCTCCTGGTGTGAGCTGGGAGCTCTGTCCTATCACTTTATTTCTAAATAAAAGCCTGTACCTTGCTCTCCTACCTTGACTGTTTGCTAAGCTCATTCTTCAGCTTCGTGAACAAGAACCCCAGCATCACCATCACTGAGGCTATCACTCAACTAAGGAGAGCAGGATGGGAGACAGTCAAGTCCTGATTGTGAACGTTCTCATGTTCTCATCGGGAACATTAAAGTAGTTATCACGTTAGCAGTCCAAAGGAGGAAAAAATACATAATGATCCAAATAGATGCCAAAAAGGCATTTAAGAAAATTCAGTATTTGTTCTCAATCTAAAACAAAATTCTGGCAAATAAGGATCCAAAAGATTTTTTTCTTATATGATAAATTAAAAAAAAAAAACCTAGGTCAAATACTTGGTATTATACTCAACACTACAACAGTAGAGGAAACCTTATCAAATTTGGGCATGAAGCACATATGCCCACCATCACCTCTGTCTGTCACTGATCATAGTTCAGAAAGTGCTAAGTAATGCAGTTAAATAGAAAACCAAATGAGAGCTATGACTAATGCATCAAATTTACAATTATTTTTAGAAAATATAATTGCCTTTCTGGAGAATATCTGAGAATCAACTGAAAAAGTATTAGAACTAACAGAGTTCATTAAGGTAGTTTTAACATAAATAATGAAAAAGATATACCCACAGCATCATTAACCTCTTAGAACACTTAATAGAAAAGCTTCACAATAGCTGCGTAAACACACACTTCTGAAGATTAAATTTAATCGGAAATGGGCTAGATCTTTCTACAGAAAGTCATTCTTTCCTCAGGAGAACAAAAGAAGAAAAATAAATGGCAAGATTGTAATGTTCCTGAAGGGGAAAATTTGTAAAGACTGCAAGATTACATTTTTCCCCCAAAGTGATCCTTACATTGAAAAATACATGCACGCTTATGTCACATTTGTAAGAGTAGGTGTTCACACACACACACACACACACACACACACTTCCTCTTTCTGATCTCCCCTTCAGCTGCCCTTCACACTCTCCCTGATATCCATTGCCCTTCATGAAGGACTCAATCAGACTGCTTCTTCCTGTCTGTCCTTTTGAGCCTCACCCACTGCGTGCCCTTAATGGCAACAATATTACTCTTACTAGGCCTACTAATCCCACAGCTATTGCTTTGACTCTGCCTTTATCCAGCCCCCATTCTGGGCAAAGCACTGTGCCAATGCATTACCACCCTGATAACTGACTCTGTTACTGTCTTCATTCTCCAAAGAAGGAAGAGGCTTGGAGGTTGCTCAAGGTTTCTATTGCTGTTATGACAAATTACCTCAAACCTCGTGGCTTAAAACAACAGAAATGCATTATCTTCGGTCAGAAACCTGAAGTGGGATTCACTGGACTAAAACCCAAGGTGTCAGCTGAGCTGCATGTCGTTCTGGAAGCTCTAGGCTTTCTGGGCCCTGGTGGCTTGTGTCCTCACATTGCATCATTCTGATCCCTCTTTGGCCTGGATCTGTCACTTTTAAGGACCCTTGTGATCACACTGGACCACCTAGATAATCCAGGATACTCTTCTGTTAAAGTTGGCTGATAAGCAACCTTCATTCCACCTGCAGTCTTAATTTCCCTCAACCATGTATGCAACGTTTTCACAGATTCTGAGGATTTGACGCAAACGTCTTCGAGGGCCATTATTCTGATGGAAGTAATAAATGATGTATTCTGGATTTGAATCTTGTCTGTCGAATGCAGTGCCTCCACTAGTAACCCCAATGCACATTGCTGCTCAGTAACATTCAGCCAATGATGTCATTTCCTAAAGGCCTCTCCTGGCAGGTGCTATCCTGGACACCGGCAGTTCCTGTATGAGTAAGAGTTAACCTCTGCCCCAGAAAGGTCCACAGGCTTGTAGGGGAGAGTGGCTTGTAAATGTAATAAATAACTATAATGGTAAATTAAAAGTATCTGCAAAATACTGTGGGTACAGAGAGGAAGGGGTGATGAATTCCACAGGAGAGGAAAGTTGTGTGGCATGGAGTTGGAGAGAATAAGTGATTTGAAAAGTAATTAGTTCAGGAGGAAGGGAAAGAGGTGAAGAATGCTTCATGCACAGTAAATGATGGGAGAAAGGCTGAGCAATGCAAGGGACTGAGTGTTTATGGGTAAAATAATTCATTTTGGTGAGGCCAGACTGAATGTCTGAGGTGAAAGGTAGAAACTGAGGTTGGACTGGGTGACAGCGACGGGCCTTGGGTTGATGGTGGAGAAAATGGAGTGCCATAGAGGATTTCAAGGGAGGGAGAACCAGGGTCAAAATTACCCACTGGGTGCCTCATTCTGGTAACTCCTCAGAAGATGAATTAGTTGGCAGGTTGGCAATGAGGACCTGAGAGTAACGTCCAGGTGGGAGATGATAAGGGACTAAGGATGGCCAGTGAGCACAGGGCTGGAGGACAAAAGCACATTCACTGAGGTGAATTCAGTAGACATTAGAGGATGTGTAATGGAAAAGGATTATGGGGTGAGGGGCAATAAAGAGTCGAGCTGCGGACTCTACAACCACAGGCTCTCTAAAGCAGGGGTACACGGCAGCATCCAGACAGAGAGAACTTCATGCAAGCTGACCCCATTATTCATTGTCAAGCATATTCGTAAACTCAGCATCATAGATTTCTAGGGAAAAAAACTCTTGTCTGGAGCTCAAATCGTTTTATAAAATCATGTAGAAGGAATTGCTAATGGTGATGGTGATGGCTGCAAATGCTAAGATAAGTGTGTGCATGTGTGTGTGAATCTTTAGGGGGAAGAGTGCCCTTTCTAAAGAAGATGCTAAGATCACTGAAGAATAAGGCTCCCTTTCACTCCTTCACACAGGACCACTATGAGCAGAGAATCAAGCTTCTGCTTCCTTCTCAAGCCACCTTGTCATCTCCCCAGATCTCTGGAGGAAATCTAGAACTGGCATTCTAATGACCAATTCAGTAGAGGCAGGATCTGTTAGGAGAAACTAAATCTTATGTGTGTATGTGTTTGTATGCATACTTGCTTATGTATTTCTGCATGTGCATCTATGTGTGTGTTTGTTAGAGTTGCCAGATTTAGCAAATACAGGAAACAGAGTTAAATTTGAATTTCAAGTAAATAGCAAATAATTATTTTAGTATAAGTATGTCTCATGTGTGTTTATGTATGCAATACTTAGGATTTATTTGTACTAAAAAAAAATTACTCATTGTTTACCTGAAATTCAAATGGGAAACCCATATGTTTGTGTATTTGTGTGTGTTCTGTGTGGGTCTCTGTGTTGATATGAGTTTTGTGTTTGCTGGTGTACATCTGTGTGTGTGTGTTTGTGTGTATATGTGGACCTCCTAATTAAGACTCCTAATAAGAAATTTACCTTAGCCATCCAGGCCCTGGAAAAAACAGAACTCTCCACTTAGAAGGAAAAAAGCAATCAAGTTTGTTTTGCTTTGTTTTTTTTTTACTATTAATTTGACTTTGAACAAATCACTGCAAAATGAAGAGGTTGAACGGATTCATCTATTTAAGTATTTATTGGCCATTCTAGGAGCAGAAGGTACAAAGGTGAATAATTCACAGAGGGCTCACAGTCTAGAGAAAGGACATCCGTACAACTGATGAGGTTACAGCATAGTAAATGCCACAATAAACGTGCCAGCAGAAATCCCAGTGATGTGGCAGTGCCTTCCAGTTCTTTGTGTCTGTGAAGCCAGGCCTGCATGAAGGCAGCAGATATTTCAGTGTGATGCTTTTATCACTTGGAATCTCTAAATTACAATTCTTGGATGCATGCGTGCTGCGCTGCTAAGCACAGATGATCGCCCAGTCATTCAGCTGAGGGAGGCAGCGCTCTAGTCAAGTTTGTTTGCTTTTCTTACTAGCAGTATTCATGCAAACCAAGATATGTCGCTGACCTCTGCATTCAAAGCATTTCTCATCAGCCCTCCTGACATCTTGGACAGCACGTCTTGCTGCTCTAAAGGGCTGCCTGCTTCCCCTGCAGGGACTCTGAGCTCCCTGGGGGCTGGTTCCGGATGCTTGTGCCTCTCCTCATTTTTGCAGTTCTTTTGTTCACCTACTGTTTTCAGGATCAGTCTTTCAAAATAAAATTGGATGGCTAAGTGAGATGTTGGCTATTCTGGCTTGAAATCTGTCTCCAGTGAGCATTCACACCTCTCCAGAAAGCTGCCTTAAGATCATAATTGAGGAATTGCGTAGGAGTGTCTGAATCCGATGGTACGTAGTTAGAAGACAAGCCGGCTGCTACAGCAGAGAAGCCTCAGCAGCAGCAGGACAGCAGTTTAGTTCTCACTTACCCAGGAATCCCAGCCCAGCTGTCTTGGCTGACACAGCAGTCCCAGAGCAACTCGAAGCCCAGGTCCTTCTGGCTGGTGGCGCCGCTGCCTTCCGTCCATGGCTGTGAGCCCAAGGTCTGAAAGGCTGCCCTGGTTTCATCAACATGCCGCATCCCAGCCAGCAGAAAGAGGGAGAGGACAGCGACTAGGTCCAGTCCCTTTCCAAGGCCAGATGGGGAAGTCGCTTGCATTACCTCTTCCCACAGCCGCAGGAGAGACTGTAGCCATACTTGGCTTCCGAAGAGGCCAGAAATGTGATCTTCATCTAGGCCATCCTGGGGCCTCCTCACTGTGCAGGAAAGGGGGAGTGGATATGGGGGCAAGCTAACGACCTCTGCCCACAGAGCGTTTGCCTGGAGCTACCGAAGAGCGCTTACGCCAAAGGGCCCGCAGACTACATTTGTCTGGTTATGGCTGCGAGCAGCAAGAACCAGCACAAACTGAGCATTCATTCTGTGGCAGAATCCCTAAGCATCATTTAGTGTATGTTATTTTATTTAATCCTGACAGACAAAGAGCCTGAGAGTTGAAGTGACTTGCCTGCTGAAAACTATGGGTGCCGAAAGAGGAACATTTGGACCCATGTCCTTTCCCACATATCACCCTGCTTCCTATAACAGGCTGGTGACTGAATGGAACCCCTGGCTGTAAGCCGGCTTTTGGGTTGTCAACTCAGAATCACTACCATCCCCGTCTAGGTTTCCTCTGCAATGCAGAGGGGAAGCAGAAACTACACTTCCCAGAATGCCATTCCCTGCAGGATCCAGATTAGAGCATCGGTGAGAGACATCTAGAAGGCAGAAGAAAAGCAGAAGTCCTAACCTGCAGAGGTGGTTGTATCTAGACATGTGGAAAGATGGAGCTTCACAACAGCTTTCCACCAGCTCCTTAGAACCTCTGGCTTCAGTGTTTCAGGATGAGGTCTTGGCTTGTGGCTTCTCTGATCTTTGTACCCTGGCTCTTCTGATGGTTATATAAATCCCTAATTACTATGTAAAATTCTCCATATCTGGAGCATATAGACTGATTCCTCACAGGCGCAGAATGTGAGATCACAAGATTGGGCGGAGTTTTTCTGTATGGCAGAAAGAACACTAGAATTGGAACTGGATGAACCGGATTTGAATCCCAGCTTTCTCATTCACTGAGCATACCCTTGGGCACATCACTTACACCTGAGAACCAACATTTTCCACCTATCAAATACGAAAAACAATTTCCACAAAATCACTGGGAGGATCACATGTGATAAATATTTAATAACAATTAGTACAACAAGAAAGTAGAATGGTATTGTTATTACTTATAATAATAATAGCCAACCATACTATAAGCCTTACTTCATTTAATCCTTAAACAACTCTGACTACTATTATTATTGCTATTTAACAAGCAGAAAACTAAGAAACAGATAACTGAATTAATTTGCAAATGGTCACACCTCTAGCTCTTAACAGATCAGGAAGTTGAACCCAGTGTCTCCAGTTCTAGAGCTCAAGCTCTTAACCGCTGTGTGGTGTGCTTGCTGTGATACACATTGCAGCCAGCTTGTTTATTTCCACCTTCCTCCTCAACAAAATGTTTACCAGACTTGCCAACAAATACAAATACTAGAGAAGAGAATTCTTGGGCAGCAATATATATGGAATAAGCTCCTAACAAGTTCAAAAACCTTATGTAGAATTGGTCTGTCTGGTGAGGTGCCTGGTCCCTAGGTATTTTCAAGGAAAATCTCAAGGACAACTTACACAAGGGCCATGGTTCTCAACCTGGGGTGACTATACCCTCCAGGGGACATTTGACAATGTCTGAAGATATTGTCACAATCAGGGATTGAGTATTAATGACATATAGTAGATAGGGACCAGGGATGCTGCTAAATACCCTAAAGTACATAGGAGATTCCCCCAACTCATGGCCCCACACAGAATGATCTGGCCCCACTCAACAGCATCACTGTTGAGAGTCCTGCTTTTGGAGGTGTTACGAGATTTTTAGCTCCTGATATAGGTAATAGGGACATCCTCTAAGGTTATCTTTTCCAGTACAGTTGTCACTTGCTACGTGTGACCATTAAAATTAAACCCAAATCAAATTCAGATTTTAATTTCTCAGTTGCACTTGCCACATTTCAAGTGCTTGATGGACAAATGAAGCTAGTGGCCAGTGCACTGGATAGAAGAAATTTAAGAACATATCCATCATCTCAGAAAGTTCCTTTGGACAGTGTTACTCCAAAGTTCTATTAAATATCTCAAGCTGTAGTTCTTTTAATGTTATGAGAAATCAGATATTAAAACGGTGACTTGTGAAAACAGATAAAATAGGGCATATTTATTCACATCATAAAAATGACCTTTTAAATGTGAATGTTGCTAATATATTTGATGGCTTATCTCCTTGTTAAGAATCTGATTTACTTGTTTATAGGTCATTAAAACTGGGAAGAAAGTGGAGACTTAAACCTACAATTGGCAAAGCCAATATCAATTGAAGTTCCAGAAAAAGACTTGAGACAGCTCTAAAGTAAAGATTGTTAGGAAGTAGTAGATTTTTTAGTTAAAATAGGGTTTGCCTAATATTTTTTGGTTTAGGTTTGTATAACTATTTTTAGGGACCACAAAGTTCATGGGAGAATATGGTAAAACATACTGATCCCCTATTTGCAAGGGGGAACATGAACACACAGATGCATACAGATACAATTTTCTATGCAATTCATTCAATTAGTGACATCCTAAAGCCCAGGTAAGCCCTATGTTTTCCAGTTGATCCCCACCTCTTACCCCCATTTCACATATAAGGAAATCAGGGCTCTGAGAAATTGACTTCCCAGGTTTACACAGTGGCAGAACCTGAATCAGAAGGTGGATATTCTAATTCCCAAACCTTATAGTTAAGAAATACCAATTTATATAAAGTAGCAAAAAACTAATCTACTACGTGATATAACACTTATACCATCCAGGTTCTTCTGCTGGACCTCTATGAAGGGAGGGAAGAGTAGTGCCTCCAAGAAACAAGGGAATGGCCTCCAGAAGTGCCAGAGGGCAGAACAGAGAAATGCAAGCCCACTGAATACTCCACAGGCTGAGCTGTGTAGCTCTGAATGAAGAGGTGTGCTCCGTAATTTCTGATTTAGAATTTTTATCCAGAATGCTTCTTTGAGAATCCATGGCCTTTCTCAAATACCACACTGCAAGTAATAATAATATCTCACCCAAATGCCTCCCATCTTTCTCAGTAAGGCTTCGGGAAGCACAGTTTGTGAATTCCCCTTTGAATAGCTCATGAAGTTATTTGCTTTTGTTCCTGCCTCCTATCTCCTGTGTTCTGCGTCCTTATTTGTGCTTTTCCTTTAAAGCCAATAAAGAGCCTAGAAAATTCCCTTATGTAAAATTCCAAAATTCAACTGTGTATTTTACTTCTAGACTTAATTATAAGAAGTTGTGCCTGTTCTATACATGTGGCTTTCAAAGTGTGCCATTATGTACAATAGCAAGCAGAAGCAAAAAGTAGCAAATCTCATTCAAGTCTAATCCTCACTGAGCTATCCCTATTGAGATGCTATAAATAGAAATAATATTCAAGAAAAAAGAAATTGCCTGTCGGGCTGTGCCCAACAGATCTACTTACAAACCCCAAACTCCAAACCTTACAAAAAAATCTTACAAACCCTAAAAAGCTTAGTGAGTCATGTACATTAAGCCCAATGTCTGGAACATAGCAATCAACTAAAAAATATTTGTTGAGGGAATAAGCTATTTTCATCTTCCTCCTTGCCATTCATTCTCTGTTGTCTGTCCTCATCTGTCCAAACCCCTGTGGACTTCATCACCCAGGCTTTCTTGCTGGCTGGCTGCCTATTGTCTACAGGCTATGGAAGGTTAGAAGGTGGAAAAAAAGACACATTGAAGGAAATAGATAAATGAAAAGATTTAGAAAACCAGCTGTAATTTTATATGTAATTTTTAACATTAAGGAATAAAACTGTAAATATAAAATTTATTTCCCCAAATATTAAAATCTGAATTATTGAAATTTTACTGAAATAAGTTTTCATATACAAAAATTTACATTCATGCTTAGATAATATATGAGAGGGGCCGGGGAAAGATAATCTAATTGAGAAAATTGATTTAGGGGTCAAAAAAATGCTAAGAGCATTAATAAGTGACAACTGGCAATTAGCTCGTTCCTTCACTGTGGACTGGAAGTCCGCGGATGTATGTACGTGTATGTATGGTGAGCAGTTCCCATCGATCATGAAATTGCCCCAGCCTGGCGTATCATTTATGGCCTGACGTCTGACTTGGAGCAAAATCTTCTCGTAACTATGTGGATTTAGGGAGGTGGGGTCCAAGTGGGGACTGGACACAGGCATGAGTTGGTTGCAGGTCACAGGTATGAGCCACAGGGAGACATTGCATAATCAAAAGGATTAGTCATTCATCGGGAAACATGGCTTGAATTGCTTTAGCTTATGAACAGGTTGAAAGTCAGAGTCCTCATCATCAGAGGGAGGGTGGCAGCCTGCAGACGCCAGCCCTTCTCTGAATTAATGTTCTTTCTTCTCTCACTGACACTCTCTCTAGCATGCTGGCATGTTCTCTCTTTCACTCTGACTCTCTCTTACTATAATGCATAACATTTGTTTTTCTTATCGTGAAATGTCAGAAATAGTCAACATAAAAAAAATACCATAGAAATAAAGATAAGCAAAAGGAAAATAAAACATAAAATGACACATACCCACACTGAGATAACCAGGGTTTGCGCCTGGTGGATGTATATCCTTCAATAGGTAGGTGATAGCTGGCCCGATGAATAAATGATAGGTGAGTATTTCCTAGCAAAAAATCTAATCAAATGTGCCTGTTTTATAACTTGCCTTTTCATTTAACAATATGTTTTAGTATCTTTCCAAGTTATTGCCTACCCTTCTACAGCTTCATTTTTATAGCTGAAAAATATTCTATTACATGAGTTTGTCATTTTTTGTTTATCCAGTGTCCAATTGTTGGAATTTTAAATTCTTCTGAATATTCCACCATTTAAATGAAGCTGTAAAAGATACCCTCACAATCGCTTGCTATTTCAATAGCAGGGTTATGGTTATTATCTCGATTTCTCAGTGCAGTGGCAGAGTTTTGCCTGCCCTTTTTACCTCTGAGGTCTGGCTGTGATTACAGAAAGGCACTCTAATCGTGGAATCAGTTCAGTTTTAAACAGGTAGGTCCTGTATTTCCAATTCAGTGCCATCCTCCCTGCCATCAAAAGCCCCCTCCTGGGTCCTCCCTGACACCAGAAGTCCTTTCCCCACATACAGCCACATCAGCCAGGTAATCTCGGGGAATTAGTGAACATTTTAGTCAGTATTTCTTTGTTCTAATGAATACAGTGTCAAAATGAAAGGGGACGCCCATCCTTTTCTAATTCTTTCACATACACACATCCATATACTACCTGTAATGCATTTCATAAATGTGCATGAGTGGGCATATGTATATGGCCCATGCCTCTGCCAGCTGGCTGATGCTGTCTTCACTGTTGCTGTCTGAGAAACTCAGAGGTCACCATGTGTTTTGCACTACTTACCCCTCTATCTATGGTTACAACCTCACAAATCACAGATACACAGATTTCAGCACTCATGCATTTCAAAAAATATATTTATTAAGCATCTTTAAATGCCTAACACTGTGGTAGGTGGTCAGGTTACAGTAGTAAACAAGAGTGAAAGTCCCTGTCCTCACAGACTCACACCCAAATGCACACTGGGATGTGGCAGGCACTCAACAAATTATATGCGTTAACTTGTGCCAAGCACTTGGAACAATGCGTGGCACATCGTGGGTGCCTGGAAGTGGTGTCTTGTAGTAGTAGCAGTTATACTATTTGCAGAGTAAATGAAGGGAGGAAGGTGGGAAACTCAGTGAGGAGCCAGTGAACTGAAGCTCTGAAGTTGCACATGCTATGAGGCAGTGGGATCTGTAGAGAAGCAGATGGAAGCAGCAGGGAAGTCGGCAGGCAAGGAGTGACAGAGATTGAACCGTAGCAATAGCAGGGCTCTGGCAGTGTCCTGAAGGATGGCCCAATTCTCCCGGAAGCTATGCAATTTCTCAGATAAGTCCCTGTGCTTACTCACTTTGCTGTGTGACAGTTGGGGTACCCTAAGCAAGTCTGCTTCTTACAATCCAAAATAGCCCAAACAGAATGAGATGGTAATTTCATAGTTTTCTCATTACCACAAGGGAAAAGTCTCTTCTTTTTAGCACTTCTGATCAACATGGAACTTATTCTTTTTTGAATTTTTTTTCTGCCTTCATCCGAATCCTAAAGAGAAAAATAAAATGATGTAAGCATTTCAAAAGAAACATAAAGTAAGCCCAGAATGATTATCCCTGCACTATGTGGGCAAGCATAGATGAGCCTCGACCCGATGTTTAGTGGCTTAGTGAAGAGGGAGTGGAGACAGAGTCTGACAAACTCCCTCAGCCTCGCTCGTCCTTTTGTGTTCCCGTTTTCAGTGCCACATCCAAAATAAGCATTAATAAATACGAATTTGTTTCCTGTAATTATATGGTTCTCTGCTTTCTTTGTTCAATTAAATCTAACTTGTATAAGATTTAAAAAAATTTTTTTACCTATGAGGGAATTGGAATTTATCAGTAGGAAGTTTTAAAGGTTTGCCCAAAGTGGTTTGAATATTTTTCAGGAATATAATTTTCATTGGAAAAAAAAACTGAAAACAACTGTTATCCCTCTGTAATAGTTCAGAGAAAAAGTAAAATGTTGCAGCGTCCCATTCAGAAGTCAGACACCTTCATAAACCGTGTAAAAAACGGCATACAGCAGGGTGTAGTGGAAGTGATGTCAATTTTGAGACTGATACCCTTACATTTTAATTCTAGTAATGCTGCTTCCTAGCTGTGTAATTTTTGGTAAAATTACTTTTCTTACAAGTAATAAGTGTTGTCACTTGTCAAGTATGGAAAATACTAGCCTACTGCCAGAGGTGTTGTGAAAATACTAGCCTACTGCCAGAGGTGTTGTAAGAGAATATCTATAAATCTTTCATTAGAAAAATTGGTACTTGGGAAGGCTAAGGAATGTTAGTTTTCCTACTTCCTCTGTCTCCACCTTCATGTTTAGTCCCTCCCAGGGATTCCTGGTCTACCCCAGGTTCATATCCGTCTATGTCAGACTTCTTACTTTTGCTTCTGACAATGGTTGAATGAGATCGTACTAGACTGACCTTCCTGAACAAAACAAGTAAAAGCTCTGGACATAATACAAGTAGCAGCTTCCCGAAAGGCAGTAGAGGGAGCAGAATCAGGCAGATCTGGAGGGTAGCCCACTCTTAGATCAGGGGACTTAGAGGAAGGGCTCTTAGTTTGTAGCCAAATGTAGTCGGAGGGGCCTGCAGAGTGGCAGAGCAATGATAGGGGAAAAAATCCCAGTCTTTCCAGCCTGGAGACTGAGAAACAGAACCTAGAAAAACCATAGCCACTGGAGGGAGAGAAGGGAAATGCAGAAATGGAAAGTGTCAGAGGGAGGATCTCCAAACTCTGTCTGCCCTTGACTCTGGCTAACCCTTGGACCACATATGCACAGTGTAGACTCAAAGAAGCTCAGATAAAGACAAAAGATTTTAAGTGACAAAAATGCAGCCATCCAAAATAAGCAGATTTCCAGTTGATTTTTTTTCCTCATTGAAGCAAAATAATGGAATATAGAATCTCCATAACGTTATATTTACAATGTCCAGGGTACAAGGCAAAATTACCCATAAGACAAAAAAAATAAGGAAATGAAACACATTCTCAAAAGAAACCAAAATATGACCTGAAACCAACCCTGAGACTATCCATATACTGGAATTAGCAGACAAATGTTTTGAAGCAGCTATTTATTAATATGCTTAGTGAAGTAAAACATGTTTGCAGTGAATGACAAGATGGGAAACCTCTCTTTGGCAAAGAAAAGTTGTGGCCTCTGCTGTGAAATTTGATAGCTTAGATCTTTGGTGAACTCTCAAAACAAAATAACTTAAATCCAGGTCTCCACCTGCCCCCACCCTCAGAAAAAAAAACTTCAGTAAATGTGATTTATCAAAATCTAAATGTGGTTGTTAACAAGGTCTTGGGCAATATCACAGAGTGGACTTGCTTCTATTCATTCTTCTTTCCATGCTCTGTGCTTTTTCATGCCTCTACTCCATCTCTCTAAAGTTCCATCTCTCTAACATTCCCTTCCCCTCCTTTTATGAATATTTACTTACACCTGTCTCACCCATTTGAAAGTGAACTCTATGAGGGAGTAAAGGAAGAAAAAAGCCAACATTTGGATACCTGCATGGAACCAGAATTGGAAATTCACATATGTTGTTTGGGAAGGCAGGAACCAAGACCATTTCATCTTTGTAGATTTGATGCTTACTATACTGCATGGTTTTGCAGCCTGTGGGCAAACCCAAATTCCTTCTTTGTTCTTTGGACTCTGATGCCCTTTGTTGCATGTATGCATATTTACATTTTCAAAATCATATATTAATCAACTTGGTACCATAAAGCAAAGTCTGAAACTAACAGGCTATTGATGTAATGCAAAAGACACAGTGAAGACACGAAAATGAAAGGATGCAGATGACTAAAAACTCCCCAGGGAAATGCTTAGACAACAAAGTGGAATTCAGTGAGTTAGGAAAGCAGAAAAATAGGCCACAGGCAGAGGAGCAAACCAAGTCAGAGAGGGCCCATCATTAAGATGATTTTGTACAAAGCCACTTCAGGGGAAATCACCTGGGAAGAGGAGAGGAAAAAGGAATGGAAGGAAACAAATCAACATTCCAATGCATCTCTTTGCAGATGTTAAGATAACACTGACTGTACCTGCAGGGAATTAATTACATCTCATAGTAATACTTAGATTCAACTTGTCCTAACTGTCCAAACCAAAAGTAAACCCTCAGACCACAGATGAACCTTATTCCCCTTGGTTTACTGTCTTCCATCTTTACGCTGATGGTTGACAGCCTCTTTAGCATTTTCTCTAAGTGTCTCAATTAAAGGGAAAAATGGTTTTTATATGGCTCTGGGTCTGTCTTTCATCCCTGAATTGATTTCTTCCCCTGAGCTCTGGATCCTATTCTCCCCTCCTTCTAACCACTTTTCTTTATTAATTACACCTTGCTCACATTCATCTTCAACCTTTCCCTCTCCAGGCTCTTCCACATTAAAAAGAAAGCTACCACCTATATGTCTTTGTTCATTCATAGTCAAACATCTTGGGACTTGTCTGTTTTCCTTATCTCCAATTCTCTACCCACTTCTGTCCCAACACTCCAGTGAAACTCCTGTTACCAAGCTAACCAATGAGCTCCTCATACCAAACCCAATGGATGTCTTTTCAGTTTTTATTTTGCTAGACTTCTCTGCAGCATTTAACAATATAGCACAACCTCACTTTTTAAACTCTCTCCTTTATTGGCTTCCACAAACCGCTCTCTTCTGGTTTTCCTCCTGTTAATCTTGAAGCACATTCTCAGTTTTTCTTATGGAGTATTTTCCCTCCTTGTTGCCTCCTGAAACATTTCTGCTCCACAAAGTTCCATCTCTGGGCCTTTGCTCACTTAATCCTGTCTCCTTGAGAAATCTTACCCACTCCCATGATTTTGGTGACCACTCACACACAGGTCATCTTTAGAACAGATCATTCTCTTGAGCTCCAAAGAGTATATCTAATCGCCTCATTTTGTTTCTCCTCTGCCAACTGTACTTCTCCACTCACTTAGACATCTTGGAACATGTCACCTCCCTTTATTTTGCTCAAGACAAAATTTTAGAATTATCCTTAATTCTGTCTAACTCTGCTCCCACAGTAAAGCAGCACCAAGCCTGGTCGACTCCCCAGATAGCTCTCACTTCCTACTACTCCTTTCTTTTCCACTCATCGCCCCCCTTGGATCACTGCTAAGTGCATCTCAAATGGACTCCTACTCTTGGCCTTGCCTAGCTGTTCAGTCTACTGTCTTTGCTTGAGCTAGAACTCGCATTTTCAGGCTAAATCTGTAACCCCTTCATGATATCCCATCGCTTTCAAGATAAAGCTTAAATGCTGTCACATTGCCATCAGTGTCCTCCTTGTCCAGCTCTGCCCCATTTGCTTAAAATAAATTGCTTGCCCCAGACTTCTTCACTTTCTATTCCCTTAAGCTGGAACCAGACATTGCAGTGACCCATCCTCAGCTGTGTGAAGGTAGGGGAAAGAGATGGCTCCAAACATCCCCACATAGCAAAGCTACCCACCAGCCTAGGCTAGCAAGACAGTCCTGTGAGAGGGAAACAAAACTGATTTTATTTGGAGTCCTTTATGACTCTACCCTAGCCTGTACCCAAACTAGTTAAACTGCCTTCTTGTCACACCATTGTTGCCCTCGTCTCCAGCTGGATCCCGGTTCCATCTATACCAGGTGAGCTGCATTCTCCAAATGCTCTGTGCTTCCTTACCCTCCATGTTTATGTCCATGCTGCTCCCTCTGTCTAAAGTCTGCCATCTTTTCTCTCTGCCTGGATACCTCCTATTATGCCTGAGGACTCCAGTGAGGTGCTGGCTCCTATCTGAAGCCTTCCCAGACATGCTCTTCGCTCTCCACCCCTCTGCTCGCACAGCACCCCGTGCATCTTACCACAAGGTCCCATGACCACTGGTTTGCCTGCGTGCCTTCCCCCTGCCAATGAGCATCTTGATAGCAGGGCCTATCTTTTACCTCTGGCATATAGCTGGGACTCAACATAAGTATACTGAGTAAGGAGTCAGAGAATCTCGTGATATTCCAAGTTTCCCTAGAGGAGGTTTATGTGTATCTGAATGTGTGTATGTGTATCTGGGATTGAGCCATCATAACGAAAATACCAGAAATCTAAAGAGCCAGCACCTTTAGAGAGTGCTCGGCAAGCAGGCCGGGGCTAGGAGTGTAAACGCTAAGCTTAAGGGTCAGGAGCCACGGGATCAAGAGTGGGGCAACCCGGACAATATTTTAAACAGTGGAGAATGGCTCGTATGGATTCTACATACTAAACCCCTGAAGCTTTAAATGTGTTTGGCAACATAGCAAAGGGGAATTCATGGTGCAGATGGAATTAAGGTTGCCAATCAACTGTCCTTAAAATAAGGAGATTATCTTGCATTATCTCAGTTGGCCCAATGTAATCACAAGGGTCCTTAAAAGTGGAAGATTGAGGCAGAAAACAGAGAAGGAGAAAAAATGGCAGTGTGAAAAGGCCTCAATCTAATGTTGCCAGCTTTCGTGATGGAAGGAGGCCATGAGCGAAGGCGGGTGGAGAGCTTCTTAAAGCGAGAAAAGGCAAGAAAATGGATGCTCTCCTAGAGTTTCCAGAAATGCGTTTCCCTGCCAACACTTTGTAAGTGACACCCATTTCAGACCTTTGACCTCCAGAACAGTAAGATAATAAGTACAGGTTGTGTTAAGCCACTAAATTCATGGTAATTGGTTGCAATAGAAATAGGAAACTAATAAAAGTATCAACTGAATGAATTTGGACAGTATATTTAATCTAATTAAACCTCAGTCTCCTCTATAAATAGGGATAATATTCTGTGATTGTGAGGATTAAGTGAGATATATCTACAGATCTTAGTAAAGTGGTTAGCACACAGTAAACACTCCATACACAGTAGTAATTACTTATTAATATCATCATTGTTATTATTGTTCACTCATGTGCCTACTACATCTGGTGGAGAGGAAGTGACAGAGAAAAAAAGGTAGAAAATAAAATAATAAACATCTATTTTGGAAATGTGCAGTTATATTTAGTTTTAGCTCTTTTGTAATGTGACTTCCTAACTCACAGAATGTACTTCATTTCCTTCTGCGTTCTCTTTCTTGCTTTAGGTATTAAGATCTATTTTAAATTTAGTCATTTCAAAGTCTCCTTGGCATCGTGTAAATGTCACACCATTAAATATATATTCGATGAGTGCTCGAGCAGGCTGGTTTTCCAGCCAAGAAATGGATTCCCGTGGGTGGGCAGGTGGAGAGATGACACCCCCCTGCCCATTGACTCTGCTGTCCTTACTCACCAGGACCACATTTTCTGAGCTCCAAAATAGGATGTGCGGTCTGAAAAACATGTTTTCTCCTGAGCTTTAATTTATTTTTATGAAAAGACTTTCACAGGTATTAAATCAAATCACATGAAATTTAGTGGATAATCTTTACTGCAAAGAATAAACTCTCAAGGGAAAATATATACCAGTTTTTATTATATTTGAAATCTGAATTATCTGTGACAATCTAGAAGGTAAGATTTGGGGATTTGGTTTTGGTTCTGGTTTGGTTTTGCTTTGCTCTCAAGCATCCCCTTGTCCTATGCTTCTCCTCTGAGGCATGCTGCCCGCATTCTAAGCAGATGACCCAGTGAACTGCGGGACATCAAACCCCAACTTCTGGTCAATGGAATAGACATATGACCCTGACCCAGCCAATTACAATGCCCCATCAGCCTGGCCACTGACTGGCCCCATGAATAAGCACGTGATCCAAATGGAGCTAATTTCATACGGACATCTGACAAACATTAATTCCTCGCTTTCCTCTTGAATAGCAAGCAGTGGTACACACATGGGAGCTGTCGCCTGCCGTACTTGCTACCACAAAAAGGAAACACAGCTACAGGAAGTGAATGAGGCCAAAAACCAGAAAGAGGAAGAGTTGAGAAATGGAGGGAGAAAAAACCCTAATGATACGTCTGAGCACTCAGACCCATCAGTGCCGGACACCGCGTACTCCCCAGCCTTCTCTGTACATAAGACAATAATTCTTTTCTAAGTGGGATTTCTGTCACTTGTAAGTGAAAGAGGCCTCAATAACACAGAGTCATTGCAAAAACACTGCAAAAGAGAAACCTCAGAAACACCAGCCCCGAGGTGGGCAAAAGAGGGAACAGGAAGAAAGAATAGTTAAGTATAGTAGGCGGCAAGGCAAAGTGGGAAGAGAATGAGAGACACAGAATCAGACCAGCAGGGTTAAAATAGCTCCGCTATTTTCCAATGACCTTGACAAGGTGTGACCTTCGATGACAGCATAACATTTCTGTTTAATGATCTGCAAAGTGGACGACTATGATATCACTGCCATATACAATACGATGCACTGTGGGAGGCTCACCTGAGATAATAAATGAAAGCACTCTTTGTAAATGTTAAGTGCTTGCAAATGGCACTTAACCACACAGAAAGCAATACACTTAAAAAGACCGTGGATTGAAACAGAGACTAAAGAGAAGTTAGCCACAAGTAACTAAAAGCTTAAGGGAGGAATATGGAAATCAGTTAATTGTTGCATCTCCTATAAAGTGTTTAAAGGGCAGACTTAATACTGAATGTCACTGGTTTGAATTAAAATGTATGCAAAATCTATGCCAAAACTGGAAAACAATTCTAAGGTTGTGTGTGAGGTGAGAGTAGGAGGATAGAGAAGAAAGGAGAACCAATGTTTGTGAGGTGTCCACAAATATTTCACCTATCACACGTGCTCTCCCTTGACCCATATAGGAACATTGCAAAAGTCAAGTTTTACCGCCCCCATTTTATAGTCGAGGGGAGTAAGGCCCCAAGCTTACATTCAAGCTCGGGTCTTAAGCTTCTACAACTGGATCACTAGACTACACACTACTGCCAAGATAATACATTTGAAACTAGACTCTGGGGGTTAGATGAGGATATGCTTAGTTTTCTTTCCAGATTACAAGAACCAGACAATATTTTAATGAAGGCTAGACATTATTTAAATTAAAAAAATGTACTTGTGAATGGTTTTCTGCTAGTCTAGTGCTTTCAGCAGCTCCTAGAAATTTGTTACTCCTCATCGGTGGGGCCCACGGCTAATAGATGCCATAGTCAGTGTTTACGTCCTTAACCCAAGCTCTAACTGACTGGCAATATTGCCTTTATTGGACGATATGGACAGTGAGGGCATAATCTGTAAAAGGCACTCACTAGATCTAATTCATAGGATCTGGCCAAGCAGTAGCTCCATCTTAAAAGTTGGCAGTAGCTCTCAGGTGGCTACTGAAACCACTACAGCCACAGGTCTCATCTAGCTGGTAGAATCACAGGTTTCCTTTGGTACCTAATGCAGCTTTACAGATTCCCTAGAGACCATGGTTTGCCCTCAGGCAAGGACAGCCAGCTCTTTCCCTTGCCAAGCTGTCTCTAATGATTGACAACAACCCAGCTTCTAGACTATGCTGCTGTCTCACTGATAGTGCTTCCCAACTCCTGATCCCATGACCTTGACACTACTGAATCTCAATAACACCATATCCAACAGACCAACACTCCACAGGCCAAGACATCTAGTGATCATTCCTGCTGATGTCAAATCAATGCAGCATTATTGCAGAATCACAGTGCTTAAAGTATCCTGCAATAAAGAGCAGTAGAACAGCAATGCCAGTGGGGGGAAAAAAAAGTACCTTCTTCCCCAAACAACAATTTTGGCAATTGTTTTAGTCTTGGCTAAAGCCTATATGTTTTTGGCATGGTGTTTACTTTATGGGCCAAACATTAAACCCTGGTGTGGCTATGAATAAAGACTGAGTAGAATATGAAGAACAAATTACAAAAAAGCCTACAGAAGCCTTGCAGATTCCAAAGCAGTAGGTATCAGGATGGGAGAACATCTTGGCAGGCACATCCCTTAGAAGAGAGGGAATAGGGTTATTGCCCACCAACGCTTGGGACTTTACCCTCTGCTTCTCCAAAGAAGTCCTTGATGATATATTTTACATCTATATGTAAAGTCCTTGATGATATATTTTAACTACTTCCTTTTGTGGTACATGGATGGCTTCAGTTTATTTAAATATTTATTTCAGTTGGTTTTAAATTTAGTCCAGTATTCTCAGAAGTTGGTTTGACAAGTTCACTGTATCAATTACCCAGCCAGTACAAGGACCACTCCCCACCTTCTTTGCTAGTTCAGTGGCTTAGAGAGCCTGAAAAAGGCCTGGGAGTAGCTCAGCTCCCAGTTTAATTGAACTGTGACTGGTCTGCTAGAACGTTCTTTCCTAGAGTATAGATCTCGAATTACTGAGAATAACATCCAACAGTACTCCAGCCACTCTCATTTCTTGTGGGTACTAGGCCCATACATTCTGACTACATGGAAAATGACACCTATATTGGCTGCTGATTTAAGTCACCTGCTTGTAAGGGATTGTCTTCATCAGGCCATTCAATTCATCTATAAAGCCATCAGCTGCTGGGTGACAGGAGAAAGTAGTAAATGCCAAGAGCAAGCATCCATATCCACACCTTCCCAACCACCAAGGTGCCTCGAATGGCTGCATCATATTTTGAGCTACCATACCAATGGATAGGCACTGGTAGGTCCCCAGATGAGAAGGCCAGCAAAAGAATTCTGAGGAAGGAAGGCAATGTGGATCTGGGATATGCATCTATTACTGTAAGGATAAACCACTGTCCACTTCATGGAATGATGCTCTATTAGGGACTCAGAGTGAGCCTTTGCTGTGGGAAAGTTGGGCAATCAGCAGTGGCTTTAGCCAAATCAGCCTTAGGGATGAAGAGTCCATGTCAAGCCACCATCTTTGTCTCGATTGCCATTCTCTACATGGGCTCATTGAACAAAGGCCGATGTGGCCAAGAAGGGAAAGTGGTTGGCAGCCACCGTTCCCATCTGTTTGATGGCATGTACAAGTCAGTAGCTGAAAACCAGGTGCCAGGAGTGGTTATTAATTTGCTCCAATAAAGATATCACATCCCAAACCTCAGCCATAACCACCCAATTAAGTTTGGGACAATCTGTAATTCTTCTCTGAGACCCATCTGCCTTTTGCACCTGTCAAACAGACTAGTTAAGTGGAGATGCTGTAGGAATAACCACCCCTGTGGCCTCCAAGTCTCTGGTGGCGGCATTAATCTTTGCATCTCCTCCGGGGGCGCCACATTGCTTTGGGTTTATGATGTTGGGGCTTCCACTTGGCTTTTCCCTTCAATATAATCCTCATTCCACACTGTAGGGAACTAATGTGAGCATTCTGCCAGCTGAGTGTATCAGTTCTCACTATTCTTTTTGAGAGTGGGGGAAAAAAAAAAAACAAAGAATGAGAAATGGGTAGGAGGAGACACTTTTGCATGCTAAGATTATCAGTGTCTTACCCCTTTCCCTCTCCTCCCATACAGGAGGTTATCTATACACTTCTTGAATATGGGCAACCCAATCACAAAATCTCATTTTGAGAGGCTGTGTCCTGGGGCCACTTCTCCCAGTACTAATTACTATGTAAGTCAAGATTCTGGCAGGAAACAAGAAGCACATTCAGATTGGGGTAATTGGAGAATGTAATAAAGGGACATTTTGCAAAAATGTGGGCAGATTTAATAGAAACCAATAAGGGATAGAGAAGCACCACAGGGTTAGCAACAGTGGGGCGCACCCATTGGAACTGAAGGAAGGGAACACAGAAAGAGCTGTGAGCTTCAGGAAGGATTGTAGCCACTGACAAACTATGACCTAGCAAGGAAGTAGCCAGAAGAATAAATACTCTGACCTCAGTGTGGTACTGCCTTCCATTGTCCTGCCCAACCCGATGGGAAGCCAGGGATGGGGAGCCACTGGTGCAGCCCGTACAGGTTGTCCTCCCAGGGCTAACAAAGACTGTAGTACCTCCTCTTCACCAAGAGACCCACCCTGAACACTCTAATAGATCAATGAGGCCCCAGGCCCCAGATTGCCCATCCTCCTTATTTTGCTCTACCTTTTCTTTTTTCCACAGCATCATCACCACCTACCATATGTGATTTACCAATTTATTATAATTATGATGTATTCTCTCTCTACCTTTCTGATAAAAAGTAAGCTCCCCTAGCACAGAAATCTTCATGGATTTTATTCTCTGTTGCCTCCAAATTACCCAAAACAATGCCTGGTATGTAACAGGTGTTCAATAAATATATGTTTATGAATAAAAATAATGCATTGTGGATAATGGGAAAGAGCTTGACAGAGAGCAACACAAACCTATGAGCTGGTGATATCCTAGTGATGAATCTCTAATCCTCCAGGGGTCTTAAAGGGAGGAGTTGGAAGAAAGCTGACATATAGGAAGGGGAGAGAAAGATTACAACTAGAGAGATTAAATGTGTGTCAGAAAAGGAGGGAGTGCCAGTGAAACATTTGGTTGGTTCTTGTTTCTAGTGTATCTCACAAGAGCATCTGTGTGTTATTTAACCTGAGGATTATTGAGGCTACTTTGCCAACACTTGGAATGGGCCCTCACAGTCCAGCTAATTATCCCGAGTTTCTCCCAAGCTTCCCTTTTCTTTCCACCTTGCTCAGTATCTCCTTCCCCTTTTCTCGGCCTACAGTGTTACAGCAGTGGAGGGGATGAATGGGTCTGAGGTTAACTGAGAAGAACCTTCAGTCCTTTATGCTCCTAAATCTCCTCCCCCAACCCTGAAACATTTATATCACTAAAATAACAAAATTGCACAAGTTAAAAAAAATGCACAGGTGGAGCAAGCCCATTTCTGTTTATAATGAGGGCCCAGAGGAGCAAGGTTAAAGCCATCTCTTGCTCTTGTCTGGCAGCTCTGGCCCCTTCATTTGGTCACATCACATTTTACCTTCTGGGGTATTATGGACTGAACGGTTTTCCCAAACAACTGTATATGGTGAAGCCCTTTCCCCAGTACCTCAGAACGTGACTATATGGAAACAGGGCCTTTAAAAAGAAGCAATTGAAGTTAAATGAGGTTATAAGGGTGGGGCCTTAATCCAACAGGACTGGTGTCCTTCTAAGAGAATGAAGACACGCCAGACAGCCCCACACACAGAGAAAAGGTCATATGAAGACACAGTGAGAAGGCGGCCATCTACAAATTAAGGAGATAGGCCACAGGAAAAACTAAACCTTCGGGACTTTGCTGCTGGACACCAGCCTCTAGAACTGTGAAAAACTAAATTTCTGTTGTTAAATGTCAGTCAGTGCCACAAGATACCACAGCTGCCCCAGGAGATAAAAATAGGGGCACTAAAATCCTCCCTTTACTCATGGTGTGACAAAATCAACTTATGCCACTCCCAGGCCAAGATCCCCCTAGCCGAGCCCACACCCCCACACCTACCACCTCCCTGAGGCAGGCCAATTCTCTCTCTCTCTCCAGGGCATCTTGCTTCCAGAGGGAAGGATGGTGCAGTGGACACTGCAATGGTTCTGTTCAAAACTGACCCTGCTCGAGTTCTCCTGCTTCCCAGGGTCCCATTGCTTAGCCTTTTCTTCTCATTGAGCCCCCTGCCCCCTGCTGTGATGCCCGCTTTCTTTCCTTCCTTCTTTTTCTTTCACTTAAATTAATGAGTCCTTTCTGATACCTACAATAATTTACACATGATTGTCAGGTGACCAAAAACTGGGAAATGTTGCCCCCACAAATCTCACTTCTTGCCAAGAATGAATTCCTCTTAATGTTCCCCTTCAAACTCAGTTTCCATAGATAGGACATGTTTCAAGTGATGTATCCTGGCTGGTGAGCCAATATGCCAGAGGAAAAGAAAAAGTAGCAAAATGACCTGAACTTTGCCTTCTAGTGTTTTATAAAATTAAGCCATGAAGGTTATAAATCCACTCAAATCAACAATTGAGTCCCAAAAGAGGTTGGACTGGACTCATTCTGATGAAAGAAAGACACCAGAAGCTTCTGAGCTTGGCCTTTCCAAATTGTGCCTATGAAAAGGTTTTTAAGTAGGGGCATTGCACAAATTTTTAGAAAGATTTGGCTGCAGGATGGATGAGAGGTGGAGAGACTGGGGAAGGGACCAGATCAGAGTTTGCGGCAAGGTCAGTGTAGGACAAGAGGCTGAAGACCGGCCTATGGATGGTCTTTAGGGAGTGTGGATTATGAAACCTAAGTTAATAGGATAATAACTGTGTATAATTCTCATTCCTCATATTTTATGGTTTCTGCAAGATCCAACAATTTTTAAAATCCATGCACATAAGGTAAGATGTAAGTATCAGTGCCCTCCTTGACCACTGTTTTTAATATTCTGGTGAGGAAATTAAGCAGGACTGACTATTGAAGTACAGCTTGACCCTGTGTTACATCATCAGAGCTGGCTTTCCAGGTGGACACACTGTGCAGCCACTCTGGGTCAAAGTTCAGAAGGGTTCTGAGCTTGGTTTTAATGCTCTGAGGAAGCCATTCTGAAATTCTTAATAATTTTATCTTTGAACTTGTGTTTTGTAAGTGAAATCCAATAGGGCAAAGGAGCATGGGAATGAGCAGAGGTGACAGGTGCTGTCTAGATGCCTTCTGGTTCCTGCGGCTCCATTTGAATTTAGACTTTGAGATGCACCATGATCTGAGAATCCTAGCGGATCCATAATTGATGGACATTCAGCAAGACACCAGTGAGTACAAGGTAAGTGTGTCAATATCTATAACTGAGTGGCAGTGTTGATAGCCTCAAAATCCCATGCTTTCTGTTCAAACCAGAAGTTGCTTTGAATACATGAATAAGGCAACAGCAGTCAAAGAAACATGAATGACTAAGGAATCCAATCATGTTCTTCCTTACTCTTGTTACTTCCCTGTAGCCAACAATGTACTGAAAACAATGATGTAGAAGGAATGGGAAAGATATGGCACCCCCATAGTTCCCTTTCTTCTCACTCTATCCTTACAGAGTAACCAAAGATAGAGCATGTTGGTAGAACTGCACATGTGAAGAAATGAAATAAAATGGTTGAGGGTTTCTTTGTACAGCATTTCCAATATTTTGGTAAGAATGAAATATATATGAATGTATGAGTTATGAAATATGAATTGTGTAATTTTGGCGATTTTATGTAAGAGTTAAATGCTCTTACATTTGCATTTAAATCTGGCATTGCCCAATGTAAATATGAATGGCAAACTCAAACTAATAATTTAAATTGTTTATTTTTCTTCACTTAGACTAATACTAAACAAAAACCAGGACAAGGAAAGAGAGAAGCTGTGAAAGAGAGACTAAGGTTTTTATTTTAGGACCTTACTCACTTGGGTCTTGAACGTCCATGCATTATGGATCCGCTAGGATTCTCAGATCATGGCACATCTCAAAGGCTAAACTCAAACGGAGCCACAGGAACTAGAAGACATCTAGACAGTACCCGTCGCCTCTGCTCATTCCTATGCTCCTTTGCCCTATGGCGTTTTTTTTTTTCCTGCTTTTTGAATAAGGAGTCCCACATTTTCATTTTGCACTGGGCCCTGAGAACTGTGGCTAGCCCTGCCTGGGATCACATGGGCCACAACTCGAGTGGCTATGGGACGTTTTGGTTGTGACTTGAAGAAGGCAGAAGCAAAGGCAGAGAAGTAGCACAAGCATCACTGAAGCAGACACAGGGAAAGAGAACCGGGTCTGGAGAGGAGGAGGGGGCTTTAACTTGTGTCCTTTAGCAGTCCATTTTGTGCAGCTTTCCATAAACTACAGGGACAGTGTCAGTGAAGAGGGATGCTCAGTGTAACGAGGCAGGTTCCTCCCTTTAAAGTACGTGAATAAGAGCCATTTAGTGCTGAGCGGTGATGTTAGAGAAAGGCTCTTTTCTCATATGATTGCTGATAACCTTCTGTCTATTGCTTGAGCTCAATACTGAGATATATTTGTGCAGAAAAGCTGAGGGCTTGCTCGCAGGAAACCCAAGGAACAGTGTGATAGATCAATTGATTTGTCAAGCCCCAGCAGACAGAAACAATTACCTTGGCTAGACCACGTTAATGCAGATGGCTGGTTCCTTCACCCTTTAATACACCTCACCCTGCCCATGGATCATGTTCCCAGGAGGATGTTACAGTCCTCCTGGAAGGCTCTGGGCACTTTCTGTGGGCATTTGAAAGAGTAGATAAAACAGCACAGCACAGCCCGAGACAGCATTTAGCACAAGGTGGGTGTGCCCAGGAGAACAGTTAGGTTAGTAACATGCCCGCTGGTTGTCATGTTAGAACCTGATCCTGCTTCTGTTTTCTGGGTCCAGTCATCCACTGGTGCATCTGAAGCTCTTGAGGAAAATAAGATTAAGAACATGCCAATCAAATGTCAATTCTTTACACCTGGAATGTCGACTCCCAGTCTCTGATCGACTGAGATGGTGGGCTGTCAGGAAGCACGTGAGCATGCAGAGCCCAGCAGCTTGGAACCTAAGCAAGCTCAAACCTGATCACCCTGCTTCTTGCCTCTTCTTATGTCTACACACTCTCATACTACTGGCTTTACTGCTTTGAAGGCAGAGATGAGAGAGAGAATCCTATCTATCCTCTACAAAAACTCATTTCACTCTTCCCATTAAATGTGCCAACAATCTCTAGTCCTATGCAAGGCCAGGGGGCAGGGGGTGAGGTGAGTGGGCTATAGGCATTCCATCTATAACCTTCCTTTCCACAAACACTTCTGACAACCACAAGTGGCTTGTAGTCCCCTGCTTCCCCACAGCATTCTGCCCACCATGCCTTTATTTCTGCTGCCCCCTCTATTGGAATGCCTTCCCTACTTCTCCACTGACCAGAGATCATCAAACCCATTTCCTCTTCTTCCTGGCCACACAGGTAAGACTACATTTCCCAGCCTCATTTAGTTGGTTTAGCCATGTGACTGGGTTCTAACCAGTAGAATGCAAACAGATGTGTATCACTTCCAGGCCTGAGCCATAAGGCCTCTTTCCCTTCTACAGAGAAATGCAGAGGCCACAGCAGCAGGAGAGCTGAGGGGTGAAGGTGGTGGGACCATGAGAAGGAAGTCATCAGGTCCTTCAGTGTCCACTTGGAGGAGAGTCACTTTCTGATCATCTGAAACACCTATTTTGGAAAGTGAGAAATGAACTTTATTAGGTTTAGGGGTTTGCTTAGCTGGCAGTGTTACCATAACTTATACAACTGACATCTAATAATATTCTCCCTTCTCCTGGGGAGGACACAGTTGTAACCCAGGTATTAATTGCTCATACATCCTCCAGCCATCTGGAGGCTTCCTGATCCTTGATATTTAATTTTAAAGGCAGAAATCCCTTCCTAATTAGGGGGAAAATTAGAGCTCTGCTATTCACACATCCATCCCTACCAATATCTCCAGGGTTTTCTGAAGGACTCATTTCTCCTGGTCATATCTTGCTCTGATATCACCCAAGTAAGAAAGAACATGATACAGTCCCTTTGTCTTTCATCCTTCATAAAGCACCCCTGCTTTCCTTCTTTGTTCAAAGCAAGTTTTGGTTTGAATGGAAAGCATGGCCACTTGGGGCTGACAATGCTTCTTTAATGCACCATAGGCTGGTTCTCACTTTGAGTCTGGCTGAATTCTCATGCATCTGGGTTGCTGGAATTCTGTGCCAAACTGGAATTGCAAACACTGTATGTGAAAGGGGAGGATCGGATGCAGGCCTCTGCTTCTATACCCGGGTAAGTGGTCCTGTGCCAGAAGCTGATATTCAAACCAGGTGAGCATGACCCTTCATGGAGCGCTGATTTTACTAGAATACTTTCCTGGGAGGAAACACATTATTTTTTATATTAGAGTAAGTGTCATGAAGTAGAATGCAAAATTAAAATTCATTTCTCTTAAAGATTTGAGGCTCCAAAGAAGTTTTCCTCTGGTGAGAAGAAACAGCCCTGAGTAGCTGCCAGTCAGAGCAGCCATCAGATATGGGGGTGCAGGACAAGAGGGTCTCAAAGATACACCCATGTTGGATGGGAGATAGGTGAGGAGCCCCAAACAGCTGTGGGGTCAAGGAAGCCTTTTAAAGAGGGCTTAAGCCAAGCCATACAGTCTCTTACCAGGATAGGATGGAGAAACAAGTTTAAAACTGACAGAAATCTGTAGGGCATGAGCAGTTTACACACGTGGGGGTTTCTTTCTCCCTGGGTTAGGGCTACTTCAGCAAGGTGTTTCAGCTGGGGAGAGGAAGGAATCATTCCAGCTGTCTTGGACTCTCCTTTGAGTTGCAAGCAGGCAAGCACCTAAAGATTTAGACCAGCGGCTGGCAAACTATGACCTGGGACCAAGTGTAGCCCCCTGCCTGTTTTTGTATAGCCCATGGGCTAAGAATGGTGTTTACACTCATAAATGGTTGGGGAAAATCATAAAGAATAAGATTTTTTGATACAGGAAAATCATATGAAATTCAAATTTCAGTGTCCATAAATAAAGCAGAATTGAAACACGGCCTGCTCACTCCCTTATGTATTGCCCATGGATGCTTTCCCAGTACAATGGCAGAGCTAAGCAGTTGCAACGGAGAACAATGGCCTGCACAGCCTAAAATCTTTATCATCTGGCCCTTTACAGAAGCCGTCTGTAGAGAAAATGAAAGTTTCTATGGCCAGGTTTTTCATATGACCCTGGCTGCCTTGCTCACTACACACGTGTGAGCAATGTGTTATTACTGCCTCTGTATAAAGAGCCCCACCCAGTGCTCTGGGCGGCTCCGCTGCAGGATAGCAGAGGCTGGAATGGCGGCAGTGCCAAGGATAGAGACTGAGGTGGCTGCGGGGGCAGAGAAGCCTAGAGGCAAAGACCGGCTTGCTGCATGCAGACTTGCTCTAAGGCAGACAAGATTCTAGTGCTTGACCTACCACCGAGGGAATAAAGTTGGTTATAAACCTTTTCACGCCAAGAACATTCCTTTGTCATTTTTCGGTCTCACTGAATCAAGAGTGAACTTGTCCAGGACTGAAACCCATTGGCAAGACACCGTCTGCCTGGCTTAGTTTCTTCACAAGGAGGGCAGCCCCCATGGACTTTAACCTCCCACACCTGTACCCTTTACTTTGTCTTCAGCAAGGATGCCTGAACACACATGCATTTCCCAAACTGGTCTGCAAGATGGTTATAGGCATTTCACAGAACAGGAAACTTTCTTTAATAAGTGAAATCCTGGATTTTTTTAAAAAAGGATAAAATGATTTTGTTCGTGGGAATGTTTTCAGCTCTTTAATATGCCTTGCATCCATCCAAATTGGGGATATAAAATTTTAGCATTTCCCAAATGTATTTCACCACTCAATGATATTTTTAAGGATTATCTTTAAAAATGATCTCAAAATGTTTCATGCAACACAGGTTTAGCAATGCTCTCTATACATTTACCAGATACAAAGAAATTATCTTGTAATTTGGAGCAAATAAATCTTCCTTCTTAGTGAAGCCCACTTGATCATTCATTCTCCTCTTCAGGCATATGAATTCACTGGTGATTTCTCACGCTGCCCCTTCTCCCCCTATGGACATGCTCACTTTTTCACCTCCTGACCTGTGATCTCATTCCCCTCCCCTACACAGAAAGACATGGGAAGACAGGAGTTTTCAAGCTGCAAATTATACTCAGCTGTGGATCACAGCATTGATTTAGCGGGTCAGTGACCAGCATTTAAAAAAATAATAAAATAAAAAAGGATATAAAATATCAGAGTGCATCTCAATAGTACTTGGTGAGATTTTTGTATAGGTTTTGGGTCATGGCATAAAATGTATTTCTTATGTGGGTCACAGTCAAAAATGTTTGAAAGCCACACACAAAATAAAAGAGCATGGCAAAGCCTTGCAGCTAACATTTGATTAGCAAATATGTGTCTGTCCCACTATTAATTCTTCTCAGATCTTTCCACCCCAGGGTATTCATTTTAAATTGTCAGCCTAAAGACCTGAGGACTTCGGCTTTTGATTAACCTCTGTACCTTCTACCCCTTACCAACAGGGAGGCTCCCTTCCCACATATATATATGGAGGCTGCATTAATAGTTGATGTTGATAATGAAATGGAGTAAAAAGCTGAGAGGATAAGCTCTCCAGTTTCTTGTGCCACACTGCTTGTTAAAGGATGAGAAGGAGCCCTCTATGCCATGTCCACTTCTGCATGGGTTTCCAGAGCCCTCTCTACACACACCCTAACATGACCCAACAGGCAATACTTCGTTCTGCAGCAGAAAATACACACACATAGCTCAACCTCATCCTCAGCTATAGCCTTCTTACATTTCCACCCCAGCTCTGGCACCTCTTGCTGGGCACCCTGTGCTCCAACCACTGTCTGCAGGCTCTGCCTCACTGTTCTGCAGACAGTGGTGCTCCCTCTGCCTCAAAGCTTTTCCCCCCGCACTTTCCTTTTACCTGTAAAAGTCTGCATTACATAGACTTCTCTGAAGCCCCAACACAAGGAGTTACTGGCCTCCTTGTTTATGGCCCCATAGGACTTCGTCCATGCATCTGTGTGAAAAGAATGGCATCGAATTACAAGTTTCAATGTGCCTTTTGCCTCTTCTTGCTCATTGGTTTCTCCTGGGAAAGGGCAGTGTTTTATTCATATCTGAGTTGTCCATGTCTGGAACAGCATGGCGCAAAATAGGGTGCTAATAGTGTTTTAAGTGTAAATGAAAAAGAAGAGGTAGTATGAAATATCAGAGGGGTGCCAAGTTTACTTAAGAGGTAGCCCATATTCTTGTCTTCCTGCACCTCCAACCTATCTCCAGCACCCAGGGCAAAGCTTACCTAGCAGGCTGCAGCATCTTTAGACCTGTGCATGGAATAGACAAATGGAAATCTGATGCACACACACATCCCAGATGTCTCAGGCAGAGACCAATGAATGCAGCTGCCCCTCTACACAGACTAACCCTCCTGAGATTGATTGTCAGGCCATTCTACATGCAAGAGAGAAGTTTTCATTGCTCATAGAGCTCTAGTGTAATCACAAGTCCAGTACAGCTAGTGGCAGATGATTAATGACTTGTAGAATTAGCCAAATGTGAGCTTTATAATAGCTGTAAATATTGAGAACTGCAGGATTAAGAATTTATGTTCTGAATTTCCTGCAAGCTTTTCTGTGAAGCTCCCTCCCTCTTACACTCCCCTCTTTCCAACCCATACCCACTCACACAACAAACCCCTTACCTTTGTTTTCCTCCAGAGCTAGAACACTGTTTCTCCCATCCCCAACACCCCCCAGGATGGCCTGCAGCTCCCCGGATGTACCCGTGTACCACTGACAGTTCATGCCCCTGTTGATCAGAGCAGTGGCTTCTCTAGAGACTCCAATTCACCTGAGGCTGAAAGAGTCCACCACAAGCTGCTTCACCTGAGACAAAGAAGGGGCTGACGACTGAAAACTGGGGAAAACCACTTGGTTGATTCTATCTGCAAATCCATTCAGAACTCTAGAAACACTTACCTTTGTTCGGAAGGCCCACACCACCCCAGAGCAGAAAAGGAGAATTAACAAGGCCCCTAGGAAAGTCCTGACCCTTAGCCAGATGTCTGTGGCCCTTTGTCTCTTTAGGATCTGTGGGTTCTGAAGAAACAGAACAGAGATTATTAAAATTAGCTGTGAGGCTACTGGCATCAGGTACAGAGGTCAAAGACACCAAAGAGGAGAACATCATACCTGATGAAAGCTGGCAATGAATTCCTTTTACTTAAACTTGATCCTCTAGGCAATCTACTACATGCCACCATGTACTCAGCTGTGGGGCTCCGAAGGCCAGTTAAACCCAGGTGTGCAGACTCTGCAAAGACAGCAGCTCTAACATTCATCATCTTCCTTCCACACATGCTTCCACGGTGGCCCTCACCCAGTTCAAGACACCTCTGTCCATCTCTCTAGGCCAGAAGTCTGAGTCTTGTGCATGTCACCTCCACCACTCTCATATCTCCATTAGAAAGCCAGCCATGGAGGTTTCACTCCCTGGGTGTGTTTAAATCCCTTCCTCTTCAGTAGAACCTCCTGGGTCCTCCCTGTGACCAGCCAGCCTTAGGGGACCTGGCCTGTGCCTAACTCTCCAGCCACTGCTCTCAGGCCCTCCTTCCTACTTTGCTTACCATGCTGGGGGTTCTGCAAGGCTGTCCTGTAATTCTCCAGCACAATTGGCACAGGAAACACAACCAGCAGGCAAATGACAAGCAGGGACAGTATCTGTAACATATGAAACCCAGTGGTTTTCATATACATAATATACATAAACAGCTATTGCACATCAGTAAGAAAAACATGAGCAGTCCAAAAGGAAAAAAAAATGGTATAAGCAGGCATTTAAAAAAAAATACATGTGTAGAGAGAATAAACGTAAGGGGAAAAGTCCAACCTCCAGACTAACAAAAGAAATACAAATTAAAACAACAATGACATATTTCTGCTTTTGTTGGTAAAGTGAGGAGAGAATTAAGACCTCCCCCCTGCAGCTGATGAAGCACAAATTGACAAAGAATTTCTCAGGGGAAAACTTGCTATATGAAAAAAAGTCTTTAAACAAATGTGCATAGCACTGATTATTCCACTGATACAGATTTTTTCTAAGGAAATAATGAGTGGATCGGGAAGTTTTTTCACTTTGGGGCTGTATAACACAGTGTGGTTTTAATGGCAAATATATGGAAATAATACAAATTTCCAGCAACAGGGTATTTTTAAAGTGAATTCCATACACTACATTCATCTATTTAAAAGGGAAGGGTAGAAGTATAATTGTTGACATGAGACAAATGATTATATGTAAATTTTAAGAGAAAACGGTTTATAAAAATGTGTGATAGTATATTTTATTTAAGAAATTTATAAGCATAAAATTCCAGAGAGATTATTATACCAACCTATAAATATCCTTTATATCTATAATAGACTTGCTGGCAAGGAAACTTTTGGAAAGCCTTTCTATGTTTTTTCATCTTTGAACAATAAAAATGATTTACCTTTATAATAAAAAGAGGCTTAAAAATAGCTCAAACAAAATTGCCACACTTAGAGTGATTTATTATTGAAGGCAAAGACTTGAGCAACTTAATTTTTAAAATAATGTGAATAATTTACTTCAATCCAGAAGACATTTATTCATCTTCTAAGAGGTAGGCATGTTTGTGTGCTGGTGCAGGGAGCACGGCATTAAAATGGTAATTCACACAGTTGCTTAAATAAAACTTGCGAAATTCTAAATGATGAAAATTTTTTTGATTTATGAATTTTGATTATCATGCCAAATCTATTTTGGTGTTAAGTAAGATAATGTAAAGAAAACACATTTAAAAATAAAATGACACAGTTACACGAGTAATACTCATTGTATCAAAAACTAATGGAACTGCACATTTAAGATCTGCATATTTTGCTGTATGCAATCATTTCCTCAAAAATGTGAAGGCAGAAAAAAACTGACAAAATATTTTACATTTTTATCTTGAATTTTTAATGGATCTCTACCATTTAAAAATATTTAATAGTAATTAATGGTAATGTTTAATAATAATTAAAAGCCAAACAGGAGTATTCCTCTTCTGACTATGATGGAGTAATCCATGTCAGACAAACCTCTTGCTGAAAGCAACTATAAAAGCTGTATAAATTAACAACAATAACAACTATTTGAGGACATCCGAGAGAAATTAAGGAAGCTAGGTTTGCTTGACCTGGCAAAGTTCTCCAATCGAAGTGAAGACCCTGGAAAGAAGGAAAATGAATTGGCACCAGCAGCTTCTGAGGCATTTCCTGCCCCCTAGGTTGTACTTGCATGGGGTTAAATAATGAGAAGCAAAGGAGAAACTTTTCAGAGGGTAAAATCAAAGCAGAAATTTGATTCCTTAAAATGCTAGAGAGGAAAAACAAATGAGTTGAGGACATGCAAAAGAGAAGGGGCCCTGATAAGACTCTAAGCCTTAGTTGAAACTCCTGACGTGCACAACCAATAAGTAAGGGAAAGCCAGAAACAGACCTGACTTCCCTGCACCCAGACGGTCTACCCATACTCTGCCTTCTGGAAGGAAACAGATTCTTATCCAGAAGAAAATAGCATCATCCAGAGCTTCTGCTCTTTTTTATACATTTTTGATATTCAATACAAAATTAAAAATAAGCAAAACAGGAAATAGAAAGAAATCATTAAAAACTAAAAAACAAAAAGCTCATAAAATAGGATGACACCCAGAATTATATAGACATTTCAGTCATCAAATACCAATTTTTAAGATATGTATAATTATATCTATAGATATGTCTATTATAATACCAAAAACTACTGAAAATGTTACCAGACAATTGGAATCTATGAAAAAATCAAATGGAAATCCTAGAACTAGAAAATGTAATGTGTGATATTAAATATTCAACAGACAGGTTTCACAGCATTAGAGAACAAAGGATTGCCTAGTTAACAGTAAGTTGGTTAATAGAAAATACCTGTATTAAACCAAAACAAAACTGAAAAAAAGAAAGAGAAAATAAGAATATGGAAAAGAGACAATACACAAAAGCAAACTGTAAACAAACTGTACTGATGTATTATACACATCAACAAAAAATTACAAAATGACATTTAATACCATGTATTTTAGCATAATAAAACCTTAATACCTAAGACTATATCTAAAAAAGACTATGAAAGATCTAAGGTATTTGTGAGATAAACTAAAGAAAACCTAAACATATTGAGGAATATGTTCATGGATTGGAAGATATTAGGAAAACATAAATGCTTCCCCACATTGAACTATAGATTAAGTGCAATCCCAGTCAAGCTCTCAGCAGCTGTGCATGTGTGTGTGTCTAGAAATTGAAAAGATGCTAAAATTTATATGGAAATGGAAATGCCAAAGAATATCCTAGACAATTTTCTTATAGAAGAAGACCAAAAATTAGGACTTCTACTACCAGCTATCAAGACTTTTCATAAAGTCACATTAATCAAAATAATATGGAATTGATGTAAGGATAGAAACCGATTGATAGAGTCTGGCAACATCCATTTTCAACAAATGTGCCACTGCAAATCAATGGGGAAAAGAAAGGCCTTTTTAATAAATGACATTGGATCAAGTGAATATCCATACTTTGAAAATTATCTTGACTGCTTCCTCACATCAAAAACAAAACCCGGTTTTAAGCAGAAGTAAAAAATTAACCTTCATGATCTTAGGATCTACAAACATTTCTTACACAGAACACAAAAGGTGCTAACCATATGGAAAAGATTGATAATTAGACTTTATTAAAATGGATGGAAGGGGAGGGGTGAGGTATGAAAAAGGAGTCTAGGTTTTCTTTATGGTCTGGTATCCTCTCAGGGTCCCAAACAGCAAGCAGGGTGAAAACCTTTCTGCTCCTGTCTCTCCCCTCAATTCTTCCAATATCCATTCCCTCAACTTGAGGCTGGAGGAGAGAAATCATATTACATATATCTGACTGTTTGTTCACCTATCTTTGATACTCTTCTCCTCCAAATTACTGGCTCAGAGGGACATCCTTCCTACTCACCTTTCTGTCCTGAACTCCTCCTGTCATTTCCTTCCCCTTACCTATGCCGGTCAATCTCCAGGTCCAGCTGCCCCAGGCAAAGGGTCTGTGGAAGGAGTTATGTGCTGAGCACTCTTGGTTTTAATCAACATGAGAGCTGCAGGACAACTTAGAGTTAAGGATTACCCAAAGGGAAAATACTGGTTTTACAGCCCTACAATATTGTACCTATCAACATATTCTGAATGCCTGGTAACTTAATGTATTTTATAGCTAATTCTTACAGCCACCCACCAGAGATGATGATATATCATCAGCCTCATTCTGTATATGAGGAAACTAGGCCCATACAGGTTAAGGTCAGGTTCAGAGGCAGAATTCACATCCAGATATGCATGAATCCCCAGTTCTGTTCATCACAGCACACCACCTCCCAGGAGTCTGGTGTCCTAACACAGCCCTAGTGGCCACATGGAACATTCTCAACTAGTATTATCTGAATAAATGAATGATGAAAGGGTAAATGAATTTCTACTGGTCAAAACTAAAAGAAAACCTTGATATATCCAAACACTAGTAGAGATATGACTTTTACTGTAATTTTTGATAGCAAGCATTATTCTATCATGCTTTGTAGCTAAAAATAAAAGCACTTTCCTAAAATATCTCATCCGGTCATTATAAGAATCAAGTAAAGAAGAAGAAAGAGTGGGTGCTATGAAGCTCATTTTACAATGAAAGAAACTGAGGCTCAGATTGAATCAAGATGCACAAGGCAACACAACTGGTAAGCAGTCCCACAATCTCACAATTAACTTTCTCCTCCCCTACATATGACATGGCACTGTAATAATTACTGATTTATTTAAAATAACTTCAGGTCTAATAATACAGTAATAACTTTTTTGGGGGGGGGGAATGGTTATTCAGAATAACAAACTATTCTGAAGATAGATGGGAAAATACAGAGTTTTTGTGGTCAAAACAGATGCCTCAGTAAAATGCTTAAAGGTCATGTGGTCCTTTGATTAGTTTCCTCAAGCCCCAAACCCCATTTTCCATTTTTTAAAAGTTAAGTATATTTTATTTGGTTTTCATTCCACAATAGAATGAAGATATCAAATGAGAGCAGGAGGCATGCATGCTGTCAGTAAGGGAAGAGACAGAAAGACTGTAAAAAGCACAAACAAGAACTCTGAAGTTACCACCATCTAGTCAGTCAGTGAGGAGAAACAACCACAACACTTGAATGAACTCCAGGGCATCTTATGTTACATATCTTTTAGGGGACAGAGCAAAAGTAGGTTCCTTAGAAAGGTTGATCTTGCTTCTACTTTAACCTTTTGTTCTTTTTGAATGAATAGTTAATTAGTTCCCTATTGCTGCTGTAACAAATTACAACACAACTAGTAGCTTAAAATAACAAAAATTTATTATCTCACAGCCTGGAGGTCAAAAATCCAAACTGGGTCTTGCAGACTAAACTCAAGGTGCTGGTAGTGCTTCATTCCTTCCGGAGGCTCTAGGAAAGAGTCTGTTTCCTTGACTTCCCAGCTGTTAGAAGCTGCCTGCATTTCTTGGCTCATGGCCCCTTCTTCATATCACTCCAAACTCTGCTTCCATTGTCACATCTCTTACTCTTACTCTGACCGTTCTGCCTTGCTCATAAGGACCCTTGTAATTATGCTGGCCCACCCAAATAGTTTAGGGTAATTCCCCTAGTTTAAGATCTCTAACTCAATCACATCTGCAAAATCTCTTCCACAGATTGCAGGATTGGGCCACAAACCTCCTTGGAGGGCCATTAGCCAGGCTACCATACTGAAAAATGAATTTCAGAACCAGTTCCAAAGTAGTGTCACGATTTTGTCCTCTGAAAGCATTCCCTCATGGCCGGGGAAAGAGAGACACCCTACACTGGTGGGCGTTCACCTGTTCCTTCTCTGAATGGCCAAGATAGGGTATTTGGCAGATTTTACAAAGGCAAAAAGAAGGAAACAAACAAAAAAGCTCCCTCAAATATGTAAAGTAAATATACAAAGGAACTTTGGTTTTATTGCCACAAACTGGAAAGAAGAAATGAAAGCCAGCATACAGTGTCTAGCTTGGGAAAAGGAGACCAGCCGTTGATCTGAGGTTTCCCCCACAATGCCTCATGACAATAGCCAGACACAGAGGCTGATGTTCACCCTGATGCCCTTGCTCAACAGGAAGAGACCACAATGTTCATATGGAAATAGGTGGGTCCCAAACTTTACACAATTTCTCAATCCAAGTGGCAAAATTTTATTAAGGAGGAAAACTCCACTTGATGGGAATTTCACACACGTGGAGTACAGAATAAGAAGCTGAGAAAAGTAAGACCTTTCAGACCAGGGGTTCTTGACCTGGAATCTATGAAATCCCTAGAAAAAAATTAAATGGGTTTCAGGGCTCCATGATTTTTTAAATTCATGTGTAAAATTTAGTGTATTTATGTTATGTGCTTTTTTTTTTCCAGGAAAAGGATGCCTAGCTTTCACCAGAGTCTCAAAGGGGTCTGTGACTATAAAATATAATTTATATAAGGTGATCAAATAGGAGCAGATAAAAAGACCTCATGTCATTGTTTTCCTGGTACAAGCAGTTGTTTCATTTAAACTGTGAAACATGCTTAAAGTCAACATAGAGACCAATCTCATGCAAGCCCTAGAGCTCAACCTTAGAATACACTCAAAGGGCAAAAGTCATACATAGAAAGCAAGCTTCCTGCTTTGTGGGAATGGTGGGTGTGTGAGTTTCCCAAGGAGGGGCTTTGCAGAGCTGCCTGCTCTGATCATGTGGATGAATAATGACAAAAAACAAAAGCAATTTAACCATATTTAGATAAAATAATTTGCCAGATGGCACAGCAAGCCAACTGTGAGTCCACAAAATGTAAACTCAGTGCAAGCAGAAATCTTTGTTTTTTAAACTTCCTGACTGTACGGTGATCAATTAATATGCATTGAGTTAATGAATTAATAATGAGTTTTCTAGAACCCTATGAAGACTGTGGGTCCAATTAAATTAGGTTTATTTTAAAATTTCTTTTACCACTAATAAGAAGTTTATTTAATTTTATTTAAAAGTCACAAATTAGCATTGAATAAAATTTTTAAAAATTTTATCTATCATTGTTTTCATGCTGAAAGTCTGAAAGCTGTTCAGTGAAACATTATGACTTTCATCAGTGCAGTATTTCTTTACATTTATATTAAAATTTCACATATGGAAGAAAATGGGAAAGGAAGGCCACTACTTGATTCTTTCCATTCATAATCATGTAATTCAGGACCTCTGACCTCGTGGAAATAAAAGATCCAAGTTTCAGAGCTACCAACGACAGGTTGAAAGTTTCTGTTGTTCTTAATTGAAAATGAACTATTTCCCTGCATGGTGGAATACAAGTATGTTATTCATGATGTCATGTGCTAACTGGATTGTCCCTGGTATGGCTGGTATAAGCCTGGCATGGATCACTATCACATGGGTATCTTGAGCAGGCCAACCAAGTAGCAGCCTTCTGAACCCACAGGTTGTTTTGAAGTCTGAGCACTTTTCCACATCAAAGTGTAGAAGGGAAATTTCTGAAGCAGAAATTAAGTACATTTCTTATATGCTGGCCTGCGCCATGAGGAGTTCTGACCCTCCAGGAGAGATGTCCCACCAGAGCTTCTGGGTGTCTTACCTACACTGGTTAGTTTGCAGGGAGATTACTTCAAATGAGCCATGTTTATAGAAAACACCTGGGTGAATAGTCCCATTCTCTTCTGGCGTGAATTCTGGGAGAGGAGAGATGCTGGTGCCCCAGAGCGTGGAGGGGGCAGGGGCTGTAGAGGGAATAAACGACTCCCAAAATGTCTTCTTCAAAACAGTGAATGTCAGGGGGAGCAGATGGTCTAACGAATGCCACTATTCCAGGGACATTTCTTCCAGGCTAACTATTGGTCAGCAGCCACAGACTAACCCAGATTCAGGAGGGCAAATGGAGCCCACTACTCAATGACGTGTCAAAGAATTTGGGGGCATCTTTAATCCAACATCCATATCTACATGCAGGTACACACACTCACTGAAACTATAAAATGGAAGGCAAATCTGATGACTGAGAGGGACTTTATGAAGCACTATTTAGAATGTTGGGGGAGAATAAGGCAAGTCAGTTCAGACTGTCCCCTAGGCTTCAGTCCCTTAGAGGGGGTACCCATCCTGCTGTGCCCATTTCTCTGTTCTTCTGTCATCTCCATCATAAGTCAGCCATCCTCCTTCCATCTCATCATTTGTAAAGGCAGTTCAAGCATCACTGAGCTGCTAAAAGAGGGCCTGTCATTAAAGGAGCAGAGACACTGGGAGGTGAATGGATCTGGCTGGACCCTTTTTGCTACTTGGAGCAGCCTGCTGTCTAGCTCAGCAAGGCCATGTTGCTGCTGCCCTTCTCCAAGCCCCTGGGCTAGTTCAGGTCCACAGTCTTTAGGGAAGTAAACTTTGCCATCTTATTACAAAAACTATGAAAAACTGGGAGGAAATTGCACAATTCCCAACTTTACCCCCTGACAGCGTAACACTCTCACTTCTCGTTTTCTCTGTACCGGGTAGTGGCACTGCCTCTAAGATCCTAACCTGGGGGCTCCTTATTGCATCCTTTGCTGACCTGAACTGGTCATTTGCTCTAGGGTTTAGTTCTGAACCCCAAATGTACTGCCTTTAAAGCAGTTTTCTTTCACACAAGACTTGAGAACATTTAAAAAATATATCCTCATCTGCTCCACTGTACAGCTATCCTTCTAAGCTATGTTTTCATTTTGCTGGCTCTCCTCCCCCCATGAACTTCTGAGAACCTGCTGTGTGTCAGGTGCATGGCCTGTGCTGACAGTGCTAAATAATCTGCCCTCCGGGAACCAGCAGCGGGTAGGGGAGTCAGATGCCTACACTAATGGCCACGCCACAGAGGCAAGGGCTAGGGGAGGCTTGCCCAAAGGCTCCTGGGAACACTGAGGATGAGGAGACCCTTGTGCATGACGAGGCACAGGGCAGGCTTCTGAGAAGATGTGGCCTTGATTCAAGGAGAAGCTGTCCTGGAAAGTGAATAGAAGAACAATTCAGGCAGAGCAAAAGTTCGTGCAAAGGCGCCCAGGCATGGAAAGCTGGGCATGTCTGGGGACTTCACTGGTAATTTGGTGTCACCAGAACATAGGGCCATATGGGAAAGTGACTTGAAGTGTGGCTGGAGAGTGAACAGTCTCAGATGATGGGCAGCCCTGTGAGCCCTTGGCAGGAAGTCACCCTCAATTTGGTGGCCATTGGGTGCTTGGAGGTGGTTGTAAGCAACAGGGTCATATGATCTCTTGTATGTATACTAAGACTACTCTTTTTCTTCAACTCTAATTTTATCTTTAATTGTACTCCCTATATCTTTCTTCTGTAAGGGCTCATACTTTTTAAACATAGCTCATTTAGGGATATATTTATCCTGGTTATTCCCCAAACCTATAAAAGTATGTTCATCCCTGCCCTCTCTTCCCTCCCCTCACCCTCCCGTTGTAAACACTTGGCAGGAGTCTAGATGGGGATTTGTATGCAGCATTTTAAGTCTCTGTGCCAGGAACTGTATGAAGCAACTTCATGTTCTTCTCTCCTCTCTCCTTCCTCAGCCTGTTCACTAACTCCTGCTGTGATGACTAGGAATATGAGAGCGCAACTTCCTGTCCTGACACAGGCACTTCTACGAAGCCTCTAACAGACTGGTCTGAGCTCACGGCGTGCCTATGGGGACCATGCAGTAACACGGTTGGCGTCCACGCAGGTTGAGGGAAATTCTTGGGGTTGCTGTTTGTTTAGTCGCTTAATCTCTCAAAGTATTTGAATAGTTGGCCATATAATCTAAGGGCCCACTGCAAACGCAGTGTCCTGCACCGTCCCCATGAACCTTCAGGCTGCTTTCAGCATTTTGTTCAGATTTAATTTGCAGCTTACTGCACTCTACTTGGGCTTCCTTTGTCAAAGTATCAGAAGATATTTAATCCAAAATTTTTAAGGAATGTGGTGGTGAACTCCCCAGTACAGCAGGAGCCTGTCTTATTTATGAAATTCCCCCGCTCTGAGTCAGCCTGTCTCATCTCAGTCTTAGCTGTGATTTTCATTAGATTTTTACCAACTCGAGTTTCCATGAGTTCCCCAGGACAAGGATTGGAAGGAAGAGTGCCTTTAGAGAGTATCTGTCTGCCCAGCATTCAAACAAAACCCCACTGGGAAGAATAGGACAGGCCATGTGCCTCATTCCACCATCTGAAAACTCATAACGCAAGGTGATCCAACATATTTAATTCAGAAATTAAAATATTTACAGGTATTTATGTATAATTTACCTGGTGGGCATATCTCCCAATATTCTATTTCTCATTCTTTTCAGAACCCTGATTTTTAACAAAGCATATTGCTACCAGAATAAAAAACACCTGCTAGAAAATGCACAAAGCAAAACATTTACTGTTAGGTTTTTTCACTCATATTGTCACTTTAATCCTCACAACTTCAAACCAGAAGCAACAAGAGGGATCCTCAGTGTCAGGAAGAAGAGAAAGTCAAAGAGGTGCTTCTGTGACAGCGCCAGCTTCTACAATAGCTCCTGTCACCCCGATCATTTGTTTTTTCTGATTAAGGAAACTGCTGTGAATGAGATGGTCGAGGTCCATGAAGATCAAAAATAATCAGGATGCATATTCAGAAAGAGCAAACCAGAACCACAGGTGCAACATTTGGAATTATAAACCCTCAGCTTTCTGCTGCAGAGGGACAGACTGTGGTTTAAATCAGAATTCTCTGAGTGAAGTAACAAAGTGCTTCAAGGGAAAAATCTCACTCCCAAAAGCAGATCTTGAGAAAATCAGAATTAGAGCATCTGACAGCAGGGGAGGAACATTGTATAGGACCCAACTAGTTATTATAAACCACAGGCAGGTCCAGGGCCTTTCACCAAGTTGTGCAGAGATCCTAAGTCATTTGCACTCAGTGCTCAATGAACAAAGGCAGCCCCGTGGGAGAAATGACACCCACCAGTCTGGTCACCTATGCAAATGGGAGGAGCCCTCCACCTTGGTGACGCCAGGACAGAGGTTCTGTTAGGGGTGTACGGGTACCTGCACTCAGTTCACGTGACATCAGTGAGCAAGATCACTTCCTGATTTCTGTGTTCCTTTTTGGACTCTGCCAGTAAGAACTCACCCTTCAAGCATGAAGATTGCATCCATTTATGGAGCACCTACTGCGTGTTGGGTACAGCAATGACATCTCCCTATCAGCTGAGGCCTCTCAGCATGGGAGTGGTAAGGGGCTTGCCCAGGCTGCACAGCGAAGCCGGGGATTCCCACTGCAGCCAGCCCCGAAGCCTGGGCACACCAGGTTGTCTGAGGGCTCACCGTCCCTGGGCTGGTTGTGGATGGACTTTCCTGGGTCTCACACACACATGACAAAGGGCCAAAAACGGTCATACAAGCCTTTCAGCAAGAAATACCTCTTACTCTGAGATTCCCCAGGACTGCTCACAGTAGAATGGAGACCAAGAGAACCTCAGGAGGCCCAGGCCTGGGCCAAACTCCCTTCTGCAAGCTCTCTGAAGATTCCTCACCAATGTATAGGTTAGACAAACTAAACTGTGTGCTCCTGGAGTGCTACCCAGCGCACACGGGTGCCCAGTAAATACAGCCTTCGATAAATGCCCTCATCCTCCCTCATCTTGGCCTGCAACTACCGCAGGTATCTTAGAACTCTCTCAAAGGCTGGCCTGGGGTACAGAGTTCATCACACTCCTGCTGGGATAATAACCAGAGCTCTGATTTACTACGCATGGATTTCTTGCCAGGCACACTGCTTTGTAGTTTGGATCATCCTCTATTTAAGTCCTTCCAGCAACCCTGTGAGACAAATACTATCCCAATATAAATGAGAAACCCAAAGTATAGAAAGGTTACATCACTGGTCTAATACATTACACAGAAGTAAACAATAGATAGGATATTTGAACATGGGTCCTTTTGTCTTTGCAGCCAGTTCTCTTAATCACTCCATTATCCTGCCGCCCCAGGAAGTCTCGGGAACTTCGCTAGGCCTTGACCCCAGTGGTGGCCCGATGAGCATCAGAGCTTCCCTCGGTCAGAGGGTCAAGGGCCTCGAGAACCAGCAGCTCAGCTTCAAAGGAAGCCATAGGCCCACGGTGACCAAGGACATCTAAAGAAACTCATGGAGTCTGTTGGCTACTGAGCTGGGAGCATAAGTAGGGAAACATTTCTGCTGAAGATTTAGGGATTTGACAAATTGGCATTTATTAAACTAATGAGTACACAAGAAGTCTTCAAGCCACAAAAATTGGTGTTTCCTACATCCTGGAAAGACTACAGCTCTAAAATTCTACCAGCTATTTGAAATGCTACTCCTTAAGAAAGGAGGAGAAGAAGAAAAAGGAAAAGAAAACTCTACCAAGTTTGACAGATTTCATAATATTTCATAAAGTTCATAATAAGCTTTCCTCATAGCCTAAACAAGGGGAATAAAAACTGCATGATCTACATTTATCTGAATTGTGGCACTCTGGCCCAGTCCCCTTATCTTGTCTGAGAATGGCATATGACTTAGCTGTATCTTGTTTTAGAACAGAACATGTAGATCATATGTCCTTCCTATATCTATGATCTGGTTCAGTTTTTTTCCTCCCAGAAAAACTGCATTCAGATATTTTCAAAACAGAAAAATCAGTCTCTTAAACAGGAACAAATCATTCACAGGTGGGGAACATAAACATACTTTGGAATTCTGGAGAAAAGAAATGCATCATGCCCAGCCAAGTGGATATGAACGGGTTAATTCTAGCATATCTTCTTTCTGATTAGATTTAAAATCCAGTCATGCTGACTGACCATTACTGTCTGTGTTGCTCATTATCTGCACCAAATGAAAGGCCTTGAGAAAACTTGACCCTTCAAGGAATAATCAGACTACTCCAGAAGAAAATAACTGCTTGACCAGAATATTCTTTAGCACCAAAATAAGGGTCCCAGCCTCCTTCTATAAAACAGTTTAGAGCAAAACTAACTTCTGAATGTAACAAATCACGATTTCTAAGTATGTGCATGCTGCTGATCAAACTGCTAAAGGGTGATATTTTGTGGGTGAACTTTTCTTCCTTCAGTTTTAGTTTTAGTTTTAGTTTTGTTTTGTTTTGCAAGAACAGAAGAGGAAGGGACTCCCAGGCACCCAACAGGACAAATCTGACAAGCCTCCAAGAGCCTGAGTTCTATGGCCACGGACTTCAGCCGGCAAGCACAGAGGTGAACCTTGGCGCCACGGCTGTCACGGGCATGTGTCATTTTCCTGCAGTTTTAGCTCAGAAAAATTTCCCAACCAGACTCCCTTCAGCTCTCTCCAGACCGAGCCTGAGTGGCCCCCTCAGGGTTAGTGAGGAGCGGGTCTGGGAGTGTGTGTGTCTTTATTCCCCTCATACTTGTTGAAAAGTGTGTCTATGAAAGTGTGGAGTGTGTGTGCGTGTGTGTGTCAAAGACAGAACAGGAGAGAAGGGGACAGAGACTGATACTCTGCGGAACTCAACTTCAGCATCGCTTAGTCAGCAGCTTCCATAGCCAGGCTGAGCTGCCCTGGTGCATAGCTCCAACATGAAGTCCCTCTGGAATATTTTTTTGGCGGCTCCTCTGTTCTTTCTCCTGCCCCTTCACACGTCAACCTCTCCAGCCTCTGAGGACCAACCCAGGACCAGACAATACAATAGCCATGCCTGTGTAGGTAGGTAAATATTTTGCATATTTTTATGTGGATGTAACAATGGGGTCAGATTCTTTGCTTGCATAGAAAATCACCTATTGGATGACATCAATAGCTATAAGATTCCAAGTAAGGCATCAGTAGCCTTACTGACAAAGAAAAATTTTGAGCCTCACACTATATGCACATATGTGTAAAGAAGGACACAACACATTTGCTAGTTTGAATTGGACATAAAATCTTCCACCTCATTAGAGATTGGAATGTTTTTCTCTTGGATAGGCAGCTCTGAGAGCCAGCAATTCTTACCTGTTTTCAGAAGAACAGTAGGCAGTGCCACACAGGAGAAGGAAGATGGACTTAGGGTTCACACAGACACACCTGAGGTTGGGCTGCTCTCACATCCTCCCCCTCTGCACCTTCCCTTACTGTGTGAAACCTTCCTGGGCCTCCTTGTTCTTACTGATTAAACAGGGCTAATAATATCCACCTAACGGGGATGTTGTGAGAACTGAGGTGCATGTAAATTTATAGTATTTGCACATATTAAGCACTCAATGATCTTAGTTTCCTTCTTTCCCTCGGGAAGTCCAGACTTGGCAATATTAGGATGAATAGGACAGTCACCTGGAAACACTGAACATTGACTGAGATGCAGTTCCTTTGCTTATCTTTTATGAAAGTATCTTATTTCAATTCTTTGTTATTGTTTGGGTGTTATTTTTGGAGAGGAATAAAAAACAGAGTAAGACTTCTGATATTCGTATTGTACTTGGAGCTTCCAGAACAGTGGCAGGCATTTCAAGGGGTCAATCCATGGAGCCAAGGAGACTTGGAGCTCTGAGTCGCAATCGTTCTGTGAGCTACACAGAAAAAGAATCCAAGGGGTGCTGGGTGGCATGTCTTACAAATGGAAAATATAGACTGAGCTTTTGACACTTGAATCTTATTTCTGGAAATGTACAGAAAAATATCTGAATCAGTCCTAGTGCCTAAAAAACCATGACCACGGCTCCTTACATTACTGACCACATCTCTAGTTCCAAAGTCTCCTTTTAAATTAAAACCTTAGGGCCAGTCTCCCTGCAAATCTATTTCCCATAGGTCTGGAAGCAGAAATCTGTGTTCTCCTGGGAATCATGCCTAAGAGGTCATCCTCACCCACTATTTGGTTCTCTCAGATAATTATTTACTAGCATTTCCTTTTCTCAAAACAAAGCCCTAAAGCTGTCAAATGGAAAGTTCCCTTCAGTGGAGGAAATGCCTGGAGAGGGACTCTGATGTGAGCCCTCAGCAGCGACATGCCCAGCAGCTGGGGGAGTGTCTCCTGAGAGGGGACCTGGTGCTGCCTTTCTGTACAGGGCCAGATGTGGGGAGTGTCTGAGGAAGCCGTGAGGCAAGCTCACCCAAAGCTTGTGGTAAGAGGATGGGCATCATGGAGGGGACAGAACAGGAAAAGGGCATGCTGGTCGGGCTTCTACTAACTGCTTTCTGATAAAAAGCAGAACTGCATGACTTGAACTCCTTGGCCAAAGGGACTTCCCAAACATTCCCACATGGTCACTGAAAGGCCACCATACTTCAGGTCCTGTGCTCTGAACCAGAGATGCAAACAAGAGTAATATTTTTTTTTTCCTTTTGTTTCCCCTAAAGCATCTTTTAAAAAATTTTTATTAACGTATTATTGATATACACTCTTATGAAGGTTTCACATGAAAAAACAATGTGGTTACTACATTTACCCATATTATCAAGTCCACACCCATACCCCAATGCAGTCACTGTCCATCAGTATAGTAAGATGCCACAGATTCACTGTTTGCCTTCTCTGTGCTACACTGTTTTCCCCGTGACCCCCTACACCATGTGTACTAAACATAATACCCCTCAATCCCCTTCTCCCACCCTCTCTACCTGCCTTTCCACACCCCTCCCCTTTGGTAACTGCTAGTCCCTTCTTGGAGTCTGTGAGTCTGCTGCTATTTTGTTCCTTCAATTTTGCTGCCTTGTTATACCCCACAAATGAGGGAAATCATTTGGTACTTGTCTTTCTCTGATTTATTTCACTGAGCATAATATCCTCCAGCTCCATCCATGTTGTTGCAAATGGTAGGATTTGTTTCTTTCTTATGGCTGAGTAGTATTCCATTGTGTATATGTACCACCTCTTCTTTATCCATTCATCTACTGATGGACACTTAGGTTGCTTCCACATCTTGGCTATTATATTGTAAATAGTGCTGCGATAAACAGAGGGGTGCATATGTCTTTTTGAATCTGAGAAGTTGCATTCTTTGGATAAATTCCAAGGAGTGGGATTCCCGGGTCAAATGGTATTTGTATTTTTAGTTTTTTGAGGAACCTTCATATTGCTTTCCACAATGGTTGAACTAGCTTACATTCCCACCAGCAGTGTAGGAGGGTTCCCCTTTCTCCGCATCCTCACAGGCAGCTGTTGTTCTTAGTCTTTTCAATGCTGGCCATCCTTACTGGCATGAGGTGATATCTCATTGTGGTTTTAATTTGCATTTCCCTGATGATTAGAAATGGGAAGTACCAATCTCATGAGGGTGTTATGAGGATTAAATGAGATATTGTTTGTAAAAACACCCAGAACACAGCTGACACAAAGGAGTTATCCGAGAAAATGTTGTTTCATGTTTTCCTAAAACTTATTAAGGTAGAAGGCAACTATTAAAAAGCTTATTCAATGAGAAATTGTTTGATAAAATATAACAATGTTTTTTCTAAATTAAAAAGAATATATGGCTTTTGTAGAGATTTTAGAAAATACAGAAGAGTATTTTTAAAGAATTAAACCAACTGTAATCCCCAAATACATATGTTCACTACTGATATTTTTATATATTTCCTTTCAAAATTGCCTAGGTATGTATTTGCAGAGACTGGGTCTTGTTTTATTGTTTTGTTTGATTTTTAAATTGGGTTGTTATGTAGATAGTCTAAAATCAAACAGCTTTTTCTTTCAGCAAAACATTTTAAGAACTTTGGCAGTAATAAGCCTTTGCTGGCATAGGTTTGTGAAAAAGACTGTTGGGCAAAGTCCAAGATAACATATCTATTTACCTACCTACCTATCTATCCATCAATCCATATCATCTGTCTATCCTTTCTAATCATCCATCCACTCATCCACCCACCCACTCACCCATTCATCCCTCTAATTTTCTATCCATCCATCCTCTATCTTTAACTACCTATCTCAGAATTCAAATACAGAAGTAAATGAAAAAATGAAGTCATACTTTTTCTGAAAGAAAATCTAATTGTTTAATTTCTTTATTGATAATATCTGACTTTGCCATTTAGGTTTATACAGAGGACATTCTTCATAACCTGAATGAACTAAATCTGCAACTCCAAAGTTTAACAAAAATATATATGAAGTATGTATTAAAATAAAGGATTTAACTTAAAATATTAGATAAGCAAAAGCATATTGAAAACAATATTTCAACTTCCCAATCCTTTCTGAGTATGTTAGGTTTTAACAATGTCCCTCCAAGTGAAATTGTAATAGATATCATTAAAAAATAAGTCTTAGTAAAACTTTTCTTTATATGTATTTCCTAGAAACTGAAAAAGTGAAAGACTCCATTGATTATGTAACAAATATTTTGCCAAGTCAGGTGGTTTCTAGTTCTTTGCTTTCAACGCCATTAATGGGGGACTAAATAGAGTTGTCAGGTGATAGATTATTTGAAATTATTTCCAGTGATAGATCACTTTAAGACTTTTTTACACTTAACTCAAAGGAGTTGAAGAATTGAGAGACATTGCTATATCAAAGTTCTTCCATTCCCACTTACTTATTTAAATTAACATGTTTTCTCAGCATGTACCTCTTTAAAATTAAAAAATATGAATGGACATGATACCAAATCTTGTCTCTTATATAAATAAGTAATATTCTTCAACAGATATAGGTACTAATTGAAAGGTCCAATCATCTCATTAAGAGGTGCATTTCCAATAAAATTTTACCTTTCCTATTTAGGAATTATTTATCAAACTGACAATACATATTGTTTAGATAAGTTAATTTTACAAATAAAGAAAACTCTATCTAGAGGAATATTTTAATACTTACTAGTATTAATATTCATGGAAAATTGAAATATTTATGTAAATTTTATATGTATTTTTAGTGTTAAGTATAATAGTGTGATCAATAAAATATTTCAACCATAAAAATATATTATACTGGAATACAATTCTATAGTGGAAGAAAAGCTTAAAGAGGTAGACCTTTCATTGAAATATGAATTCAAGGAGAGGAATTATCAACATAAATTTCTCACTATGAAAAAAGAGTCTGACCATATGTTATGAGAATAAATATAAATCACTATAGTATTTAGATTCCTTTGGATACATATAGAAGATTAATGTATTATTTCTATTGTAATATTTATAATCTGCCTGGAATTATATCCTTTGTAAATATTTAAATTAATACCATTAATAATATTTTAACATCCATTCAGATGTGGAAAGGGTACATAGTTTTTCAAATTTCTTTTAGCGAGTACAGAGCAAAATGTTTGGTAAACATTGGTCTACACTCTGGACTCAATAGCACGAAGCCCAGTAATCTGACCATCAAGGCTGTTCATGATCTGACCTCTGCATGATCTTCCTTTCCCACGGACCCTGGACTCTAACCTTGGCCAACTCTTCTCTCTCTCACATACAAGTTTTTAAAAATTCTACTGCTCTCTTCCAAAATGCCCTTCCTCCCTTTTCCTGTCACATGAGATCCTCCTATCCCGTAACATTTAGCTAGTCTAGGAGGAAACTGTCATTTGTTACCCAAGGCAGGGTTAGTTTCTTCCTCCTCTGTGCTCCCAAAGCACTACCATGTCCCGGTACCACAGCACTTACTGGTTGCAGTCACCAGATTGTTCTTCTAGTTATCAGACTCTCTACTTGTCTGTGATTTCTCTTACTCACCTTTGCATCCTCAAGCTTCTCAGCACATAGTAGGTACTAATAAGTATACACTGAATTAATAACAGGATGAAATGGCTCCTGGTGTCTTTACTCTCATTTCTTCATTATTAATTTTTTATGAATTTCTAAGTTCCAAACTAGCCAAGTCAACCATCCTGCCTCTCTCATACACTCTGCTCACTTCCTCTCATGGCTGCGGCTTGGGCCCTGCTCGCCTTGAATGCCCTCAGCCCTTGTGCTTACCGATAACTACCCAACACGGTGTCTCTCTGGTTGCCAATGTTCTTGAGAAAGTCTGCAGTTTGTAACTCACTGAGTATTTTCTCATAAAAACGATGTTCCAGGTGATGATTGGGTTAGGCCACAGAGCCTAATCTGCCCCAATACAGTGATAATACTGTATTAAAGAAAATTCAACCACAGAGAAGTAAAAACATTGTTGATATTGCAACATGTCTTTCAAAGCTAAGTTTCTTAAGTCTCTATTTTAAAAAGAATTGTAGAGAATATGTCTTTGCCCAGTGGTGGTGTCAGCAGGTTGGATAGAAACTGCTATCATTTGTTAAGTGCCTACTCTGTGCCAAGCACCCTGTGCATTGCATATGTCGTACCACTTAATCCTCACAACACTTTTGCCGGCTGTGTCAGATAGCCTTTGCTGAATTACAAACCACTTCACACTTATACAATAGTCATGTATTAGCTCATAATTCTATGGGCTGGAAACTCTGGGCTGGATGCAGTTGGGTGGTCTCCCTGGGCTCACTACTGCTGCTGCCCTCAGCTGGTAGGTGGTGGAATGACATGGGCTGGATGATCTGTGATGGCCTTGTTCACAAGTCTGGAACTTGGTGGGCTATTGGCTGGGGCACCTCAGGTTCCCTTCATGTGGCCTCTCCAGCATGACAGCTCAAGCTCACGGCTGTAGTGTTTTAAGGGGGCAAAAGTGGAAGCTGCAAGGCCTCTTGAGGCCTAGATTCAGATCTGACATGCTGTCATTTCCTCTACATTCTACTGATCAAAGCAAGTCACAAGGCCTGATTCAAAGGACAAGGAAATAGACACCAGCTCTTCATGGGAGGAAGTGTAAAAATCTGTGGATGTTTCTAATGCATCATGCAAGTAGGTATTATTCCTTTCTGTGGGTAACAAGATCTGCACTCAGAGAGGTTAATCATTCTGCCAAATATATCAGCTTATAGGTAATAGAAACAGGATTTAAGAGCAGGTCTGTTTAACCCCCAAGTTCTTCTACTCTCTGCTCTAACACAGCTTCTTCCCTCTCTTTCCTCCCTTCCATTCTCTTTTATTGTCCTTCCCACCGCTCCCTATCCACGTCCAGACTCTGAGAGGAGGAAGCTGAAGAAAAAGCGGAAGGTACAATAATCATACCTGGGCTGTGTACTAGCATCTCTGGCTTAATAAGTAATATTTTAGGGAAACACGGGTGACAGTAGGATAATTTTAGGTGATTATTTTCATATCTTTCTTTCTTATTTCCTTTTCATTTCAACAACATGAGAAAAGCCTGGGATAATGGTTGTTGATTAGAATTACAATATATAAAACCATATCATCTGCTCCCACCCAACCAGGGAAATTGGAGAGCAGAAGTTAGGGGTTTGTGGGAGGGGCTTTGCAAGGGGATGGGGAGAGGGATGTGCTCAACAAGATCACACTGGTCCAACAAGGACGCAGGGCTCCAGACCTGAGCTCTACACCTTCCGGAGACCCAACCCAAAACAGAAGAGTCACCTTTGATTCTCACTTTTCCTCACATTTCTTCTCAATTGTTAATAAATCCTACTGGATCAACCTACACAAAAGATCACAAATCTGTTTTCCTCTATCCCCACTGCCACTGATTTTTCTACCCAACCATCAGCTTTCCAGGAACAAAAGAGCCTCCTACTTTCTCTCTCTTCTCCCATCTTTGCGCATAAGATCCTCCTCCCCATCACAGTCAGCATGGTGTTTTAAATACACAGATCAGATAGCAGCAGCCCTCTCCACACATCCATGGCTCCCCATTGCTCTCAAGAAATCCCTACTTTCGTTTGCAATCTACAAAGCCTGTGGACTTGGTCTCCACCTATCCTGCCCCTCATCACCCACTGTTGGGTTCTGGTGCCAGGTTTCCCTGGTCTCATTGCCATCAAGGGTGTACCAGATTCCCCTGCCTTCAAAGCCTGCCCCAGCTCTTCACACTTCTCACCTCTTTCCATGGTAGTAGCCACTTTTTGTCTCTTCCTCAGAGAAGCCTTCTTTATTTGCCAAGGTCTATACCGCCCCATCCTCATTACCCTCTGTTACATCATTCTGTTCCTTTTCTTCATAGCACTTAAAATTATAATTATGTATATGTTTACTTATTTATAATCACTTTTCCCTAATTGAGTCTAATCTCTAAGTAGAAACAAACCATATCAGTTCGTTCTCAGCATATACTCAGAGTCCAGCACAGTGCCTTGCATCTAGAAGGGACTCAGTTCATACTGAATTCCAGTCCCAGCTCCCCTGTTTACCAGCTACATATTTAGCAAGGCACTTAATCTCTCTAAGCCTCTGCTTGCTGGTCTGTAAAATGAGAGCAATAATTCCTACATCTATGAGTTGTGAAGTTTGAACGAGATGATAATGTATGCAAAACACTTTGAAAACAGTAGGAAATGCTCTAGTCATGTGATAAATTATTTATGCCCCTACTCAAGGTCATGCCCACTGACCTTGGCTCTGACAATTGCCAGGTGCTTTTGAGGCTTTTCAATGAAGCGTGGGCTTCAGACAAATAGGAAATCTAATAGACCACTCTAGGCATTTGGCTGCATTTCTGGTCGGCACAGATATGATCACAATTAGAGTTTCAAGAGTTCTGTCTTATTTCAGAATTATTCCATGGTACAGTCTGCAGTCTACCTGAGATATGTGGACAGAAGCAGATCCCTGTGGCAGGTGTTTTTATTCAGGCCCACTCATTTCTTTTCCTACGCTATCAGGAATGTCTGTTTCTATTATACTCATTATTTTCAGATGCCAAGTGAGAAGAGATTTTTCCATACGTGAGATTTCAGATGGTGACCACTGTGCAAAATGCATGGCTCTCACCAGCTCTCCTCGCTTCCCAAATGAACAGTAGCTTGGACAAGCTCACTTTAGCAGAGCCAGGCCTTTTATTAGCAGCAGAGAATAGTCTGTAATGAGAAGAATTACTCTACTCATGCATCTTTCCTAGGGAAAACATTCTTTAGCCTGTCAAGAGAGTGAGCCCTCTTATTAGAAACTATAGTGAAGTCAATTTCTTCATTCTTGCCATAAAAGGATTCAGGACACACCTCACTGCAGACCCTAAATTAACAATCCAACTGGAAGGGCAGCTGAGCCCACTGGAAAGGAGGCCTGGTAGTGAACCGGGCTCAAATCAGAGCTGAGCCCAGCCTGGGCATTCATATCATTTGGACCCCTTACTTGCTTTTCTGCAGGGTCTTTTGAACAAAATGACCCCTCGCTAGGTAGAGGGACAATAGTGGCAAGATCCACCTGATCTTCATAGAGAGCTGGGTATTTTTCCTTTTTTGGCCCCTCTTTATTTATCTAGTGATTTCCAATTTTAGCCAACAGTGCTAAGGAGCCACAGAAGTCCTAAGAGTCCCTGATGGGATTCCTTTGGGTAACAGAAAAGCCTCTATCTGTACGTACAAAGGAGCAGGCGACCTCAAGCAGCACAACCTCTCAGGCCCTCACCCTTCCAAGCCATGTATGGAAACAAGTGCTTACCTGTGTTTCAAGTCCGCTTTGGCCGCTGAATGCCGTCTCTTGCTGATAAGATGCTGTATGAAGTGGCTGCAGTGCAGGATCCCACCCTGACCACCACCACATTCTTGTCTGTCCTGAGCTGAGTGACACGACCACTTCCTACAGAATCTGCTACTTGCCTGAAGGGAGGGCACTTTGTTTCACATCATTATGCAAAGTGGAGTCATGTCCTGCAATGAGCCTGGAACAAAGTGTAAGCAAGGTCCGTCAGGGAGATGCCTGAGCCAGAGCACTGCCAGAGGCGCACCGTTAGCCCTTCCCGTGGAGACCCCCAGTGCTGACGCCTGAAATGCCGCTCGGGTGGCTCTCCAGTCAGCTTGCTTCAAGTCAAACCTCTCTTGTCTCCCTGCTCCAAACCAGGCCCTGTGTCAGGCACTCAAAGTTAGAGATAGTAGGACCCCATTCCTGCCCTCAAGGAATTAGTCTAAGTTCTTAATAATGAAGTTCTAGAAGGAACTGGGGTTCTTCAAAGTTACACCATCTGTAAGTGACTGATCCAGTACTTGAATATGATTTATTTTTATTTCAAAGTTTCTCCCTTTTCAACTATACCACACTGCATCCTCTTATCACACTGCAATATAATTATTATAACTGTTTATTCAACTGAAGTTATTAAAATTTATTTAGCTCTACCTGCCTCAAGAGGTGATTAGCAGAGACATGAATCAGCTGTAATATAAATGTTGAAAATATTCACATATATAAAACATATTTCCTATATTTAAAATAGAATTGAAATTGGCCTACCTCTTGGTGACTTTTAATGTTTATCTTTTTTACAGTTCTGTATTTTTTTAATTTCCTGAAATGAGATTGCATTGCATCTGTATTTTTGAAAATTTTAGACCATAAAATGCTAATATGTATCAGCTATTAAATTCACTGAATGTAATGAAACCCTCAATTCATGGATTCTGTTAAAAGCACATCTAATCAACTGTGATGGTTGATGTTGGTAAATGTCCAAGAAGTAGGTGCTTTCAGAGCAGTAAGACTGTGCTTATCAAGATCACACTATCTCAGATTTGGTGAGCCCAGATTTTCCCAGTTTCATCTGAGGCTAAGAACTCTGAGGCCAAAGCCTTGTCCGATATTTTAGTGTCCAGAAAGATGGAATTCTCTTGTTCTTTAATGGCAATCTCACATGTTACAGAACATTTTATTTCTTTCTGTCTACAGATGCCACATTGTACTATTCACATCTGTTATCATCCACCTTCCCTCAAGGAGCTGTAGTGGGAATGTGGTTTTAATGACATTGCATGTGAATCTGGGTCCCCAGCTCCTTGAGGGAATGGATAGTACTGAGCTGGCTACAGGGTCTGGCACCCTGGAACTCCTTTATCGGGACATACATCTTCTCTTGCCTCCTTGGAACCGACCTCTGCTAATAAGCACCACTCCTCTTACCTCAATGAGACCTAACATTTTCTTCTCACTGACTTGCTGATCTTCGACCAACCAACCCTTTATGTATAGTGAAGTGCTCTTTGGATAAAGGAGGTTTGGCCTTTCCCAGCAGTTTAGGAAAACAAGGCTGCTGGTAGAACCTCTAGGGCTGTCAGCCTCGCCATACTGGGCCCTCACATCTATCCTACATAAAGGCAGCTAAAGGAATGGATCCCTAATTTGGACCCGGGTTCCTTCTAGACACTTACTATATTGATACGTGCTTTCAAGCAGCGTGCATTATAGCTGGGAGGTAAGATGATATTTTATAACAGTGTATGATTTCAATGGTACATTGAATTGCACTGTTTTCTCATTTAATCAACACAGCAGCCTGTGGGAAACTTCTTACCTACTTTGCAGTGAGGAAACCAAGGCTCAGAAAGGCTGAAGGGTGAGTCCAGGATTCAAGGCAAGACTAAATTCCAGGTGTTCTTGACTTCAAATGCTGGGCAATTTCCACCACTTTTCTAAAATTAAAAGTCCAGGTCACAGGCTGCTGATGCGTAGGATGGGAATGATCCTATTCACAGTGAAGCTGCAGAAGCAAAGGAAAAGGGAGAAGAAGCCAATGTCCATTCAGCTTCTACTCTGGGCTGCCTGTGTTCCTTGCTCTACCTCCTTCCCCACTGTGATTGAAAAGAAAGGCAAATAAAGCAGGATTCCATGACTTCCCAAGGTCACACAGCTTACAAGCGGCCAAACTGAACTGACACCCAGTCTTTCTGATCCCAAAACATATGACCTTCTTACCACACTTCACGTTTCACTACAACTCATGGCACATCTAGGCATCCGGTAAATTTTAAAAGGCATGGCAAACACAATTTCTCTGTTTGGAAAAGGTGACTGTGCTTCAGGACACACACATATCACGTGTCTTTCCCCTGACCCTCCAGCACGGTCCTCGTGACGCTGCTCACGTTATCTTCTGCTCGCTTGCAGGGTGTGTGGTGGTTGTCTCTGTGATTGAACAGCTTGCTCAGGTTCACAACTCTACGGTCCAGGCCTCGATGGAGAGACTGTGCAGCTACCTGCCTGGTAAGTTCAGGTCATGGGCTGTGGGGCTGCTTTTTCTTCACTCATGAGTCATCGTGACTGAGTTTATACCCTAGACATGGAGGAGAATCTGATCGTGTTATTCCTGTGAGTTGATAGTCTTTTGGGGCCCATGAAAATTAAAACAAACACACACAAAAACTGCTCTAGGCAGCCTTTCCCCTGACATTTATTTTCTGTTACGGCAGAATGAGATTGCTGTGGACATTTAGGGAATAAAATGTCGAGTGGCCAATTGTTGTTTTATGTGTCATATTTATAATGATTTGCCCACCTGGTGATCATTGCCTTCAGTAGAGAAAGGTCAAAATAAAAATGAATAATGAATCATTTTCAATGACTTATTTTAGCTTAACTACATACACATTCCTAGACACATGCACAGCCCTACCATCCATCACTGAGCTTTATTTAGGCTGAAGAGACAACTGATCTTAAAACTCCAAATAAGAAAATAACCTGGAAACATTCCATTGATTCAAACTGGATGTCAATGAAATCCCCTAACCCATCCTGCAAAAGAAGAAACTGACTGGCGATTTAAATAAGTTGTATATTTGTTTTTCAATCTTAGCAGAAAGGAAATACTGATTCTCTCTCCCTTATAGAATACTGTTAGGTGAACCATCATAATGAATCAACTTGGAGAACCAAATTTTCACTCACTTAATATTAATGAACTAATTCATCCAGGATGTCTACATTATTTTTTCTAAGTAAGGTAGCTGGACTAATGGCAGTCATTTATCTTTGACTTATCTAGCATGCTGTAAAAATAGCACCAATGTATTTTCAGAGAATTTATTGCAAGCAGTCACAATGTGCATTCACAAGCCAAATTTTTTAGAATTCAACAAGAAAGACTAGGAGAGAATAACACACAAACATGTGTGTTTACAATGTCCCAGATTCACCATTGCTAAGATCTGTCATATTTACATCATCTTTTGTGGAATCTGAACATGACAGAAACCTGAAACACCCTCTTGCCTCCCCCAACTTCCCAGCTCCACTCTTCTCCCACTTCCCTAGAGGGAGCCAGCCACTCATAAGAACTTGAGGGGTATTGCTCTTGTCAAACTTTATACTTTCACATTCACTTATATTAATCCATAAACAATGTACAGTTTTCTGTGGGCAATTCTTAAAACATTTCTTGGTAAAAACAAAGCAAATGTGGAAAACCGCACAAGAGAAATGTATAGTTTTACCATTTATTCAAGGTGAGCACTCTTGTAAATATAGTCTAGGTCAAGGAGGAACAGACAGGTAGCTACTCCAGCAGCCCCACCCTCATTTCCCATCCCATCATAATTCCTTACTTCCCCTGAAAAGAACATACTGAGTTTTACTATAATCATTTCCTCAAATCGCTTTGTAGTTTTAGCACCCAAGTGGGCATTCCCAGACATCATGGTCTTGACCACATTTTTAATGTGACATTTAAGTCTACTTTTATCTACAAGTTTCCTTTCCGTCCATTCCTTTTCCTTGTAATTCACTGTGGAATTCATGCTGTAGAGTTTCCTGAAGTCAATTTTGCTGATTTCATCCCTGTGATAACACTGAATACATTTCTCTGTGCTCTGCATCCAGACCCGGAGGCTTCATCAGACTCCAGTTTGGTATCTTTGGTTCATAGGAATGCTCATTGCCACTGAGTTGGTCACTCTTTCTAGATCTCTCTAGTAGAGAGTGATAGGAAATATACATACATATACTTAGATATAAATTATAAAAGAAAATATCCTATTACTTCATACCATGCTTCAAATTCAAATTCAGGACAAGAGGTATTTTTTCTTAATCTCTTCTGTATCATATCTGTACTCCTTTCCACACTCCAGATCCTAACTCTCAACAAAGGGATTGATAGAATTAAAACATTTCACAATTACTCACTTACTTACACCCCCTCATTACACATATAACAGTCTCAGAATATCAATCCTAACACTACTACCATTAATATATTTTATAATCATTGAGAGCAGTTCAAATTGTTTTTTTGCATATGCTTTTCCCATTTCTCCACCCTTTTAAATCATGGTACTCTATTATCTGAGCATACAGCCATTGCACACAATACCCACTCCCTTTGCACCCTCATTTAGTCTCAGTTGCATCAGCAACTATGTGATTGCTGTTCACAAGAAGCCCTTATGCAAGTGTCTCTCCAGGTGAGTTGCCCTCGAAATCTCATTACTCAGGAAGCTCATTGCTCATGCTAACAATATTCCCTGAATTCTTGCATGTTGATAACAAGCTTTTCTGTGCCCTTTAATTTGAAAGTCAGTGTTTTTCTGGATATAAAAATCCTTGGCACACAATTTCTTTCCCTAAGTACCTTAAATATGTTATTAAAAAGTCTGATAATCTTTTCTTTTTCTTATAGGTCACTTGCTGTTTTTGCCTAGAAGTTCAAAGTTTTTTTCCTTCTTCTATTGAAGCTTAGTCATCGAACTAGAATATGTCTTGGTGTTAGCTGCTGTATATTGATGTTCCTAGGCATGTGGCATCCTCTCTCAATATGTGATTTCAAATACAGTTTTTATAATATCAGGAAAGTTGTTTATTTTTCAGTTTCCTTGGTTTGGTTTTCTTCTTCAGGGATTTCTATTTCCATTTTTAATCTTCTTTGGCTATCTTCTATATTTTGCCCATCCCTTTAATAGTTTTATCTCTTTATTTATTTTTTATCTTGAAAGTTTTCCTCTTCTTTCACCTTCTGTTTCTCTTAAAACATCAGCTATTGGATTCACTTCTTGCATTCATTCTGGGTTAGATTCCTTTATATTCTTCCCAGAATTCTTTTATTCCATGTTTGAGTTTTTCTCATTCTGATTTCTATTGTTTTTTCATACTTTACATCATTTTATTAATGCTTCTTAGCTCATTTTGAAATATGTTATATTTTAATCCTTTTGTGGGTGTAAGATTTTCTTGCATGCTTTTGCTATCTATAGGGATATGATTCTGTTCCTTATTCTTTCTTTTTCTTATAATAACTTTGTATGGCAGTTAACCTTGGTAACTGTCTGTTGCTCATGTTTATGTGAAATTGGTTTTCTAAAACTCTCAGAAAGAAAAGTGGTCCAGGGCAGCTTTCCTAAATGCACAGAACTCCTTCCAACTACACAGGTGTTTCTGTATAGTGTTAACATACACACATACACAGGGCAGCTTGCTTTCTGAGGTTTTCTGACTCTGGCCCCCCACCCTCTTTCATGTACATTTTGTCTTTACTTTGTTTCTTATTCAGCTCAATTTTGATTCCAAACCCAGCAGTGTATCCTCAGTGTGGGCCCTGCCGGAAAGGGAGCTCTAGTAGGTCAGTTACTAGAATGTGTATATACCTGACCACTCAGGCCCTTTAGTCCTTCTAACCTTGATCCCTCTGCAGTCATCTGCCTTCACAGTGGGCAAAATCTCTGCCAGTTCCCCTTGTTTTTCTTTAATTGGCTCACCATACTTTCTAGTCAATGCCTCTGGGCTACTTTAGGATTCTCCTGTTCTCAGGTTTATCTGAAACCCCATTGCTTCCCTTTACTCTTGCCTACAGACACTGATAACCCACAAGTCTTGTGGCTGTAAGTGGTTTATCCTGGCCTTGTATTTGGGGGCTTGTGGAGATACCTAGTTTGGTTGTAACTATTGCCCATGAGTTTTTGGTTTTCCTTCCCAGAAGCTCTTTTTTTTTGTTTTGTTTTTGGTAGCAATTCAAAGAAATTCTAAAACTCTACTGCGTCCACCATCATATTTCCAGAATCCTCCCTTATGGGGGCTTTAAGTTATATTAAGGTCTATTGTATGTATTGCTCTACAACTTCTGTTTTTCACTCAACATTATGTTTTTGGGATGTATACATGTCAAGACATGTAGACTTCGGGCAAGCCTCTTAACTCCTCTGTAGCTCTTTACTGTATAGATATCCCATATTCTGTTTATCCACTTCCCTATTTGGGGACATAATGTTATCTATTAATAACATTAATCTATTATAACCTTGCTTTATATTTTCATATCTCTGAATTACAGAAAGAGGAAAAATATTATTACCATTTTACACAAAAAGAAAAAAATGAAAAACAGTCAATTATCATTAAGACTTGTTTTGATTGGTGGCCATGTCTGTGTAATAGACCCACACAGACAAATATCACCATTTTACCTTGAGTTTGATTTTCTCTTTTTAGGCAAACTTGTAATGTTCAAAGATGAAAGGCTGAGTAAAAAACCTATCTCCTACATTATCCTCTCCTAAAGTATGAGCAAAATGTAAAACAACATGAAGCAAGATTGCTGGTATTCAAGGTACTATCTTGGCTGCTTCTGACTCATAACAGGAAATTTCAGAGCCTGCTGAGGTAAAATGAGAGGCTGAAAGTCTGACTCTGATAATATTGAAGTTGGCACTTTTCCAAAGGACAGAAAGTCAGTGTTTCAGTTTTCAATGGTATTTCTTTCAATTTCAAAGGATTAAGGAGGCTGTTTTGGATCATTTCCATTATATGAATTTCCATTTTACCTCTGCATGGAAATAAGGTACTCAGTTCAGGTTAAAGTCTCTTTCACTTTGGCAGACAGAAACTCAGGGTGGACATTATTGTTTCCTTTTTATGGATGTGGAAAGCAGTGCACAGAATGGTCATGCGAATTGTACAGGGTGGCAAAGATGGTCTGTCTCCTAGCTAAGTATTTCTCCTTCTATGAAACATAATAACTCTGGACCATAGTGCCTATCTGCACCCAAAACTGCCTTCTATCTGGTGACCCAGGGAAGGGGACAGAGGAAGTTAAACTATGCATCTCAAAGCAAAGACATTACTTTAAAAATTATTTTCAAACAGTATTGCTTTTACCTCCAACACTACATAAGTACAGAAAACATAGCCTTACCAGAGAAAGCATGTAAGCAACATTGTTGAGAATAATTACTCAGTAAATCATGTTGCCTTCCCTGCGCCTGGGAAGACAATTTTTTCCAAGTGTGCAAAGCATGCCCGACCTTCAGTTTCACCCACAGCTTTTGCCTCTGGCTCTCATTAGTAAACACCTTGCATGAATCTCAGAATTGTTAATGGAAAAATGATTAATGGAATCATTCTCACTAGGGGTCAGCACATTCATATGCCCTAAGAGTTTTGCTAGAACTTCACTGTCTTGGGTAACCTGTGCAGAAATCTTATCTCCATGGAATATGATAGTTAAAAACTCAAGTAGACTTAAAATGAGGATGGCAATTCTCCTCACAGTCCACAGGCTCTGAAAATCTCCATGCAAGCTAGAATATACAGCCCTACAACTAGCCCTGAGGTCATCTTTTCACTGTGCTTCAAATTTATCATCAGTAATTTGTGAATGACAATAACCGCCCTACCTGAGGTAGATGAGGCATCAAATAAAATGTCCAAAGTATGCTAAAATGCATAGGACAAATTACATGGGCATTTGGAATAAAAAATATTAACCTCCTACTGAGCCACTGACTATATCTATGATCATGGGCAAGTCTTAAATTCCCTAAACCTTAATGTTCCTCCCTATAGAATGAGGGTAAGAACAACCACTCCCTCAAAAGGGTCTCATGAGAAAGGAAGTGATTAAACATGAAGGTGACTTACAACCTGGAATGTTCTATGTTTTATTTACACACACACATATATATGTTTAAATTGTATATCATACAATGTATGATGACTTACCAATTGTTCCTTTTTTTTACTCTCCTTTGCCTCTGGGAATGGCCACACTTTTTCCCACTGTGCTGTTCTAAGTCCTTTTGACTCTGTAGAAATTAAATACTTTTGGGGACTCTCTTGTCCCTTCCTGGCATGAGCCAGGAGCTCTGTCCTCCTGCTTTATCTCTAAATAAAGGCCTCTCACTTGCTCTCCTATAAAAAATAAAATAAAAGGCAGACATGGCAAGAGATAATTCAAACAGTAAGAGATCTAACAACAACAACAACAAAAAGAAATTAAATACTCTTGTACCTTCCTGGTCACAGGGTGCGGTTTAACTGTAGACATCTTACATCAGACAGGTTACTAGCAATATGTTGGTGCCAATCTTTTCTTCAATTGTAACAACAGCAGTGAGGTTACCATCCTATGGCCATCTGGGCCCTGTCTGGTTTGTGCTGGACACTTTGTGTATCTCCACTCCACACCCTTCTATACTGGTGTAGTCAGCTCTCAGAGGGCCACCTCATGTCTCACACTGGCCGTTACGCCAGGAGTCTCTCACTGTTAATAACCATCACAGAACCCAATTGAGGAAACATTGTTCAGATGGTCCTGCCTGAAGTGGTAGCAGAACCTAGCACCATCCACTTCGACTGGAGCAAAACAAGGTTCTAAACAACTATTCACACACACACATCTTTTATTTTACCAGAAAGAAGATGAATTTTCTCTGCCTTTCAGGCAGTACTGCAAGTTTAGCAAAGAACACCCTAATGTCGATTTTAAATTACTCTGGTCTTGGCAAAACTAGGTCTACATTAGCAATATTGGAAACTCGCTTCCAAAGTGACTTGGCATATCTGTTATATGATTCCCCAAACTTCCAAGATAGTGTAGGGATGGAGGCTGAATCCTACTCCTACATTTTTCATATGAGGAAATCAAAAGCTGGGGAAGGAAAGCAACCCAAGGAAGGTCAGAAGCCAGTCAGCTGGTGCTGATACTCAGGTCCATGAGTCATGGGACATCAGCGCTCCTTGACACCCTCCACTGCAGTGCCCCTAAAAAGGAGAACCCAGGGGGATGAGCATGGTATTTTAAAACAGTTGTATTGAGATGTCATTCACCCACTTAAAGTGTATATATAATTCAATGGCTTTTGGTACATTCACAGAGTTATGTATCCATCACAACAATAAATTTTAGAACATTTTCATTATGCCAAAAAGGACCCCTGTACTCCTTAAATGTTCCCCACTAAACATCCAGTCTCTCCAGCCCTAAGCAACCACCCATCTTCTTTCTCTATGAACTTGGCCATCCTGGGCATTTCCTATAAAAAGAACTACAAAATATGTTTCTTTCATTTAGCATGTTTTTAATGTTCATCCATGTTGAAGCATGTGTCAGAACATCGTTGCTCTGAAGAGGTGAATGACATTCTATTGTTTGGATGTAGCCCATTTTGTTCACCCATTCATTAGTTAATGGACATTTGGATTGAGTTGTTTCCACTTCTTGGCTAATTTGAATAATGCTGCTACAAAAACTCTTGTACGAGGTTCTGTGTAAATATGTACTTTTTATTCTTTGGGGTATATACCTAGAAGTGGACTTGATGCATATAGTAACTCTATGTTTAACTATTTGAGGAACTGTAAGACTGTTTATTAAAGTGGCTGCACCATTTTATATTCCCACCAGCAGTGTATGAGGATTCTAATTTCCCCACGTCTCCATCAATACGTGCTATCATCTGTCATTTTTATTATAGCACATCATAGTGGGTGTGAAGTTCTAGCTCCTGTGGTTTTGACTTGCATTTCCTTAATAGCTAATGGTGTTGAGCATCTTTCCACATTATTGGTCATTTGTATATCTTCTTTGGAGACTATCTATTCAGATGCTTTCTTTAAATGTTTGGTACCATTTACCAGTGAACCTTCTGGTATTTGGCTTTTCTTTGTGGGAGGTTTTTGATTACTAATTCAATCTCTTGCTATATATCTACTCTGCCTGTCTGTTTATTCTTGAGTCAGTTTTGGCAGTTTGTCTTTCTAGGAATTTGTTTATCCCGTCTAAGTTACCTAATTTGCTACCATGCGGATGTCATAGTGCCCCTTGTAGTTTTCTTTATTTCTGCAAGGTCAATAGTAAAATGGGGATACAGATTTAAGTTCCTACGTCAAAAGTATAATATGTTTGAAGTCATATATCTCATTGTTAAAAAAGAGCCCTAGGAATTTTTAAAAAATAAAAAGTTAAATTTTAGAAGTTTTATCCATTTTAATATAAAAGTAACTGTTTCATTATTTAATAAGTAAATTGAAGTATTTTACTATTGAGTAAAAGTAAAATACAAGAGAAAGTTTTCCACGTTTCTCCTTTTGGTTCACTATCCTATCCTCTAGCACAGCGTGGGTAGCCCAGTTTAAGATAAAATGACAAGATAAATTCTCCCCAGGGCGGCTTTCTCATCCTTTCTTCGGACAGCCCCTTACTGTGCCGAGGCCCTGAGTGGAGTTGCCAGGGCTCCACAGTAGACTCACAGGCTGGAAACAAAGGACCAGAGGGTCAACAGGTTTCATGGTGCAAACAGATCTATCCACAAAGCTTTCCTGTAATGCCATAATGCTGGAAGGCCGGAGGAAGGAGACGAGCTGCTGCGGTCTCTGGTGCAGATGGCAGTGGAGGGACACCTTGACAGGTAGTCTCCTTTCATCTGAAATACTAACAGTGAAAACAAAAGAACTGAGGTGAAGTCGTTTGTTCCAAATGAGAGCCAGAGAAGAATATTCTTAACAAAGCCATAATTCAGAGTATTTACTTTGAAGCGAATCCTGTTTCTTTCAGCTTGAGCAAGTGATACTTGCACCAACACTCAGATGTCTCTTACTATACAAAGGAAAATAAACCCCAACATTTAAGTTGTATTTTTATAGTAAACTAGGAATCCTTAGCATGTACAGTAAACAAAGTTGTATTCACATAAGCCTGAGACAGAAATGATATTTTAATGGATACATTAACTGTAACATTTCCCCTAAACTTTGATAATTAGTCACTTGAATTTATGATAAATTAATCACTCAGCTTCAATTCCTAGTAAAGATGATCATTATTAACTCATGTATTAAATGCATTAGAATAAAAAATAATCTTTTTCCTTTTTTAATTTTTCTTAGAAAAGCTGCTCTTGAAATCCACCTGCAGTTTAGTGGTGCGCATATTTGGACCCGACATCATAAAACTGTGAGTATGTAGCACATTGATCTGATTTGGTTGCTGGGATGTGGGAGAAACAGGGAAACTGGGAGGCAGCAGGTTCCACTTCCAGCAGGATATGCTCACTGAACAAGGGCTCGAGCTGTGTTTCCGTGTGTTTCAGTTGCTGCTGATAGTAGAATATTCAAACCCCACTTGGATCCTTTGTCACTCAAGGCAAAGGCTCCCTTGGAAAGGCAGTGGTGGCCCTTGGCTTACTTTCTCTCCAGAAGCCTTTCAGAAGGCACTTCACCAGCAGTATCAACAAATGACGGGATCCTATCAGCGGGACACAGCCATTAGACCCTTTCTCCTGAGCTCCCTGATGGGCCCCAGCCTTTCCCTCTCTCCCTCCTGGGCTCCCAGGCCGCAGTCTTCTCAGGTTCTTGCCTCTCCTCCCACTCTCCGGTTTCCTGGCCCCTTCCACTTCCCCAGGCCTGGCCCTTGCCCTCAGTGACCTGCAGGGCCATTTATCATTATCTGCCTGCTTCCTTTCTTTCTTTTATCTTTGTTCTTTTTTGAGCTCAGGGGCACTGGATTACATAAATCATATTCCTGTTCATGGCACTTTCTCCTCAAGGACTCATACGTGGCTTTCTCACAATTCTTATGTAGTTGGTCACCTAGAAAAAGGGCAGTGGCCTGGGTTCATCGGGAAACCCATTGCTCTTCTGTAGCTGGCTGGTGATTGATGAGTGTGCAAGTCAGTTAGCACAAAGACCAGAGAGAGGATAGACATTGTACAAGGTACTGCAGATGTGAGATGAACAAAAACAGTCCCATCTCAGGTTAACTACAACTGGACGAAAGCTATTAAGAAGAATGGGCCCAGCAAGCCACCAAAGAGGGCCTCTCCCTGAGTAGGTGGTGGGAGGGGAGGAAATTTTTTCTTTGAAGTGACTCAAAGTATTGAGATAATTCCCATTAGTATATGGTGGGCCACACTGAATAGAGAGGGATATAATAAATGATGGCCCCTCAGGGTTCTGTCCACTCTCAGTTTCATTTGTGTGTAATCATCCAGCACCCATATTAGCTGTTTGCTGATAGAAATTTCTCCTCTTATGGCATACTCTTCTTACAGCTTGTTTTAATTAACCACATCCAGTTCTGGGTCGATGTAGGCCCTGAAATGACAACCTCATGATTTCGTTTTACCTGAAGTTCAGAGTTCCAATATTAAATGTGTTTTCTAACCCAGAGGGCATCCTTCCTCATTACTTCTCACAGCCCATTCTCAATGATTCATGGACTAATTATCCAGCAATTACATCTCCTACCCACTGGCAAGCCACAGGACGTTCTTAGGGCATGTTGTTAGGGAGAGCACTCAGGCATTCCCCCGAGAACCAGGTCGTGCAGGGAGGGACTATCCTCCCCAGTGAGCATGTGCTGGGCCCTCATCTGCCTGGTCTTGACCTCCATTGTGCTGTAGGTTGCCATAGCAATGCTGATGCCTGTCTTCTGTCCCTCTTGCTTTGCTTCCTTGTATGTAGTTATGCTGCCATCTCAATCACAAACTCCTGTATTCCAAACCTAGGCGCTCTCAGAGATCAGGAGAGGCCTAACCTCCTAACATCTATAGAAGAAAAATGCAAAACAGAGTTTATAACAACTGTGGTTCACCTTAAGTGTAATTAATGTTTTTTTAGACACCAAGAATACAAAGTAATATCTGTGCCATTCGCAAGATAATTGCAGTAGCCCCCTTATCTGCATGGGATACATTCCAAGACCCCCCAGTGGATGCCCAGTGCCAAGCCCTATCCACATGGTTTTTTCCTACACATATATACCTATGATAAAGTTTAATTTAAAAATTAGGCACAGTAAGAGATTAATACAATAAGGAATAATAAAATAGAACAATTATAATA